>BSBM01000892.1:1317500-1917500 GCA_027924585.1 Larix kaempferi
TATGCCAGATGGATACATGAGGTGGTTGCTTCATTTTGATGGAACTAATAGAACATCTATTGAAAGTCATTTGGATGCCCTTTGGGACCATATGGAGTTTCTAGGTGCTGATGGTGAGGATTTATATATGCAAGCCCTTGGTGCACCCCTAGAAGGGGATGCCCACTTATGGTTTGATCATCTAGCCCCAGGATCCATCACTGGGTATGACATGTTCATGGATTTGTTAATAAATGAGTGGGGAGAAAACAACAATGAAACTATGGAAGAACAATCAAAAAATGAGTGTCTTGATGAAGATGATCGAAATACCGATAACGAACTAACTAATGATTGTCCTTATCAAATTGATTCCTCTTTTCCTGAGCCATTTGAGTCTCGTGAAAAGGTAATGAATGACAGTGAGCAAATTTCAATCCCTCAAGATTATTGCCTTAATATTGTTATAAGAAGGGAACTTATGAGAGTCTTGTCATCATTTACCTGAAGAAGCCTCAGATGAAGAGGATGATACAAATGATTTCCATCAAGAAGCATCCATGGTTGAGTCTTCCATTAGTGAATCTTTTGAAAATATTTTTGAGATCCCTTTTCATAATCCTTGTGTAATTAATGATATCTCTGATCTTGAAGAAGAAGAAAATAGGGACAACAACCAAGTTTTTTTAGAAACCAATGATCATTTTGTTTTTAAAGATCAGTATTATGAAAATGATCAAGTGGTTGTTAATCAGTTTGTCGATGCAGTCCCTAATAAATTATCATCATATGAATTTAGTGATAAATCAATTGAAGAGAAATCTCATGATGAGGATGGGTTGGTGAATCAAACTAATTGAGAGTTTTCCTTAATAAAATCCTCAAACCAATATCTTAATGTTTATGGGAAGCTCGGAAATAATCCTTCACTCAACTCATCCAATTTTTATATTTTCTCCAATTCAATTTCTAAACAGGATTGCTTATTTCAATTTTTGGGGTTGGGTGCCCACAATAAATTCCTTCCTTTTTGGCAAAATTCAAGGTCAACCAATTTTCAATCCACCCTCCCATCACAGCTTTTCGAGTCTTCTTTGAGTTTGTGGTCTAGTCAATCTTTTACTTTTGAGATCTTCAATCAAGAGTCTATATATTGTTGCATGAATGGGGATAAAGTGTTTCATTTTCCCTTTCAGTCATCGTCGATGAATAGCATTCTTCAATTTATCAATCCTTCTTCTTGGTGGCTGGAAGGGGTATATAAAGATCAATTTCATCGTTTCTCCATCCTTAAACAACAAGTGGGGTTAGTCTCATTCTCATTACATTACAATTCATCCCCACTTCATTTATGCATCATTCCTGGAATAGTCAAAATTGAGTGTCCTAGTCAGGTAGATGAGGAAGCAAAAAATTGTTTAGTTGAGTTGAATAGTGTGTCCTATTTTGATCCTCCATCAATTTTGAACTTACCTTATCTCTATGATCCTGTCGGTATATTGATGGATGAAGTTTGCAAAAATAGTTCTCAACCCTTGCATGATTTGATTTCCCATTATCTATATCTTTCTTTGGATTTCAAACAACAAGCTAGATTGGCTTCATTTTTCATTCAAGTTAATTCTAAACCATCTCTGACTTGTTGAATTATTGACCGTAAAGAAAGACCAATTGATCTGTTAAGCAAGTGGTTACACTGGATTTATGATTTTACTTAGCACTTGTCTTGCCTGGTAGATTAGTGTAGGTAGGAACTGAATAAGCCTGCTTGGGCAGTAGTTAGTCTTTTCCGCCATTGAGTCTAGCACCTTTTGTCTTTTCATAAGCACACTTTTGAAGCTATTAGTATAGTCCTGAGTACTTTCCTTTTTCTTTTCCTACACAATATAAAAAAAAAAGAACTTCTTAAGTTATGATTGCTAGATTAGATTTATGTTCTGCATTTATATTTCATGCATTTCAGTTCCAGTTTTGTTATTTATTTGAGATTTATGTATATCCATGCTTTGTTCTGACATCCGGTCTGTGAGTTTGGTATAGCTCTGCCCATTCTGCAGATAGTAGGTGATATGCTGGTAGTAGTTGTAGAGATAGAGTGTTGGATCGTGGATACGAGTAGCAGAGTGTGAGGACCAGAGATTCATTCTGCAGATAGTAGGTGATATGCTGGTAGTAGTTGCAGAGATAGAGTGTTGGATCGTGGATACGAGTAGCAGAGTGCGAGGACCAGAGATTCTGAGGTTCTCAAGCGCTCTTTTCAGCAGAGCACTTGTCCCAACTGGAACCAGATGTTATCACATATATAGTAGCCAGGCTACCATACACTATTTTTCAGATTCCAGTTCACTTGCATTGAGATGCTGAGATGAGCATCTATTATGGATCATGATTATTATATCGACAGCAGTTTTGGTCCCCGTGCCATGACCGAGTTTCAAGACACTCAGAAAGATGACCAATGTAGCCATTTAGCCATTTATACATAGCAGTCAGTATTGCCTAGAGTTACAACAGCAATTTCAGAGGATAGATGATGGCTCAGATATTGTGCATTCAGGTACATGACTCAGCAAGTATATTCTTGTGTTATGGTTATGTTGCTTTTATATTCATTCTTATAGCATGTCTTAGCATTTAGTCTCATGATTTGGCGATCATATAGATATGTGGACCTGGTTGTACTTTTATATATATTATATTGTCCCCACTCAGACTTAGAAGTTCACTACCCATACTCATTGGTTTTAACCTCCCTAGGGACAATAGAGGTGATCATTCCCAACATAATTTGGCTTGCTAGTGTTGGTCTCATTATTCACTGTCTTCATCCATCCTTTACCTCCCAGTTTGTTTATTACCCTGACTTACTACTTGACTAGTGGCATGGAGGACCCTGCCACAGTTTAGCCTCTGTATTGGATAAGCTTCCCTGTTTATTTGTGTCTCGGCTCTGAGTTGGTGACAAAACTTACCTTTGGTGAGTTGGATTGTAGTCCTAAATCATTCTGGTCGGTTGTCCCAATGTTTGGCACTGGTACAAAGTCCCCCTAGTCACTTAGATTTGATGGCTAAAACTGAAAGCTCATGTACTACTTATTGAAATTTATGTAAATTCGCCCAGGAAACTGTAAACTCTAGAATGTGTTTATCAACACACGTGAGTAAAGGGTAAGAACAATGAAACGCTAATAAATACTCCATGAAGAGTATTTATTGTTGACCTTATATGTATATGTAAAAACATGCCCTCAATGCAAGCTGCAATTAGTTGTGCTTATCAGCACACCTAAGATCCGAAGGGTTATGTCGGCCAGAAAGGCCATGAAATGAGATCAATGGATCCTAATGAAACTGGATCATCTTTTATAAAAGTAGACATGGTGCCTAAGTTCAATAAAGACTCTTTAAACAACTTACCCATCTGTGAGACACCGCCATCCCCCGTGTGACTGCTTGTCCAACATATGTTAGAGTGTGTATTCCCTTTCCATTTCCAAAGTGTCACAATGTCAAGTCAGTAGTCATATCTTAGCCTAGCCTTTTAATTTTTAGTCCTAACCCTTCACTAGCAAATTGATCATAACTATGAAGTGAGTATGGTCTTGAAAGTCTGGTCTGAGTAATAATAATAATTAATGACTTTATATATTTGGTTTTAGATCGCCAGTAATGATTACTTCATGTTATAATTGTTACTTGAATGAATTGTAGAGCATGCATTAACCTTTGGCACTTGCAGCAGTTTGATGATAGCCTGAGTTATATTTTGGGTCATGTTGACTTGGTCAAACCCAGTTTGACCAAAAGTCAACCACTAGACATGAGGTGGCAGACCTCAGATGATACAGAGATATGATATATGGTCTGGTACAGGTCACCAGGTGGTTCTATGTAGTGGTTTCAGGCTTATGATGATGATTTGTGCTTTTCAGCACTTGTACAGATTATTATTATTTGGTCTCTCGTATGTGATGGATATTTATTTTGATCATGCACAGATCTATATGGTGTATGAGTACACATTTTGGATGGATTTGGGCTCTTTGAGTCCAATGAGACAATCTGTTTTCAGTTCCGGGCAATTACAGTGATTTTTAGCCTCAATTGGTTATCCTAGTGCAGTTTTGGCCTGTTAGATGGATTGTCAGAGCAGTGATGAGATTTGATCGGTTCACCTAGGGCATTGTGCATGGACGGGGTTGTCCAACCACTTGATATTACCATACTACACCCCTCCTAGAGAGCCTGGTGGGTTCACCTTGACAGTGCAGGCACTCCAGGAGGCAGTTTGGGCAGTTTCACACTTCCCAAGGCAAATAAAAAATGGTAAAAATGGCTACTGAGGGATTCAATTTGGGTTAGTGAGGTAAGGGATTGGCATGGGATGACTTGTGATGATGAGTGGGATGTCTTCCACACCTTCTCCGGCAGTTTCAGCTTCCAGTGGGACCCACACTCATTTTTTCGGCACATTTTATGGTTTTCTGGAGCCTCCTAAGGCTCACGACTTTTCCAGAGAGGCACGATTTGGTGTCTAGCTTGATTATTTTACATTACTGTGCCATGGGTATTGAGCAAGGGTGTTCGAAATTACCCCTTGGACCCACCATGAGCTATATCTTATATTTTATCATTGAGATTTGGTGGGACCCCCTCTCCTAGGGCGATTTGGTCCATTGATGTATTATTTTATTATTGATCCATGTACTTTATTGTTGAGCTCATCTCAACCATTGATTAGATCACTTTGATCTTCTAATCTTAGCCATCCATTCGAAAGGTGGTTAGGGTTTTGGTATCTCTCCATCCTATTTAAAGGAGACAGCTTCTCATTGTAAAGGGTCTTTGGCTCTTGGAATCTTGATAATAGAAAAACTTCTTGTGGAAATTCTTAGATCTCCTTTGCATCTGGTGTTCTTAGATGGTGATTGGAAAGTTTATTGCATCCTAGCATTTGGAAATTTACAGTAAGATCTATCTTTTGGGAAACTTTGTCTTGTCTACAGGAGGGCGACTTCAACTTGGGCGTTTTCGCAAGGTTTCTTCAACTCGCTCAATTGACATTTTCTTGTATCAGGGGGTTATCATTAGCATCATTGTGATCTATGCTATCTTTCTGTTATTTCTCTTGTGGCATTAGTCTTATCTCTTTATTGCATCAAATCTTACATTCTTGACGTTTGTTGTGCAGTAGAGAGGGCGCATTGGCTTCCTTGGACAAAATCGATCTCATAGAAAACTACCTCAAATCTTCTCAAAGTGATCGGGTTTGCATAGATCATCATCATCAAGGCATCTACAACGTTATCTAGGTAAGATCCACAGGTTTGTTCACTATGTCTTGATCCCAATCCATTGGCATAGGCATTTTATTGTTAAAACCCTCATTTTACATTTTCTCAGATCTACTTGGATCTAGTAAGCTTTGGGGTAAGATATTGAAAACCATCCTCTATAGCATCCATGGCGATTCTGATCTATAGTTTGGTGTGGATTGGCTTCCATTTGACCCCTTTCCCAAGGCACTTTAGCCTCTCCAAGGGAGGTTGCACTTCCTGAAAGAGGGTGTTTGCTAGGTTCCAAGATCTGGGTAGGTGAGATCCCACTTGATTTGAACTCCTCTCATCTGATAACCTACCCCTAGTATCTCACTTCTTTGATTTTTTCATTGTGGGCCCCATTCCTCATTTTTAGGGTTGTGCCCCACTTGGGTCATTGAGTGAGCTACTTTCAATCTCAGATCTACTGAGATCTAGCCATTGGATGCTCTTGATCTTCAAAACCCACCTTGCTCTGCACCTTAACAACCCCGATCTATATTTTGGTGGACATCCGACTCCATTTGGCCCAATTTCCAAGACACTGATCCTTCTCCAAGACCTCACGACTTTCCTTGCTTATTAGTTTTCCTTGTGGGTTGATCTCTATCTGGTTGCTTGTACACTTAGATACTGTCATATCTCTTCATCAAGCATAGCTAGAAAGCCCTAACTGTCAGATCTACGTTTTGGGAGAGTTTCCCTGTTTTAAGGGTCACATTTCTCAAGGCAGTTGATTTTGACCTTTTGAAACTAGCTTTGAATCCTGGAATCATACCTAATCCTAGAATCACTGTGTGTTATCTTTCCTTATCATATCACACCTTTCCTAAGCCTCCCTAAATTCTAGGGTTCTGTTGTCCGCCAATATGCACACCAGCAGCAAAAATCCTTCGAAAGTTGTCTCTTCACTACAAGTGAGAGAGGTGTGGCCTTGGGGGCAAGCAATGAGCCAGGTACTGTCACCTGAATCCCAGCTCCTCCGTTTAGGCAAACTCCTAACGAAGCCAAGGGGGGTAGTCCCTAAAAAAGAGTTGTTGAGATGAGAGACAATATAATACTCGAATATAAGACAAGATAACGCAATCCACGTTGCAAATACAAAATGAAAGATACACTTGGGCAAATAAGTAAATCACTTTTCACAAAATATAACAGATACTCCGATGTTGATATTTAGGCAAACAAAATATAAGATAAAGGACCAGTGCCTTATGGAGTCAAAAATTAAGTATGAATTGTGTAAACTTGACACAAGTGCTTGAAATGAAAGTTTGTGAGAACGTTATGCAGCTTATCTTGGTAAATTCAAAGTTTTAATTGTCTTGATTATTAGGGCTAAAACCAAGGATGTTCAAAGAGTGTCCGGAAAGCAGTTTCAAGCAGCTCCTTTAAGAGACCTGTCGGGGCCTGTCTGGAATCACGGCGAGGCGCGCAATGCTAACCAGCCACCGTGTCGCAGATTGGGTGGTCCGGCACCTCCCCTGAGAACTGATTAAAATACTTTATGTCAACGCCGGTTCGTTGGTTATGGGGGTGAAAGTTTTAATTAGATTTTCTCTTGTAAATTAACAAGTCTTCCACCTTTCTGAGTACTAGCCCAACCGTTTCCGGTTGGCAGAGCATACGGGTGTAGGACAGAAACCAAGATAAATTAATTAAGGGTGTATGAGTGGAAAATTTTATTATTAAAGAACCTTGTTCAACTCTCCGACAGAGAGCGCTCTTGACTTGATCTTATGACCAAAGTTCAAGAGACTTGCTAAATTAACAATGCCTAATGCAGGGAAATGCACAACTAAGAATGCCCTCCGACAGAGGGTGCTCTTGACTTGGATTTGGCCAAGTTCAAGAGACTTTGGTTTATTTTAAAGAAGCAAAAAGAAAGTAGTAGCAGTATATCTTAACTTGAAACAAAATTTAAGCAATAGTATTGATCACAAGATATAAATTACCACTAACAATAATGCTTGCAAGATAAATAAGTCTAGTGTTCTACCACACAAACTTTAATCTAATAGGTGGGATTGATCTCCGAACAAGATCAACCACTAGAAGCCACCAATCCTGGAAACCTTCCAGCTAGCTGGATGTCCACAAGAAGTTGATGGGGGAGCGAGAAGCTACCACAAAACTATGTGGCATTTGGGATACGATCCCAAAGTTAGCTATTCTCTGGTCAAGGATTGGAAGAGAAACAAGATAATAGTAAACAAAGATAACTCTAAACTACCCAAGAATCTCTTTCAGGTCAAAGACCCTACTCGGGAGAGCATGGAGGTAAGTAGATATGGAAGATAAGCAAAAATGATCTTATTTGAAGTAAACTTAAACTAAGAGCATGAAAACACAAACTAAGTTAAACCAAACCACAAGACCCAACACTCTTCCCCAAATGGGGAAGAAGACCCAAAAGGTGGAGACCCCCTCCACTTGAGACTTTTTATTAAGCGGTTACAAATGCCTTGGGTTTAAAACCTTGCAAGGTCTTTTGAGAACAGTAATACTTGGAAAAATTTATAGAAAGAAACAAGTTTTACTTGCTATTACAAAGAATAAGTATATCAAGATTGAGTCATTCTCATGGCTCCTTCACTTTATTTTGCGTTGATCCTTTGTTCCAAGATCTTTATCAAGTATCTCTCTTTCTCAAATGATCTACACAAGTCCAAAACATCTAAACAAGGCACCCATTAACCGTTAGCAAAAGACAAAACCAAAACTTGCAACTAGTTAAGTCTAGATTTGAAATTTTAACTCTAAAATATGGAATGCATGAAATTTTATCATAAAATATTAACTATGGCGAAACGGACCAGCGAACAACAAACTCTCGAAATGTCCTAGAAATGAGATCTAAAGTATAAAAATTTGAAAAATAATTTGTGCAAAATTTTCTATCTTTTGGAAGATGTAAAAGTTTGTAAACAATCTACTAGCTACATGCAAGCCATGATAGTATGGATATGAAAGTGACTAAGTATTTCAAAAGACAAATGCAAGATATTTATTTTTATGAGATCTAACTATGCAAAAACAACTACCAAATAACCAAGTAATGAGATCTAAAACTAAGTACTACTAACTCCTTTGTTTTGTTGTTTTGATGTGATTTAGGGCTTAAAAGGGAGTGGACGAGGAGAGAAGGTGAAGGGCAAGTAAGGTGGACGAGAGGGAAGGAAAAAGGGCTATACTAAAGAGATAAGGACAAGGAAGAAGGGATCTAAGTGAGGTAGGACGAGAGTAGGAGGGTGAACTTTCTAGGATGGACGAGAAGGCCAAAAGAAGACAAAAACGAAAGGGGGAAGAAAACAATGAGGAGAGGGGACGAGAGCAAGAAAGGTGGGGCTAAAGGGGTTGGACGAATGGAAGGAGACTAAGGTGGAGACTTCAAAGTGAAGGTGAGGGCAGAGCTAGAGGAAGGAAGCTCGAATCTAAGGTAACCAAGTTTTAAAATGTAGATTTTTTGTAACTTTGATGGGTGAGGAAGAGAGCTCTTTGTAGCTTGGTTTTGGAGACAAGATGAAGGAGCTTGAGGATCCTGCAAAACAAAAGATATTAGTGGGAAAAAATCCTTGCTTGTGAAGTCAAGCTAGATGCAACCTAGCTCACACTTGTCTTCACCTTTGACAATACCTGTAAAACCCCAACACACTCAAACATACAAGTGAAATCAAATGCTAGTATGTTAGATAACCAAGACTAAATCAACATTGGTATAACCGAATACTTCTTGCTCATTTAAATCCTTGGAAAACATCACACACATAATCAACTTGAATATAACAAATGACTATTCTCATGGACTAAAAATAGCCTTCTAGAGCTAGCAATATTGAAAGAAACACTTGCATAAATAAGAGGAAGGTTATATGAAGATATCACCTCAATGCATTGGACACATTCACCACAAAATTTGAAAACACATGGACCTCCAAAGTCTTGATCTTTATTCCAATATGAGCATAAAAATATTACAATTCTTGGCAGAGTTTTCTTGCATCCAAAATACCATGAGATAATAGCCCCTAATGGGCCTCTCTTTATACTAAATCCTAAGCTAAAACCCTAGGTCGAATTGGCAAATAGACAAGTAGATCGAATTCCAATCATGAGAGGGCTTGGAGCAAAAGACAATAGACAAAGTCGAGTTTGTGTGGTAGGTATGACTGGATATGTGGCAAACTCGACTTGGGTGGTAGGTTTAGATGTATCAACAACCAATTAACACCTTCCAACAAGGATCCACGTGAGGCATGGTAGGTTGACGTGAGGAAAATGGAAGGTGCGAGTTGGAGGATGGAGAGACAAGTGTAATGTGGTAGGTGTAACTCGCATGGTAGAAGAGCATGGGATGTATCACAACCAATAGGCAAGGTCCAACAAGGCTAAACTCGAGCTTAAATGAGGTTGACGTGAGGATTTAGGGGATATGCGAGTTGCTTGTGTGGAGACACATGTGTAGATGGTAGGTATAACTCGAGTCTCAACAAGGAGCCAAGCTTTGGATTGATTGGTGAGTCATGAGGGCGCCTACCTTAGGCTTTAATACAAACTACCACCCAATCATCAACTTACAACACATCAAACTCGAGTTTTGCATGAGGAGGGCGAGTTTGCTCAAGTGGATAACCTTCTGGTGACTGGATAGTTGATTGGAGTGACTGGGAGTTGATTGGAATCGTCATAAATGTCCATTGCCATGTCATTTAGCCTTTTATTTTAATCAAATTGATTAATTTTGGAGAGATTTGGATTATCTCCAAAATATTCAATTTTATTATTTTAATTAATAATTTCTCTGTAAATGACTTTTCAGAGAAAATATTAATTATGAGGCTGAATTGACATCCGAAAGTTGGGTTTAGCTGCTCCATGGGTCATGTGTGATTTTTGGCTTATGAAACGAGCCATCAAACACTAAAATCGGACCCCGGATGACAAACATATTACAGACTCAAATTTCTCTATTTAAACTATAGAGAAATTTAATTAAAATTTAAATAATTAAAAAAAATTAAAAAACCCCAATTCCGACGCGTCCGGTAAAAAATTTTCGAAATTTTTTCTGGGGGTCCTAGAGACCTAGGACATGACCAAAACCTATTCTAATAGTGTCTAGTAGGTTTATACATTATAGTTGGACCCTAATAACCCCCCATGGCCAAATTTCCAAAATCGGCATTCCAGCTTTGGAGGAAACGGGAGAAAAACCAAGAAATTATATTTCGCCTGAAGCAAAGTATAATCTGACGGTGAAAAAACTCCCTGGAATACCTTAGTTGTATAATCCAGTCATGGGGAACCGAGCCACTCAGACCCTACTAGCACACTTTGATACAAACCCCCATGGGGCCATGGTCATGTCGACTCAAAAACAAAACTGGCTAGCCAAAACTGGCTAGACCCAAATACAATGAAACCCAGATACTCTAGAAGTGAACACTGATGTGTTCCAACACTGGCGGCTCAATAAGGTTTCAACTATTTGTACAAATCAGTTGATAACATCTGGCTCCAACTGCGGGACGGACACTTGCTTGATCTAGGAGTCCAAGAAGGTGTTCGAGAATCCCAGAATATCAATTTCCTGCACAAAAAGAGAAGTGTCTTAGTTCCCATGTACATGATAAATAATGCCAAAATGAAATATCAACTATGAAACTATTTTTTGCTTTTTTCTTTTCAAATTTACAATACAAAAATGGAAATCTTTTCTTTTTTAGCATGTATAAGAACTATAGTACAAAAATACACTATGATACAAAAATAATGATACATAAAGTACAAAGATAAGAGTTTAGGGAAGTCCTGAGATGACCCCTTGGTCATCTTGTATGTTGTTTCGGTAGAAGGGCTTCAAATGTTGCCCATTTATAGGAAGAGGCAGTATTTCTCCTTCCATAGTATTGAGGCCGAAAGAATTATCTCCAACTTGGCAGCGTATAATAAAAGGACCTTTCCAAAGGCTGTCGAATTTTCCATGTTTCCCAGGTTTCTCCCTTCTTTTGTCCCATAATAGAACAGTGTCCCCTTCCTGAAAGGCTCTTGGCTTGGCTGACCTATCAAATGTGGCTTTCATACTCTCCTTTTGTCTTAACATTTTGTCCAAGGAATTTCTTCTGTTTTCATCAAGCTCGATGATTTGGTTGGCCCTATCTTCCAACTCTAACTTCTCAGAGTCATAATCAGTTAGCATTCTGAATATGGGGATCTGCATGCTAAGAGGTAATGTTGCTGTGATGCCATAAACAAGTTCAAAGGGGGACTTTCCAGTGGAGTTTTTCTTTGTAATTCTGTCCGCCCAAAGGGCATATTTGATCTTGCTATCCCAGGATCTTTTGTTATCACCAACAGTTTTCTTAAGGATAGTCATTAGGTTCTTGTTTGAGGATTCAGCAAGGCCATTACCTTGTGGATAATAGTCGGAAGAGTGAGATAGAACAATGCCATATTTAAAACAGAAATCAGTCATTTCTGTTGAACTGAAAGCCTTGGCATTATCAGTGGTTATCTTCAAAGGGGTACCAAATCTAGTGATGATTTTATCTTCAATAAAATTCATAACAACCTTCTCAGTAGCTGTCTTGGTAGGAATAGCCTCAACCCACTTGGTAAAGTAATCAGTTGCTGTTAGAATCCAGCAAAATCCATTGCTAGAGTTATCTTTAAATTTACCAATAAAGTCAAGGCCCCATTGATGGAAGGGGGCAATGACAACAACCGGGTTGAGGGGTAAGGCCGCCAATTTAGGCTTTCCCGTGAATAGTTGACATTCCTGACAAAACTTGACATGTTTGTATACATCGGCAAATATGGTTGGCCAATAATATCCGGCTCTAAGGATTTTGTGGGCAGTTGTATTCGCTGCATAGTGTCCTCCACAAAATCCTGAGTGAAGGTCAATCAAGATCTTTTTAGAATCTTGTTCATGGACACATCTAAGGATAACCCCATCAGGGCTTCTCCAACCCAAGCCTTCCTGAGTAAGGCAATATCTAGCAGCTTTCAATCTTAGTGCCCTTCGCTTGTGTCCTTTAAGGTGGTCAGGGCAAGTCATATGTAAGAGGAAATATATAACATCAGAATACCAATGGATATCTAGCTCCCGCAAGGCAGGTGTCATTTGTGGACAATCAGGTTGATTTGTACAGTTTATGTCGATAGCCTCCTCATTTTTTTGGGTTAACATTTTGGCTAGGCCTTGTCCCTTGATAAGTTTGGTAGGTTTTATTTCCAAGTCATATTCCTGGATCTTGGAGACCCATGTGCCTCTTGTTCCTAAGCAATCCTGCTGGGATAGGATGTCTTTTACTGCAGCACTGGGGACATAACCTATAACTTTATTGTAGCCAATGTATGTTCTGAAATGTTTCAAGGATTTGACCAACGCATAAGCCCGTTTCTCCATTATAGTGTACTTTAATTCTGAATTTTGTAAAGCCCTGCTCATGAATGCAATTGGTTGCTCGAACCCTTCGAAGTTCTTTTGGAGCAAAACCCCAGCTATAGTATCCTCAGAAGCAAAAGAGAAAATCATGAAATCTTTGGTATAATCCGGACTAACCAACACAGGTGACCTAGTAATGGCATCTTTAATAATGTTGAAGGCTTCCCTCCCATCATCAGTCCACACAAACTTAGCATCTTTTTTAAGTAACTGCTGCATGGGTTTCATCAACTCTGCAAGGTTTGGAATAAATCTTCTGATAAAATTTATGTGACCATTAAAAGATTGAAGACCCTTCACATTTTTAGGGAGAGATATTTTCTTGATGGCTTCAACTCTTTCAGGGTCAATCTTGACCCCATCCTTGTTTATAATATGCCCTAAGAGTTTTCCCTCTTCAATGCCTAATACAGACTTTGCCGGATTTAGGGAAATACCATATTCTCTGCACCGTTCGAAGACTTTTCTCAAGTGATCAACATGGCTGGATCTTTCCTTTGAAAAGACAGTTAAATCATCCTGGTATATCTCGATGATTTTTCCTATTAATTCCTTGAAAGCATAATCCATGGCCCTTTGGAAAGTGGCTCCTGCATTTGTAAGGCCAAAGGGCATTCTCAGATACTCAAAGGTTCCCTAAGGAGTTGTAAAAGCAGTTTTATGTTTATCCTCAGGTTTGATGACAACCTGGTTGTATCCTGAAAATCCATCAAGCATGGACATCATATTAGATCCAGTGACCCGTTGGAGGAGGGTCTCCATGTTGGGAAGTGGATAATTGTCTTTCTGGCATGCCATGTTAAGGTTCCTGAAATCAATGCATATTCTGATACTTCCATTCTTCTTTCTTACGACAACTAAGTTGGAGCACCATGAAGTGTGTCGGGTGGGTGCTATAATGCCTGCTGCTAACATCTTTTCTAGCTCTCTTTTAATAATAGGGGCCAACTTAGGATTTATTTGCCTTAGTTTTTGACGGAAAGGATTGGCATTTTGCATTTCCGGTTTAAGGGGAATGGTATGTTGGAACACATCTTCCCTATAGGCCTTCAACTCGTCATAAGTAAAGGCAAATATATCTCTAAACTCTCTGACAAGGTTTATTAGTGCATTTCTTTCTTTTTCTGATGTTCCTTTTCCAATTTTTATGATTTTTGGATCTGTTTCTGTTCCGATGTTAACCTCAATGTAATCTCCTGGCTTCATCTGGTCAATGCTGTTTTTCTTCCCGTCATGCCTATCAAGGATGTTCTCTAACTTAGTGAAACAACATGAAATTGGGTTCATGGGTTGGCTTTCATCTTTATACTGCTTGCCTTCTTCCTGTTCATTAATGTTGAAATTGGCAAACTCATCTACGTTATTTATGAATCTTAGAATTTGTTCATCATCCTTGAAAACCTGCCAATGGTTCATGTCGTCTGGGACAGATGGCCTATAGTTGATCTCAAGGGTACAATCTCCTTTCAACATTCCCTCTTATGGCTGGAGTGTAGATGCTGCAACGGCTAACCTATCTGCCATATTGTTATCTTCCCTATGGACTGCTTGTATATTTAGAGCATCAAAGTATTCCATGGTGTCCCACACTGCATTTCTATATCTCTTAAGCCTTTTGCAATGGCATGCAAAGTTACTGTTATCACATATATAGTAGCCGGGCTACCATACATTATTTTTCTCATTCCAGTACACTATTTAGCCAGTTCCCTTGCATTTGAGATGCCGAGATGAGCATCTATATTGGATCACTATCAGATTGTGGGCAGCAGTTATATTCCCCATGCCATGACTGAGTTTCAGAACACTCAGAGAGATGACCGATGTAGCCATTATATCATTTGTACAGAGCAGACAGTAGTGCCCAGAGTTACAACAGCAGTCTCAGAGGATAGATGATGGTACAGGTTGATGAGCTTTCAGGTATATGACTCAGCAGGTATATCATTGTGTTATGGTTAGATTGCTTTTATACTTATTCTTATAGCATGTCTTAGCACTTAGTGTCATGATCTGGCGATCATATAGATATATGGACCTGGTTGACCTATTATTATATATATCATATTGTCCCTACTCAGACTTAGAAGTTCACTATTCATACTCATTGGTTTTACCCTCCTTAGGGAGAATAGAGGTGATCATTACACCATACTTTGGCTTGCTAGTGTCGGCTCCATCATTTCATTGTCTTCATCTATCCATGGCCTACCTTTTAGATTATCACCCTGACTTACTACTGGACTAGTGGCATGGAGGATTTTTCCCCACTGTAGCCTCTGTATTGGATGAGCTTCCCTGTTTATTGTGTCTCGGCTCTGAGTTGGTGACAAAACTTACCTATGGTGAGTTGGAGTTCCTTGTGAATTCCCCCTAGTCACTAAAGTTGTGTTGGCTAAACCTGAAACTTTTAGTGCTGCCATCAATACAAAATCTGGAAAATAAAATGCTATATCTTGTATGAAAAACTCATTCATGCAATGTGTTTTTAAACACACATGAATGAAAGGAATGCCAAATGAAAATGGCCATAAAAAATAAAATGTTATATCTTTTGGAAAAAATAAATACCTAGGTAAACAAGCTGTCCATGACACACCTAGAAGTGCTCAGGTAAACAAGTGCCTTAAAAACACACCTGCAGCAGAAAGCCTAAAAAAAAATGTAAATCTATGCAATGTGTTTGTAAACACACATAGATCAAGGCTATGGAAACTTCAGGCCCAAAAAGCAATGAAACTTAAATGCTATATCTAAACAATTGCTGGCCTTATTTGTATTATGGATTGTGCGCATCTGTGAAGGTGAATAAACCCTCTTTAAACAACTCATCCATTTGTGAGACACCGCCATTCCCTGTGTTATTGCTCATTCAGTATATACTATGGTGTATTCCCTTTCCCTTGCCAAAGTGTCACAAGGTCAAGACAGTTAAGTCATCCCTTAGCCTAGCCAAGTTAATTTAGCCTTCACCCTGCACTAGCAAATTGATCACAACTATGAAGTGAGTATGATCCTGAAAGTCTAGTCTGAGTAATAATAATAATTAACGACACTATATATTTGGATGTAGATCGCCAGTTATGATCATTATGTGTTATAATTGTTATTTGAATAAGTTGTAAAGCATGTATTAACCTTGATACTTTTCAGCAGCCTTGGATGATGGTCTGAGTTATATTTGGTCTTGGTTAGACCTAGTTTGACCATGGAGGACCATGGGACATGAGATGTTAGACCTTATGATGATATGGATAGATGATATATGGTCTATGTACACATACATGATGATTCTATGCAGCAGCTACAGGGTTATGATGATGATTCTTGGGGTACAGCAGTGTTTGATCATTTACAGAGCATTATTATTGGCCTTGTTCCGGTATATTGGATATTTATTTTGATCATGCAGAGACTCATATGGTGTATGAGTACACATCTTGGATAGATTTGGACCTTCTGAGTCCAATGGGACAGTTTGTTTCCAGTTCCGGGCACTTACAGTGATGATTGAGCCTCAGTAGGCTATCCCAGTGCAGCTTTGGTCTGTTGGAGGCCCTGTCAGAGCAGAGATGACTTTTATCCGGTTGACCTAGGGCGCTGATGATGAAGGGGGTGGTCCAGCCACTTGTTTTTACCATTATACCCCCCTTCCGGACACATTGGTGCCCTCACCTTGACAGCGCTAGCACTCCAGGAGGCTGTTTGGGGCAGTTTCACGCTTCCCGAGGCATTTCAGGATTGGTAGAAATGGATATTGAGGAAATCGATTTAGGCTACTGAGGCAAAGTTATGGCATGGGATGATCAGTGATGATAGATCGGGACCTTCCACACCTCCTCCAGCAGTTTCAGCTTCATCGGGGCCCGCATCCATCATTTATGGCACTTTCTGTGGATTTTTGAGGTCTTTTGAGGACCACGACTTCACTATGGAGGCACGATTTGGTACATTCATGATTATTTATTGGTTATTGTGCTATGGGGATTGACCAAGGAGGGATAAAATTACCCCTTGGACCCACCATAAGCCTCTTATGATATTTCGTCATCATGATTTGGTGGGATTCCCCTCTTCTAGGGCGATTTTGTCCACTTATGTTATATTTTATGTGTGATCCATGTATTATATTGTTGAGCTCATCTCAACCATTGATTAGACCTTTGTATCTTATAATCTTAGCCACCCATTCAAAAAGTGGTTAGGGTTTTGGTGCCTCTCCTTCCTATTTAAAGGAGAGAGCCTCTCATTGTAGAGCCTCTCTGGATTATTGGAATAGAAAATTATTATTGCATCTATCTCCAGTGTTGTGGTGAATGTTTTTGGTGTTCGTTCGTTGGTTCTTCCTTTGCACTGAGTTATTGGAGATCTTGTTTGCCATATCTTTTGTACCACGATTTTGCATCTACAGGTGGAGGCCGATTTGCTTGGAGGAGGAGGTATTGGTAGGGGAAGACTCTCCCTACTTCTTCTTTGGAGCTCTTCGTTGGTAACAGGGAGTATTACTGTCCCAGGACCTTCTATTTCATGTTACTATTTGCATTTCTCTTGTATTTCTTCCATACTTGATCTTACTGATTGAATCTTCATTCCTTGGTTTGACAGGTAGAGGAAGGCGCACTTGTGGGCTAGGGCATCAAATCGGCAAGCAAATCAACAATCTCTCATTTGATCTCTGCGGGAATCTTCCTCAACATCAAGGCATCTCATCCACATCACTCAGGTATGATCTCAAGGTAAGTTCTATCTCCATGATCTATCCAATTGTCAAAAACACTTAAAAACCCTAATTAATCAAAACCCCATTTTTACATTTTCTCAGATCTACTTAGATCTAGTGGGTTATTGGGCGTAATATTGAAAACCCACCTCTATAGCATCCACGGCATCCCGGATCTATAGTTTGGTGAGGATTGGCTTCCGTTTGACCCCTCTCCCATACCAACTTGGCTTCTCCCAAGCAAGGCGCACTTCACTGATTGAGCCGGTTGACCTAGATCTAAGTGGTGGGTGTTTGAGGTTCCACTTGATTTGACATCTACACATCCAATAACATACACCCAGGTTGTCCCTTTTCTGAAATTCACCTTGTGGGCCCCATTCCACATTTTAAGGGATTTAATCCCCATTTTGGGCCACTTGGAACCTTTAAACTCAGATCTACTAAGATCCAACCGGTGGATTGCCACGAAATTATAGATCCATACTCCTACTTGACCGATCTACCCGGATTTAAAGTTTGGATGCCATCCGACATGATTTGACCCACCTAACCCTACTTTTTAGCCTCCTTGGGCAAAGTCGCACCACCTTGGAGAAGTGAGTTGACTCACTTCCAGGAACTGGGTACTTGAGATTTTTGGAGATCTGAAACCGGAATAATTCAAAACCTAGGTCTAGACTGTCACTTTGTCAAATCTTGCCTTGGGGATTGCATTCCTTGTTTTAAGGGATTATGGTCCACTTTGGTCAAACCTAGATCTAGACTCATTCATCCATCAAGACCTTTATTGCCCACTTATCCCAAGTACTAGGAGTCCTAAACCACAAGTCAACCCTACTTTGACTCCACTTCCCAATTCCCAAGACACTGGTTTCTCTCCAAGTTAATTCGACTTTCCTAGATTGTTGGATTGACCTATGCATGGTGAACCAAACCCTTGAAGCTATCATGTATCATGGTCAAACTTGTCATCTGTACTAGTTAGCCCCAATACAACCCTTAACTACCCTGCATTGGACACGGTTCCCAAGGCAGTGGACTTTCCAACATTGAACTAGTACACTAGCCCTAGATCTCACTACAAACATTATAAGTCACTCTTACATCAACAATGAACCAAAGCTATACCTATTGAACCCCTCACTTGGCTTGTGACTTCAACCAATTAGATCTAGGATAAACCATACACCTAACTTCACTTAGAAATACCCTGATTTGGTGTCTTGGTTTTGATCTCTCCTGTCGGGAGTAGATCGGGTCTCCCCCTTTGTTGTCTGGGCTAGACAACATAAAGTGAAGGTTGCCTCGACTGGCGTGACAACCATATATTGGAGGTCGAGGTGATCGGGGTTGCACCTTTTGAGTTGCCCTTCCCTATTGCCATCCATGACTGGATCCATCCATAGGGGTAACTACAGCTTAGGTGATAACATTTTGGCGCCGTTGCCGGGGAAGGCATAGGCTTACCCTGGTTCGATATATTATTTTAAAGCTCTCCTCCCCTTCTCTTTGCCTAACATTTTGGCGCCGTTGCCGGGGAGGCAATAGCTTGCCCTAGTCCTTCCCGCATATACAACGACACATATCTTGGTAGAAGAGTTAAATCTACCTGGCGACTCCCAATCGTGACTCCGCTGAGGAGCGAGCTCATTTACATCCTTATAACACAAGAAGTAGAGTAAACTTAGATCAAGTTGAAGGAACCCCAATCACATATCGCAAAAGAGATCCTAAAGCACAACCATCTAACTTCCTTTGGAAATTGGTTAACGATTCTCCAAGTAGAGCTTCAGGATCCCCTTTGAGTAATTCGGTTCCTCCCTCATCTCCTAATTCAAACTTAAACGTAAACTTACCAAATCCAATGGCCGGAACAAACCCGGGAAACCAGAATGTTCCTCCACCACAAACTCCTAGGATTTTTGGAAGAAAGGCAAAACCATCTCCTTTAGACTTTTCCCAAATCCAGGGTGCACCCCATGACATGCCTGAAAAGTATTTTGAAAAGGTTCCCAGATTTGATGGAGTATCTGCTATATCAATTGAAGACCACATTGATAAAGTATGGGAACACATGGAAGCATATGGAGCATCTGAGGAAGATGTGTTCATGAGGGGTCTCCTGGCATCCTTGGAAGGAGATGTTAGGAAGTGGTTTGACAGGTTACCTGCCTCATCTATTGATGGGTATGATAACTTTGTCAACAAACTAAACAGTGAATGGTCCCGAAAGTTAGATGGGAAATTTCTCTTACACCAACTTTTTGACATCAAGAAAAGAGAAAATGAAACAGTTCATGAGTTTAACATAAGATTTGACAAGACTGTAGCTGTTATCCCTGAAGAAATTAGACCAAAAGATCAAGCAGTTGTCATTCACTACTTAAATGCTTTTGAGGGATGGGTTGGTTATCAGCTAAAGGACAAAAACCCCAATGACTTAAAGACCGCTCAATCAAATCCCAAAATGGCTGAACAAAATGTAGCATCCATGGGGAAACAAAACTTTTTCGATCAATTCACCCCATCCACTTCTAGATTTGACCCTAAACTCTGAAAACCAAAGGAACCTGTGAGTATGCCAAAGGAATCCAAGGACACTTTAGAAGTCATGCAAGAAATGATGAAACAATTAACTGTCCTAACTAAGAATGTGGCAAGTTTGAATGACCCTGAGAGACATAGAAATCCTTATGGCCCTAAACCTTACTGGAATAATAATAGAAGGCCTGATGGGGATAGGGATAGGCGACGACCTGAGTATCCAGAAAACTCTGAAAAGAAGGAAGTCAATTGGTGTGATGAAGAAGAAGAAATACCCTCTGACACCATTGACCATGATGACCAACCAGAAAACATCAACTTTATAAATGACTTATCTTATGATGAAGACTTTGGAAGAATCCTTTTAGAAGAAGAGCCATGGGAGCAAGAAGATGATATAGTTGGAGAACCTAGCTCCACATGTTGTGCCTTAGAGCTTCCAAAACCTAAAGAGCAACCAAAGTATCAAATCTATAAACGAGGAAGTACTTCCCAGCCTTCCTTTCTTGATAAACATAAAAAGATTGATGAAGACAAAAAGGAAGAAGAAGATCTTGCCATAGATGATTATGATCTTAAGATTGATATGAAGAAAGAGCTAAGCAAGATAATGTGTAACATCCCTGTCACTGAGTTAATGAAGGTGCCCTCTGTTAGATGCCAAGTAGAAGAATTTTTCAATGGTATTGGCCAAGAGAAAACTCCCGAACCGGTCCTAGAATCATGTCATATCCAAAAGCTTAGTGGAACACAACCTAGTGAAATAGAAAAGGATCCACCAATAAACATCCATTCAGCCATTTATGAAAGAAAGAGCGGTGGTCACTCTCCCTTTTACCTTACCTTGCACATTCAAAACATGCTCCTTCATAACTGTATGTTGGATTCTGGAGCAGCAATGAATGTTATGCCTTTACAAGTCATGAAGGAAATGGGACTTGAAGTGACTAGGCCTTATGGAAATGTTTGTGGTATAGATTCCCGACGAGTACCGTCTTATGGTTTGATTAAAAACCTTAGGGCTGATCTTTTCGCATGTTCAGACATTTCTACTATGATGGATGTAGTTGTCATTGACTTACCCCCAGCATATGGAATGCTTTTATCTAGAAAATGGGCAGCTGGTCTAGGTGGATACCTTATGATGGATTTATCATTTATTTGTGTTCCCAACCCTGATGGAGCTTTGATTCGGGTTAACAGAGAGCCTTGTTATAATGAGCATGTTGAATCTTTTGATGAAGGGTTGAAAAACACATATGGGGATGAATTATTAAATAATGCCAAAACCAACCTGGTTGAAGATGAGGATGAGTTATATGAGGTCGATCAAAGTATGTGTATGGTCATGGAAGATTCTGATTCTTTTTGGGAAGACAAGCAAATGATTGAAATAACAAGAACAATTGGAAATGAACTTGTTGAGGAAATAGATGAATTGAGAGGACATGAAAATCAACCCCAAGATCACGAACAAAACAATGAAAACATTCAAGAACCTTCTATAGAAGATCACACACATGAAGGGGTTGAGGATGGCATAAGAAATATAGGAGGAGATGAGAGTTTGCTTGATGATCAAGGCATGGAACAAACTCCCCCAACAGAAAACCTTCATAATCAAACAAACAATGAGGAAAACATTGGAAACCCAACACATGAAGATGAGTTTGATGATATTAGGAGAGGAGAAAGAATTCCTTTCACTGTTAGGGAATGGTTTGCCTTGACTGATCACAATAGAGAGAGAGAAAGCCAAGGGCTTGCACCTATCTACCCATGGGAAAACAATCTTGCAACATCTACTAGGGTTGAAACAAATGAAGAGCCTGAAGCCACTTATTATTCCGATACAGAAGATTCTTTATCTCACTTATCTCTAGAAGACGGTAATCTAATTCAGGTCCATGATAACTCTCTAAGTTGGGAAGAGGATGCCCTAATTAATGATGCACCCGAAGGAGACTATAATATAAATAACCTTGCTATTTTTCAAACTCCTTCAGAGCCTCAAAGCTATGCTTTGTCTGCATATCCGCATATCCCTAGTTTCCTCTTACCATCCGAGTCACCTAGTCATCACACTTATGATCCTTCTCACATTCCTACTTCCTCTACTTTTCATCCTGAGTCAGTTTCTCCCAGATTGGAAAACATGGTTGTTCCGGTTCCTTCAGGGGAAGGTTCTAGTCATAACACTGTCATATTTCGTGAGCCACTTCCCTCAGAGGAACATAGAGATTTCTGGACTGTAGGTGAGGTTGTTAAAAGAGTAGTATCTCCCCATGAGGAAGAGCTAAATGAGGTAGTCCAAGAAACAAGAAGGGAAGTTAGGGAAGTCCTTGCTGGCACAGTTGCTATTTCCTTAGATGGTGGTCCACCCAGAATTGATGCAGTTCCTTCTAGGAGAAACTCAAGTATTGTCACACCTCAACCGCAAAACCCTGCTGAAATCCATCCCATGCCTATTCGTAACATTGGAGTTATTCCTGAGTCAGTCAATAGAAATAATTTTCCTACGGGAAGTCAAGTCATCATTCCCAACCATTTATTGCATATAAGATCGGGACAAGCTGAAGACTTATGGGTTGGACCTTTCACAGTAGAGCGATGCATTGATGGCATGTGCTTTCTGACCACTGGTAGTGGACGACGTATTTTATATCCTGTCCATCAGAGGGACTTGAGGGATCACATCCCTGATCCCACATAGTTGGGATCTCTCCGCTTGCATTGCCTGGTAGATTAGGGTAGGTAGGAAACCAAATAAGCCTACTTAGGCAGTAGTTAGTCCTTTCAGCCATTGAGTCTGGCACCTTCTTAGTCTCTAAGCTCCTTTGTAAGCTCCTAGTTTAACTGAGTACCTGTCACCTTTTCTTTTCCTGCACAATAAATTCCAAATTTTGCAAATTATGTTAGTAGTTTAATTTACTTCCTGCATTTATATTTCATGCATCTATATTTCTGACATAGAATAGATGTTATTTTAGTTGTTTTTATATTTTTCCCACACATGCGGCATGAGGTATTTTTGATGTCTGTGAATGCAGAAAATAGGTTGCAAGAATAAAAGCTTGAAATAAAGTGGTAGAGTGCTGGATCGTGGATTCGAGTAGCAGAGTTCGAAGACCAGAGATTCTGAGGTTCTCAAGCGCTCATTTCAGCCGAGCACTTGTCCCAGCCGGAGCTAGATGTTATCACATATATAGTAGCCGGGCTACCATACATTATTTTTCTCATTCCAGTACACTATTCAGCCAGTTCCCTTGCATTTGAGATGCCGAGATGAGCATCTATATTGGATCACTATCAGATTGTGGGCAGCAGTTATATTCCCCATGCCATGACTGAGTTTCAGGACACTCAGAGAGATGACCGATGTAGCCATTATATCATTTGTACAGAGCAGACAGTAGTGCCCAGAGTTACAGCAGCAGTCTCAGAGGATAGATGATGGTACAGGTTGATGAGCTTTCAGGTATATGACTCAGCAGGTATATCATTGTGTTATGGTTAGATTGCTTTTATACTTATTCTTATAGCATGTCTTAGCACTTAGTGTCATGATCTGGCGATCATATAGATATATGGACCTGGTTGACCTATTATTATATATATCATATTGTCCCTACTCAGACTTAGAAGTTCACTATTCATACTCATTGGTTTTACCCTCCTTAGGGAGAATAGAGGTGATCATTACACCATACTTTGGCTTGCTAGTGTCGGCTCCATCATTTCATTGTCTTCATCCATCCATGGCCTACCTTTTAGATTATCACCCTGACTTACTACTGGACTAGTGGCATGGAGGATTTTTCCCCACTGTAGCCTCTGTATTGGATGAGCTTCCCTGTTTATTGTGTCTCGTCTCTGAGTTGGTGACAAAACTTACCTATGGTGAGTTGGAGTTCCTTGTGAATTCCCCCTAGTCACTAAAGTTGTGTTGGCTAAACCTGAAACTTTTAGTGCTGCCATCAATACAAAATCTGGAAAATAAAATGCTATATCTTGTATGAAAAACTCATTCATGCAATGTGTTTTTAAACACACATGAATGAAAGGAATGCCAAATGAAAATGGCCATGAAAAATAAAATGTTATATCTTTTGGAAAAAATAAATACCTAGGTAAACAAGCTGTCCATGACACACCTAGAAGTGCTCAGGTAAACAAGTGCCTTAAAAACACACCTGCAGCAGAAAGCCTAAAAAAAATGTAAATCTATGCAATGTGTTTGTAAACACACATAGATCAAGGCTATGGAAACTTCAGGCCCAAAAAGCAATGAAACTTAAATGCTATATCTAAACAATTGCTGGCCTTATTTGTATTATGGATTGTGCGCATCTGTGAAGGTGAATAAACCCTCTTTAAACAACTCATCCATTTGTGAGACACCGCCATTCCCTGTGTTATTGCTCATTCAGTATATACTATGGTGTATTCCCTTTCCCTTGCCAAAGTGTCACAAGGTCAAGACAGTTAAGTCATCCCTTAGCCTAGCCAAGTTAATTTAGCCTTCACCCTGCACTAGCAAATTGATCACAACTATGAAGTGAGTATGATCCTGAAAGTCTAGTCTGAGTAATAATAATAATTAACGACACTATATATTTGGATGTAGATCGCCAATTATGATCATTATGTGTTATAATTGTTATTTGAATAAGTTGTAAAGCATGTATTAACCTTGATACTTTTCAGCAGCCTTGGATGATGGTCTGAGTTATATTTGGTCTTGGTTAGACCTAGTTTGACCATGGAGGACCATGGGACATGAGATGTTAGACCTTATGATGATATGGATAGATGATATATGGTCTATGTACACATACATGATGATTCTATGCAGCAGCTACAGGGTTATGATGATGATTCTTGGGGTACAGCAGTGTTTGATCATTTACAGAGCATTATTATTGGCCTTGTTCCGGTATATTGGATATTTATTTTGATCATGCAGAGACTCATATGGTGTATGAGTACACATCTTGGATAGATTTGGACCTTCTGAGTCCAATGGGACAGTTTGTTTCCAGTTCCGGGCACTTACAGTGATGATTGAGCCTCAGTAGGCTATCCCAGTGCAGTTTTGGTCTGTTGGAGGCCCTGTCAGAGCAGAGATGACTTTTATCCGGTTGACCTAGGGCGCTGATGATGAAGGGGGTGGTCCAGCCACTTGTTTTTACCATTATACCCCCCTTCCGGACACATTGGTGCCCTCACCTTGACAGCGCCAGCAATCCAGGAGGCTGTTTGGGGCAGTTTCACGCTTCCCGAGGCTTTTCAGGATTGGTAGAAATGGATATTGAGGAAATCGATTTGGGCTACTGAGGCAAAGTTATGGCATGGGATGATCAGTGATGATAGATCGGGACCTTCCACACCTCCTCCAGCAGTTTCAGCTTCATCGGGGCCCGCATCCATCATTTATGGCACTTTCTGTGGATTTTTGAGGTCTTTTGAGGACCACGACTTCACTATGGAGGCACGATTTGGTACATTCATGATTATTTATTGGTTATTGTGCTATGGGGATTGACCAAGGAGGGATAAAATTACCCCTTGGAGCCACCATAAGCCTCTTATGATATTTCATCATCATGATTTGGTGGGATTCCCCTCTTCTAGGGCGATTTTGTCCACTTATGTTATATTTTATGTGTGATCCATGTATTATATTGTTGAGATCATCTCAACCATTGATTAGACCTTTGTATCTTATAATCTTAGCCACCCATTCAAAAAGTGGTTAGGGTTTTGGTGCCTCTCCTTCCTATTTAAAGGAGAGAGCCTCTCATTGTAGAGCCTCTCTGGATTATTGGAATAGAAAATTATTATTGCATCTATCTCCAGTGTTGTGGTGAATGTTTTTGGTGTTCGTTCGTTGGTTCTTCCTTTGCACTGAGTTATTGGAGATCTTGTTTGCCATATCTTTTGTACCACGATTTTGCATCTACAGGTGGAGGCCGATTTGCTTGGAGGAGGAGGTATTGGTAGGGGAAGACTCTCCCTACTTCTTCTTTGGAGCTCTTCGTTGGTAACAGGGAGTATTACTGTCCCAGGACCTTCTATTTCATGTTACTATTTGCATTTCTCTTGTATTTCTTCCATACTTGATCTTACTGATTGAATCTTCATTCCTTGGTTTGACAGGTAGAGGAAGGCGCACTTGTGGGCTAGGGCATCAAATCGGCAAGCAAATCAACAATCTCTCATTTGATCTCTGCGGGAATCTTCCTCAACATCAAGGCATCTCATCCACATCACTCAGGTATGATCTCAAGGTAAGTTCTATCTCCATGATCTATCCAATTGTCAAAAACACTTAAAAACCCTAATTAATCAAAACCCCATTTTTACATTTTCTCAGATCTACTTAGATCTAGTGGGTTATTGGGCGTAATATTGAAAACCCACCTCTATAGCATCCACGGCATCCCGGATCTATAGTTTGGTGAGGATTGGCTTCCGTTTGACCCCTCTCCCATACCAACTTGGCTTCTCCCAAGCAAGGCGCACTTCACTGATTGAGCCGGTTGACCTAGATCTAAGTGGTGGGTGTTTGAGGTTCCACTTGATTTGACATCTACACATCCAATAACATACACCCAGGTTGTCCCTTTTCTGAAATTCACCTTGTGGGCCCCATTCCACATTTTAAGGGATTTAATCCCCATTTTGGGCCACTTGGAACCTTTAAACTCAGATCTACTAAGATCCAACCGGTGGATTGCCACGAAATTATAGATCCATACTCCTACTTGACCGATCTACCCGGATTTAAAGTTTGGATGCCATCCGACTTGATTTGACCCACCTAACCCTACTTTTTAGCCTCCTTGGGCAAAGTTGCACCACCTTGGAGAAGTGAGTTGACTCACTTCCAGGAACTGGGTACTTGAGATTTTTGGAGATCTGAAACCGGAATAATTCAAAACCTAGGTCTAGACTGTCACTTTGTCAAATCTTGCCTTGGGGATTGCATTCCTTGTTTTAAGGGATTGTGGTCCACTTTGGTCAAACCTAGATCTAGACTCATTCATCCATCAAGACCTTTATTGCCCACTTATCCCAAGTACTAGGAGTCCTAAACCACAAGTCAACCCTACTTTGACTCCACTTCCCAATTCCCAAGACACTGTTTTCTCTCCAAGTTAATTCGACTTTCCTAGATTGTTGGATTGACTTGTGGATTGACCTATGCATGGTGAACCAAACCCTTGAAGCTATCATGTATCATGGTCAAACTTGTCATCTGTACTAGTTAGCCCCAATACAACCCTTAACTACCCTGCATTGGACACGGTTCCCAAGGCAGTGGACTTTCCAACATTGAACTAGTACACTAGCCCTAGATCTCACTAGAAACATTATAAGCCACTCTTACATCAACAATGAACCAAAGCTATACCTATTGAACCCCTCACTTGGCTTGTGACTTCAACCAATTAGATCTAGGATAAACCATACACCTAACTTCACTTAGAAATACCCTGATTTGGTGTCTTGGTTTTGATCTCTCCTGTCGGGAGTAGATCGGGTCTCCCCCTTTGTTGTCTGGGCTAGACAACATAAAGTGAAGGTTGCCTCGACTGGCGTGACAACCATATATTGGAGGTCGAGGTGATCGGGGTTGCACCTTTTGAGTTGCCCTTCCCTATTGCCATCCATGACTGGATCCATCCATAGGGGTAACTACAGCTTAGGTGATAACATTTTGGCGCCGTTGCCGGGGAAGGCATAGGCTTACCCTGGTTCGATATATTATTTTAAAGCTCTCCTCCCCTTCTCTTTGCCTAACATTTTGGCGCCGTTGCCGGGGAGGCAATAGCTTGCCCTAGTCCTTCCCGCATATACAACGACACACATCTTGGTAGAAGAGTTAAATCTACCTGGCGACTCCCAATCGTGACTCCGCTGAGGAGCGATCTCATTTACATCCTTATAACACAAGAAATAGAGTAAACTTAGATCAAGTTGAAGGAACCCCAATCACATATCGCAAAAGAGATCCTAAAGCACAACCATCTAACTTCCTTTGGAAATTGGTTAACGATTCTCCAAGTAGAGCTTCAGGATCCCCTTTGAGTAATTCGGTTCCTCCCTCATCTCCTAATTCAAACTTAAACGTAAACTTACCAAATCCAATGGCCGGAACAAACCCGGGAAACCAGAATGTTCCTCCACCACAAACTCCTAGGATTTTTGGAAGAAAGGCAAAAACCATCTCCTTTAGACTTTTCCAAAATCCAGGGTGCACCCCATGACATGCCTGAAAAGTATTTTGAAAAGGTTCCCAGATTTGATGGAGTATCTGCTATATCAATTGAAGACCACATTGATAAAGTATGGGAACACATGGAAGCATATGGAGCATCTGAGGAAGATGTGTTCATGAGGGGTCTCCTGGCATCCTTGGAAGGAGATGTTAGGAAGTGGTTTGACAGGTTACCTGCCTCATCTATTGATGGGTATGATAACTTTGTCAACAAACTAAACAGTGAATGGTCCCGAAAGTTAGATGGGAAATTTCTCTTACACCAACTTTTTGACATCAAGAAAAGAGAAAATGAAACAGTTCATGAGTTTAACATAAGATTTGACAAGACTGTAGCTGTTATCCCTGAAGAAATTAGACCAAAAGATCAAGCAGTTGTCATTCACTACTTAAATGCTTTTGAGGGATGGGTTGGTTATCAGCTAAAGGACAAAAACCCCAATGACTTAAAGACTGCTCAATCAAATGCCAAAATGGCTGAACAAAATGTAGCATCCATGGGGAAACAAAACGTTTTCGGTCAATTCACCCCATCCACTTCTAGATTTGACCCTAAATTCCGAAAACCAAAGGAACCTATGAGTATGCCAAAGGAATCCAAGGACACTTTAGAAGTCATGCAAGAAATGATGAAACAATTAACTGTCCTAACTAAGAATGTGGCAAGTTTGAATGACCCTGAGAGACATAGAAATCCTTATGGCCCTAAACCTTACTGGAATAATAATAGAAGGCCTGATGGGGATAGGGATAGGCGACGACCTGAGTATCCAGAAAACTCTGAAAAGAAGGAAGTCAATTGGTGTGATGAAGAAGAAGAAATACCCTCTGACACCATTGACCATGATGACCAACCAGAAAACATCAACTTTATAAATGACTTATCTTATGATGAAGACTTTGGAAGAATCCTTTTAGAAGAAGAGCCATGGGAGCAAGAAGATGATATAGTTGGAGAACCTAGCTCCACATGTTGTGCCTTAGAGCTTCCAAAACCTAAAGAGCAACCAAAGTATCAAATCTATAAACGAGGAAGTACTTCCCAGCCTTCCTTTCTTGATAAACATAAAAAGATTGATGAAGACAAAAAGGAAGAAGAAGATCTTGCCATAGATGATTATGATCTTAAGATTGATATGAAGAAAGAGCTAAGCAAGATAATGTGTAACATCCCTGTCACTGAGTTAATGAAGGTGCCCTCTGTTAGATGCCAAGTAGAAGAATTTTTCAATGGTATTGGCCAAGAGAAAACTCCCGAACCGGTCCTAGAATCATGTCATATCCAAAAGCTTAGTGGAACACAACCTAGTGAAACAGAAAAGGATCCACCAATAAACATCCATTCAGCCATTTATGAAAGAAAGAGCGGTGGTCACTCTCCCTTTTACCTTACCTTGCACATTCAAAACATGCTCCTTCATAACTGTATGTTGGATTCTGGAGCAGCAATGAATGTTTTGCCTTTACAAGTCATGAAGAAAATGGGACTTGAAGTGACTAGGCCTTATGGAAATGTTTGTGGTATAGATTCCCGACGAGTACCGTCTTATGGTTTGATTAAAAACCTTAGGGCTGATCTTTTCGCATGTTCAGACATTTCTACTATCATGGATGTAGTTGTCATTGACTTACCCCCAGCATATGGAATGCTTTTATCTAGAAAATGGGCAGCTGGTCTAGGTGGATACCTTATGATGGATTTATCATTTATTTGTGTTCCCAACCCTGATGGAGCTTTGATTCGGGTTAACAGAGAGCCTTGTTATAATGAGCATGTTGAATCTTTTGATGAAGGGTTGAAAAACACATATGGGGATGAATTATTAAATAATGCCAAAACCAACCTGGTTGAAGATGAGGATGAGTTATATGAGGTTGATCAAAGTATGTGTATGGTCATGGAAGATTCTGATTCTTTTTGGGAAGACAAGCAAATGATTGAAATAACAAGAACAATTGGAAATGAACTTGTTGAGGAAATAGATGAATTGAGAGGACATGAAAATCAACCCCAAGATCACGAACAAAACAATGAAAACATTCAAGAACCTTCTATAGAAGATCACACACATGAAGGGGTTGAGGATGGCATAAGAAATATAGGAGGAGATGAGAGTTTGCTTGATGATCAAGGCATGGAACAAACTCCCCCAACAAAAAACCTTCATAATCAAACAAACAATGAGGAAAACATTGAAAACCCAACACATGAAGATGAGTTTGATGATATTAGGAGAGGAGAAAGAATTCCTTTCACTGTTAGGGAATGGTTTGCCTTGACTGATCACAATAGAGAGAGAGAAAGCCAAGGGCTTGCACCTATCTACCCATGGGAAAACAATCTTGCAACATCTACTAGGGTTGAAACAAATGAAGAGCCTGAAGCCACTTATTATTCCGATACAGAAGATTCTTTATCTCACTTATCTCTAGAAGACGGTAATCTAATTCAGGTCCATGATAACTCTCTAAGTTGGGAAGAGGATGCCCTAATTAATGATGCACCCGAAGGAGACTATAATATAAATAACCTTGCTATTTTTCAAACTCCTTCAGAGCCTCAAAGCTATGCTTTGTCTGCATATCCGCATATCCCTAGTTTCCTCTTACCATCCGAGTCACCTAGTCATCACACTTATGATCCTTCTCACATTCCTACTTCCTCTACTTTTCATCCTGAGTCAGTTTCTCCCAGATTGGAAAACATGGTTGTTCCGGTTCCTTCAGGGGAAGGTTCTAGTCATAACACTGTCATATTTCGTGAGCCACTTCCCTCAGAGGAACATAGAGATTTCTGGACTGTAGGTGAGGTTGTTAAAAGAGTAGTATCTCCCCATGAGGAAGAGCTAAATGAGGTAGTCCAAGAAACAAGAAGGGAAGTTAGGGAAGTCCTTGTTGGCACAGTTGCTATTTCCTTAGATGGTGGTCCACCCAGAATTGATGCAGTTCCTTCTAGGAGAAACTCAAGTATTGTCACACCTCAACCGCAAAACCCTGCTGAAATCCATCCCATGCCTATTCGTAACATTGGAGTTATTCCTGAGTCAGTCAATAGAAATAATTTTCCTACGGGAAGTCAAGTCATCATTCCCAACCATTTATTGCATATAAGATCGGGACAAGCTGAAGACTTATGGGTTGGACCTTTCACAGTAGAGCGATGCATTGATGGCATGTGCTTTCTGACCACTGGTAGTGGACGACGTATTTTATATCCTGTCCATCAGAGGGACTTGAGGGATCACATCCCTGATCCCACATAGTTGGGATCTCTCCGCTTGCATTGCCTGGTAGATTAGGGTAGGTAGGAAACCAAATAAGCCTACTTAGGCAGTAGTTAGTCCTTTCAGCCATTGAGTCTGGCACCTTCTTAGTCTCTAAGCTCCTTTGTAAGCTCCTAGTTTAACTGAGTACCTGTCACCTTTTCTTTTCCTGCACAATAAATTCCAAATTTTGCAAATTATGTTAGTAGTTTAATTTACTTCCTGCATTTATATTTCATGCATCTATATTTCTGACATAGAATAGATGTTATTTTAGTTGTTTTTATATTTTTCCCACACATGCGGCATGAGGTAATTTTGATGTCTGTGAATGAAGAAAATAGGTTGCAAGAATAAAAGCTTGAAATAAAGTGGTAGAGTACTGGATCGTGGATTCGAGTAGCAGAGTTCGAAGACCAGAGATTCTGAGGTTCTCAAGCGCTCATTTCAGCCGAGCACTTGTCCCAGCCGGAGCCAGATGTTATCACATATATAGTAGCCGAGCTACCATGCATTATTTTTCTCATTCCAGTACACTATTCAGCCAGTTCCCTTGCATTTGAGATGCCGAGATGAGCATCTATATTGGATCACTATCAGATTGTGGCAGCAGTTATATTCCCCATGCCATGACTGAGTTTCAGGACACTCAGAGAGATGACCGATGTAGCCATTATATCATTTGTACAGAGCAGACAGTAGTGCCCAGAGTTATAGCAGCAGTCTCAGAGGATAGATGATGGTACAGGTTGATGAGCTTTCAGGTATATGACTCAGCAGGTATATCATTGTGTTATGGTTAGATTGCTTTTATACTTATTCTTATAGCATGTCTTAGCACTTAGTGTCATGATCTGGCGATCATATAGATATATGGACCTGGTTGACCTATTATTATATATATCATATTGTCCCTACTCAGACTTAGAAGTTCACTATTCATACTCATTGGTTTTACCCTCCTTAGGGAGAATAGAGGTGATCATTACACCATACTTTGGCTTGCTAGTGTCGGCTCCATCATTTCATTGTCTTCATCCATCCATGGCCTACCTTTTAGATTATCACCCTGACTTACTACTGGACTAGTGGCATGGAGGATTTTTCCCCACTGTAGCCTCTGTATTGGATGAGCTTCCCTGTTTATTGTGTCTCGGCTCTGAGTTGGTGACAAAACTTACCTATGGTGAGTTGGAGTTCCTTGTGAATTCCCCCTAGTCACTAAAGTTGTGTTGGCTAAACCTGAAACTTTTAGTGCTGCCATCAATACAAAATCTGGAAAATAAAATGCTATATCTTGTATGAAAAACTCATTCATGCAATGTGTTTTTAAACACACATGAATGAAAGGAATGCCAAATGAAAATGGCCATGAAAAATAAAATGTTATATCTTTTGGAAAAAATAAATACCTAGGTAAACAAGCTGTCCATGACACACCTAGAAGTGCTCAGGTAAACAAGTGCCTTAAAAACACACCTGCAGCAGAAAGCCTAAAAAAAAATGTAAATCTATGCAATGTGTTTGTAAACACACATATATCAAGGCTATGGAAACTTCAGGCCCAAAAAGCAATGAAACTTAAATGCTATATCTAAACAATTGCTGGCCTTATTTGTATTATGGATTGTGCGCATCTGTGAAGGTGAATAAACCCTCTTTAAACAACTCATCCATTTGTGAGACACCGCCATTCCCTGTGTTATTGCTCATTCAGTATATACTATGGTGTATTCCCTTTCCCTTGCCAAAGTGTCACAAGGTCAAGACAGTTAAGTCATCCCTTAGCCTAGCCAAGTTAATTTAGCCTTCACCCTGCACTAGCAAATTGATCACAACTATGAAGTGAGTATGATCCTGAAAGTCTAGTCTGAGTAATAATAATAATTAACGACACTATATATTTGGATGTAGATCGCCAGTTATGATCATTATGTGTTATAATTGTTATTTGAATAAGTTGTAAAGCATGTATTAACCTTGATACTTTTCAGCAGCCTTGGATGATGGTCTGAGTTATATTTGGTCTTGGTTAGACCTAGTTTGACCATGGAGGACCATGGGACATGAGATGTTAGACCTTATGATGATATGGATAGATGATATATGGTCTATGTACACATACATGATGATTCTATGCAGCAGATACAGGGTTATGATGATGATTCTTGGGGTACAGCAGTGTTTGATCATTTACAGAGCATTATTATTGGCCTTGTTCCGGTATATTGGATATTTATTTTGATCATGCAGAGACTCATATGGTGTATGAGTACACATCTTGGATAGATTTGGACCTTCTGAGTCCAATGGGACAGTTTGTTTCCAGTTCCGGGCACTTACAGTGATGATTGAGCCTCAGTAGGCTATCCCAGTGCAGTTTTGGTCTGTTGGAGGCCCTGTCAGAGCAGAGATGACTTTTATCCGGTTGACCTAGGGCGTTGATGATGAAGGGGGTGGTCCAGCCACTTGTTTTTACCATTATACCCCCCTTCCGGACACATTGGTGCCCTCACCTTGACAGCGCCAGCACTCCAGGAGGCTGTTTGGGGCAGTTTCACGCTTCCCGAGGCATTTCAGGATTGGTAGAAATGGATATTGAGGAAATCGATTTGGGCTACTGAGGCAAAGTTATGTCATGGGATGATCAGTGATGATAGATCGGGACCTTCCACACCTCCTCCAGCAGTTTCAGCTTCATCGGGGCCCGCATCCATCATTTATGGCACTTTCTGTGGATTTTTGAGGTCTTTTGAGGACCACGACTTCACTATGGAGGCACGATTTGGTACATTCATGATTATTTATTGGTTATTGTGCTATGGGGATTGACCAAGGAGGGATAAAATTACCCCTTGGACCCACCATAAGCCTCTTATGATATTTCATCATCATGATTTGGTGGGATTCCCCTCTTCTAGGGCGATTTTGTCCACTTATGTTATATTTTATGTGTGATCCATGTATTATATTGTTGAGCTCATCTCAACCATTGATTAGACCTTTGTATCTTATAATCTTAGCCACCCATTCAAAAAGTGGTTAGGGTTTTGGTGCCTCTCCTTCCTATTTAAAGGAGAGAGCCTCTCATTGTAAAGGGACTTTTGGCTCTGGATTATTGGAATAGAAAATTATTATTGCATCTATCTCCAGTGTTGTGGTGAATGTTTTTGGTGTTCGTTCGTTGGTTCTTCCTTTGCACTGAGTTATTGGAGATCTTGTTTGCCATATCTTTTGTACCACGATTTTGCATCTACAGGTGGAGGCCGATTTGCTTGGAGGAGGAGGTATTGGTAGGGGAAGACTCTCCCTACTTCTTCTTTGGAGCTCTTCGTTGGTAACAGGGAGTATTACTGTCCCAGGACCTTCTATTTCATGTTACTATTTGCATTTCTCTTGTATTTCTTCCATACTTGATCTTACTGATTGAATCTTCATTCCTTGGTTTGACAGGTAGAGGAAGGCGCACTTGTGGGCTAGGGCATCAAATCGGCAAGCAAATCAACAATCTCTCATTTGATCTCTGCGGGAATCTTCCTCAACATCAAGGCATCTCATCCACATCACTCAGGTATGATCTCAAGGTAAGTTCTATCTCCATGATCTATCCAATTGTCAAAAACACTTAAAAACCCTAATTAATCAAAACCCCATTTTTACATTTTCTCAGATCTACTTAGATCTAGTGGGTTATTGGGCGTAATATTGAAAACCCACCTCTATAGCATCCACGGCATCCCGGATCTATAGTTTGGTGAGGATTGGCTTCCGTTTGACCCCTCTCCCATACCAACTTGGCTTCTCCCAAGCAAGGCGCACTTCACTGATTGAGCCGGTTGACCTAGATCTAAGTGGTGGGTGTTTGAGGTTCCACTTGATTTGACATCTACACATCCAATAACATACACCCAGGTTGTCCCTTTTCTGAAATTCACCTTGTGGGCCCCATTCCACATTTTAAGGGATTTAATCCCCATTTTGGGCCACTTGGAACCTTTAAACTCAGATCTACTAAGATCCAACCGGTGGATTGCCACGAAATTATAGATCCATACTCCTACTTGACCGATCTACCCGGATTTAAAGTTTGGATGCCATCCGACTTGATTTGACCCACCTAACCCTACTTTTTAGCCTCCTTGGGCAAAGTCGCACCACCTTGGAGAAGTGAGTTGACTCACTTCCAGGAACTGGGTACTTGAGATTTTTGGAGATCTGAAACCGGAATAATTCAAAACCTAGGTCTAGACTGTCACTTTGTCAAATCTTGCCTTGGGGATTGCATTCCTTGTTTTAAGGGATTGTGGTCCACTTTGGTCAAACCTAGATCTAGACTCATTCATCCATCAAGACCTTTATTGCCCACTTATCCCAAGTACTAGGAGTCCTAAACCACAAGTCAACCCTACTTTGACTCCACTTCCCAATTCCCAAGACACTGGTTTCTCTCCAAGTTAATTCGACTTTCCTAGATTGTTGGATTGACCTATGCATGGTGAACCAAACCCTTGAAGCTATCATGTATCATGGTCAAACTTGTCATCTGTACTAGTTAGCCCCAATACAACCCTTAACTACCCTGCATTGGACACGGTTCCCAAGGCAGTGGACTTTCCAACATTGAACTAGTACACTAGCCCTAGATCTCACTACAAACATTATAAGTCACTCTTACATCAACAATGAACCAAAGCTATACCTATTGAACCCCTCACTTGGCTTGTGACTTCATCCAATTAGATCTAGGATAAACCATACACCTAACTTCACTTAGAAATACCCTGATTTGGTGTCTTGGTTTTGATCTCTCCTGTCGGGAGTAGATCGGGTCTCCCCCTTTGTTGTCTGGCCTAGACAACATAAAGTGAAGGTTGCCTCGACTGGCGTGACAACCATATATTGGAGGTCGAGGTGATCGGGGTTGCACCTTTTGAGTTGCCCTTCCCTATTGCCATCCATGACTGGATTCATCCATAGGGGTAACTACAGCTTAGGTGATAACAGTTACCCTTGATCTGTTGTACCACTAAATCAGAATCTCCCTTAATACTAAGCATTTTGATCTTCATGTCTTTAGCAATTTCTATGCCTAGTAAGAGTGCTTCATACTCCGCAACATTGTTGGTGGCTTCAAACTCAAGTCTAAATGCAAAATTGAAGATTTTACCCTCAGGTGACATTAAGACTATGCCGGCACCCTTGCCATCTTTAGAAAAAGCTCCATCAAATTCCATTTTCCATAGCCCATTAATTTTCTTGTCTTTCATTTCCCTATGAACTGGATCTAAGAAAGTGGAACTGATCTGGTGGGTTCCCATGTCATCTGAATTGTAAATGTACTCATTTGAAGGTTTGTGGGGATTTTCAACATGGTACCCTCCTTTCCTTTTCTGAATGTAGTTTAACCTGAGTGTCTTCTGAAGCAGGAACAGTTGCATAGGATAGATCTAACTGTAATGAACCACCCAAAGAAGCACCCCACTTTCTAGATAAAAGCATACCCCACTTATCAGGCACATCTATGACTAGGATGTCCATGGTGACATGGATGTCTGGGTACTTGGCTAATCTGACGGTTTGATTCTGAATCATCCCCTCAACTTCGACAGGTCTAGAGTCCATGGCACAAACATTCCCATATGGTCTGGTGGTCTTTAAATTCAGTTGCTGCATGACTTTCTTGGTCATAAGGCTGGCACCAGATCCTGAGTCCAACATACAGTTATGTAGAAGAAGGTCACCTATCATCAATGATATGTAGAAGGGTGGGTGAGCTTCTTTTCTTGTTTCCCTGGTATGTAGGACTATAGGGGGATCTCCATAATCATTCATACAACTTGTTGAAGGTTTCTCTTTAGTTTCTACGAAAGTTACCTTTTTAGGGGTAGGGTACTTTGCAGGTGGAGGTTGCTTTTCAGATGCAATGGGATGAGGAACAGCAAGGGGCTTTTCAGCATTTATAGGTTTAGGAGTATGAGGGGGAGTTTTATTAGCATGAGGCTCTAACAATTTTAACAGTTTCTCTCTCTGACCAGGAAGTTTGCATAGTTCAAGCACTGGGACTGGAACTTTGGTGTTGGACAACCAATTACTTAAATCAAAATTTAAATCAATAGGTGGTCCCTTTTCAATGTTTATTCTTTGAGCAATGTGAGGAACTGTTACCTTAGGAGTGTTTTGATTAGAAGGTCCCTCCTTCGGTTTCTTTTGATAAGTGTTTCCTTTGAATCTCTGGCTGTTGTTGATACTAGGTGGCATCTCTCCATACAGTTGAGTCATATAGTCGATCTGCTGATAACCCTGGTTGGCTTGAGTCATATCAAGGTTCTCATATTCATTTCCCACATGGTTGATAAAAACAGGCTCGTCTGATGAAGTACTAGGCTCACATCCCTCAGGATATCCATGCTCTTGAACAAAGCAGGCATAATGGCAACCAGATTCCTCATGGAAATCCTTGCATGCCCTACAAAATGGCTTGGCATGCTCAACCATGTTAGCAGCCTCTAGTTGATGAGGAGGCCTCTGTTCATGGTTAGGAGGTCTTCTTTGCCAAGTAGGTTTGGCAAGAAAATTTCTAGGAGCTGGTTGTGTATGTTGAACCTGTTGGACCTGTGCTCTTTCCATGTTGATGATCTTGTTCGCAATTCTTTAATCTGACTTACATGTTTCTATTCTGCTTTCTCCATTCTCTCACATATCTCTATCATTCTTTTTTCGTAAGAGTCCTTCATAGGTTCTTTTGTCTTTATGCTCGATTGGTTTTGAAAGCAGTTGAGATCTAGAGTACCCCTGGATATTTGATTCTCCGGAAGACTTCATGTTTCTATCAATTTTGATGGCCAAAGCTTGAGCTTCAAGCAAGGTAGCTGGTTCTTTATCCCTGATCTGATATTGGACTTTGCCACTTAATGCTTCTATGTAGTAGTCTAACAAAGAGGCCGCAGGGGGCGCCTAGGTGTCAGGGATGGAATTGGACAACTCCATGAATTTAGTGTTAAATTCATCCATAGTTTCGTTCTCAGTCTTCTTCATACTAGTTAGAGATGCAACTAAATGTCTAGGTTCTTTTCTGCAACCAAACTTGTTGAGGAAGGCCGTTTTGAAGGCTGCTATGGTGGCAAAAGAGTTGTCTGGTAGATTGTCGTACCAATTCCCTGCCTTACCCTCCAAGGATAGGGCAAAAAGAGTCATGTAAACGTCTTCATGTTTATCAGCTCCCCTGACATGAGCACTACATAATTTGGTGAAGTTTCTAATATGTTGTTCAGCAGATAATGAGGCATCAGTGCCATTGAAATTTGTGATCTTATTAATAGCCTTCTCGGGAATATCGTGAGGTTGACTTGGTATCTGAGTAAAGTTGAGTTGAGTAAAGAACTCACCCATTGTGGAAAGGAAACAGTTATTATTTTCAGAATTTGTTTGATTTTCTAGATTTTCTTGAAACAAAGAGTGGATGTCTAAAATAGATTCGGATCTAAGATTTTCAAGAATTCTACGAGAAGCAAGCTTGTTTAGTCTCCTCCTATAAACCTTTTCAGGCTCAGGGATAAAACTAAGCAAGCCTTCAGAGTTTCTTCTAGTTGAATACCTTGATGTGTTAACTGACAATGGAGTCGCCAGGTGAATCCAAGTCTAATTTCAGAGAGTGATTAAACTAAAAATCTACCAAAGTAAAAAGGTGAAGTGGAGTTGCCAGATAGATATGAGAATCTATCAAAAGGTAAAACAAACTAGAAAAACTAAGGTCGTCCAGGAACAAAAAGATTTGTCCCCGGCAGCAGCGCCAAAGATGTTGTCCGCCAATATGCACACCAGCAGCGGAAATTCTTCGAAAGCTGTCTCTTCACTACAAGTGAGAGAGGTGTGGCCTTGGGGGCAAGCAATGAGCCAGGTACTGTCACCTGAATCCCAGCTCCTCCGTTTAGGCAAACTCCTAACGAAGCCAAGGGGGGTAGTCCCTAAAAAAGAGTTGTCTAAGGCTCTTTGTGTATTTAAGTGTTTTTAATGTAGTGATGCGGATGGGTGTTTTTTAGGAGTTTTTTGAGATGAGAGACAATATAATACTCGAATATAAGACAAGATAACGCAATCCACGTTGCAAATAAAAGATGAAAGATACACTTGGGCAAATAAGTAAATCACTTTTCACAAAATATAACAGATACTCCGATGTTGATATTTAGGCAAACAAAATATAAGATAAAGGACCAGTGCCTTATGGAGTCAAAAATTAAGTATGAATTGTGAAAACTTGACACAAGTGCTTGAAAAGAAAGTTTGTGAGAACGTTATGCAGCTTATCTTGGTAAATTCAAAGTTTTAATTGTCTTGATTATTAGGGCTAAAACCAAGGATGTTCAAAGAGTGTCCGGAAAGTAGTTTCAAGCAGCTCCTTTAAGAGACCTGTCGGGGCCTGTCTGGAATCACGGCGAGGCGCGCAATGCTAACCAGCCACCGTATCGCAGATTGGGCGGTCCGGCGCCTCCCCTGAGAACTGATTAAAATACTTTATGTCAACGCCGGTTCGTTGGTTATGGGGGTGAAAGTTTTAATTAGATTTTCTCTTCTAAATTAACAAGTCTTCCACCTTTCTGAGTACTAGCCCAACCGTTTCCAGTTGGCAGAGCATACAGGTGTAGGACAGAAACCAAGATAAATTAATTAAGGGTGTATGAATGGAAAATTTTATTATTAAAGAACCTTGTTCAACTCTCCGACAGAGAGCGCTCTTGACTTGATCTTATGACCAAAGTTCAAGAGACTTGCTAAATTAACAATGCCTAATGCAGGGAAATGCACAACTAAGAATGCCCTCCGACAGAGGGTGCTCTTGACTTGGATTTGGCCAAGTTCAAGAGACTTTGGTTTATTTTAAAGAAGCAAAAAGAAAGTAGTAGCAGTATATCTTAACTTGAAACAAAATTTAAGCAATAGTATTGATCACAAGATATAAATTACCACTAACAATAATGCTTGCAAGATAAATAAGTCTAGTGTTCTACCACACAAACTTTAATCTACTAGGTGGGATTGATCTCCGAACAAGATCAACCACTAGAAGCCACCAATCCTGGAAACCTTCCAGCTAGCTGGATGTCCACAAGAAGTTGATGGGGGAGCGAGAAGCTACCACAAAACTATGTGGCCTTTGGGATACGATCCCAAAGTTAGTTATTCTCTGGTCAAGGATTGGAAGAGAAACAAGATAATAGTAAACAAAGATAACTCTAAACTACCCAAGAATCTCTTTCAGGTCAAAGACCCTACTCGGGAGAGCATGGGGGTAAGTAGATATGGAAGATAAGCAAAAATGGTCTTATTTGAAGTAAACTTAAACTAAGAGCATGAAAACACAAACTAAGTTAAACCAAACCACAAGACCCAACACTCTTCCCCAAATGGAGAAGAAGACCCAAAAGGTGGAGACCCCCTCCACTTGAGACTTTTTATTAAGCGGTTACAAATGCCTTGGGTTTAAAACCTTGCAAGGTCTTTTGAGAACGGTAATACTTGGAAAAATTTGTAGAAAGAAACAAGTTTTACTTGCTATTACAAAGGATAAGTATATCAAGATTGAGTCATTCTCATGGCTCCTTCACTTTATTTTGCGTTGATCCTTTGTTCCAAGATCTTTATCAAGTATCTCTCTTTCTCAAATGATCTACACAAGTCCAAAACATCTAAACAAGGCACCCATTAACCGTTAGCAAAAGACAAAACCAAAACTTGCAACTAGTTAAGTCTAGATTTGAAATTTTAACTCTAAAATATGGAATGCATGAAATTTTATCATAAAATATTAACTATGGCGAAACGGACCAGCGAACAACAAACTCTCGAAATGTCCTAGAAATGAGATCTAAAGTATAAAAATTTGAAAAAAAAATTGTGCAAAATTTTCTATCTTTTGGAAGATGTAAAAGTTTGTAAACAATCTACTAGCTACATGCAAGCTATGATAGTATGGATATGAAAGTGACTAAGTATTTCAAAAGACAAATGCAAGATATTTATTTTTATGAGATCCAACTATGCAAAAACAACTACCAAATAACCAAGTAATGAGATCTAAAACTAAGTACTAATAACTCCTTTGTTTTGTTGTTTTGATGTGATTTAGGGCTTAAAAGGGAGTGGACGAGGAGAGAAGGTGAAGGGCAAGTAAGGTGGACGAGAGGGAAGGAAAAAGGGCTATACTAAAGAGATAAGGACAAGGAAGAAGGGATCTAAGTGAGGTAGGACGAGAGTAGGAGGGTGAACTTTCTAGGATGGACGAGAAGGCCAAAAGAAGACAAAAACGAAAGGAGGAAGAAAACAATGAGGAGAGGGGACGAGAGCAAGAAAGGTGGGGCTAAAGGGGTTGGACGAATGGAAGGAGACTAAGGTGGAGACTTCAAAGTGAAGGTGAGGGGAGAGCTAGAGGAAGGAAGCTCGAATCTAAGGTAACCAAGTTTTAAAATGTAGATTTTTTGTAACTTTGATAGGTGAGGAAGAGAGCTCTTTGTAGCTTGGTTTTGGAGACAAGATGAAGGAGCTTGAAGATCCTGCAAAACAAAAGATATTAGTGGGAAAAAATCCTTGCTTGTGAAGTCAAGCTAGATGCAACCTAGCTCACACTTGTCTTCACCTTTGACAATACCTGTAAAACCCCAACACACTCAAACATACAAGTGAAATCAAATGCTAGTATGTTAGATAACCAAGACTAAATCAACATTGGTATAACCGAATACTTCTTGCTCATTTAAATCCTTGGAAAACATCACACACATAATCAACTTGAATATAACAAATGACTATTCTCATGGACTAAAAATAGCCTTCTAGAGCTAGCAATATTGAAAGAAACACTTGCATAAATAAGAGGAAGGTTATATGAAGATATCACCTCAATGCATTGGACACATTCACCACAAAATTTGAAAACACATGGACCTCCAAAGTCTTGATCTTTATTCCAATATGAGCATAAAAATATTACAATTCTCGGCAGAGTTTTCTTGCATCCAAAATTCCATGAGATAATAGCCCCTAATGGGCCTCTCTTTATACTAAATCCTAAGCTAAAACCCTAGGTCGAATTGGCAAATAGACAAGTAGATCGAATTCCAATCATGAGAGGGCTTGGAGCAAAAGACAATAGACAAAGTCGAGTTTGTGTGGTAGGTATGACTGGATATGTGGCAAACTCGACTTGGGTGGTAGGTTTAGATGTATCAACAACCAATTAACACCTTCCAACAAGGATCCACGTGAGGCATGGTAGGTTGACGTGAGGAAAATGGAAGGTGCGAGTTGGAGGATGGAGAGACAAGTGTAATGTGGTAGGTGTAACTCGCATGGTAGAAGAGCATGGGATGTATCACAACCAATAGGCAAGGTCCAACAAGGCTAAACTCGAGCTTAAATGAGGTTGACGTGAGGATTTAGGGGATATGCAAGTTGCTTGTGTGGAGACACATGTGTAGATGGTAGGTATAACTCGAGTCTCAACAAGGAGCCAAGCTTTGGATTGATTGGTGAGTCATGAGGGCGCCTACCTTAGGCTTTAATACAAACTACCACCCAATCATCAACTTACAACACATCAAACTCGAGTTTTGCATGAGGAGGGCGAGTTTGCTCAAGTGGATAACCTTCTGGTGACTGGATAGTTGATTGGAGTGACTGGGAGTTGATTGGAATCCTCATAAATGTCCATTGCCATGTCATTTAGCCTTTTATTTTAATCAAATTGATTAATTTTGGAGAGATTTGGATTATCTCCAAAATATTCAATTTTATTATTTTAATTAATAATTTCTCTGTAAATGACTTTTCAGAGAAAATATTAATTATGAGGCTGAATTGACATCCGAAAGTTGGGTTTAGCTGCTCCATGGGTCATGTGTGATTTTTGGCTTATGAAACGAGCCATCAAACACTAAAATCGGACCCCAGATGACAGACATATTACAGACTCAAATTTCTCTATTTAAACTATAGAGAAATTTAATTAAAATTTAAATAATTAAAAAAAATTAAAAGACCCCAATTCCAACGCGTCCGGTAAAAAATTTTCGAAATTTTTTCTGGGGGTCCTAGAGACCTAGGACATGACCAAAACCTATTCTAATAGTGTCTAGTAGGTTTATACATTATAGTTGGACCCTAATAACCCCCCATGGTCAAATTTCCAAAATCGGGCATTCCAGCTTTGGAGGAAGCGAGAGAAAAACCAAGAGATTATATTTCGCCTGAAGCAAAGTATAATCTGACGGTGAAAAAACTCCCTGGAATACCTTAGTTGTATAATCCAGTCATGGGGAACCGAGCCACTCAGACCCTACTAGCACACTTTGATACAAACCCCCATGGGGCCATGGTCATGTCGACTCAAAAACAAAACTGGCTAGACCCAAATACAATGAAACCCAGATACTCTGGAAGTGAACACTGATGTGTTCCAACACTGGCGGCTCAATAAGGTTTCAACTATTTGTACAAATCAGTTGATAACAGGTTCCATACCTGTCACCCTACGTACTTCATTAAATTGATTTGATCTGGTGATTGGGTTGATCTCTCCTATCAGGAGTAGATCTGGGTCTCCCCCTTGCTATCTTGGCCTTGATAGCTAAAGTGAAGAGTGCCTTGGTTGGCGTGACAACCATCCATTTGGGAACTAGGGCTCTCTTTGTTCACCACTTTAGTTGCCTATCTCCTCTACCATCCACCTTGGATCCATCTGTAGGGGCAACTACAAGATTGGTGATAACATGTTCATTGAGTAGAGTAGCAAAACACGCAGCTGGTACATTTCCCTTGCCCCATGGGCACTCCAAGTTGGTTTCATGATCATCATCAGAGACAGGCATATGGTCAGACAGGTATATGTGTGTATTTGGGTGCTACTAGATTGTCTTGCTCATCTTATTAGCCTTAACTGGACATGGTAACCGATTTTGGTGATTATGTATTGTAGTGCTATCATAGACTTGTTATTATGAGTTGATATATTATTTTAAATGTCAAGAATTTTATATATGCTGACTAGTATTACCTACCTAATGCCTACTTAGCATTTCCTTTTCTATGTATGGCATCACCTTTTCACCTTTCCCATTCATCCGTCTTTTCCATACTTGGTTTTAACCCTGACTTGTACCTAGACTAATGATATCAAGGACCACCCCCCCACTTATGCATCTTGTTGGATAGACTCCATGTTTACTTTGTGTTTCGGCTCTGGAGTGTGTGGCCTGGTCCCTTCTAGTCTGCTTATATGATGCCAGGAGGATCAGTTGTGTGGCTAGTGTCACTGTAATGTTCTCCTTTAGTCCTCGAAAACAAGTACTCCCACAAAAGCATTGAAACGCATAAATGCTATATCTAAATGGATGCAAAAATTCAGCTACAAAAAGGTGTTTCTAAACACTACGCATACAAAAAATCTTCTGTATCTAGTTAGTGGCCAAGGGAGGAGCACTCATCCCTTCTATGATGTAAGGTTGTTTTCCCCTACAGGGAAACAGGATGGTAATTCCATCACACCTATGGATGGTGGCGAGAAATTGTAGTAAGACCGAGTCATTATCTGAGACCCGCAAGGCTATTTAGGGCACCTTCTCTTGGAGGCTAGCTAGTGAAAGATAGATCAAAATGTTAAATCTCAAATGTGTAAAAGGCTGGCAATAAATCAAATGCAATAAAGGATGCTTGTCTAGAGTCTACTGGAAGCCTTCCAAGCACTCTACCCATTTGTGAGACACCGACATTCCCTAGTGTCTTTTATCCAACATATGTCTAAGTGGTTTATGTTTTCCCTCATGTCTAAGAGATCACAGTGTTGAGGTTATCAAGTCATTCCCTGGTCCTAGCCTTGTTTTGTTCACCTCACCCATCATAGCAATTTGGTTAAGTTTGTAAGTGAGCATGCATAAAGGACTTGGGGATGCTTGATTACTAAGTCACCTGGTTCAAATTCATGTTCAAGTTCGACGACCTTGAATTTCGACAAAAAATCGGCAATGAAAATTTTGGTGATAAAAATCGACATTAATTCGAGACTATAAAATTTGAAAATAAAAAATATATATATATGAAATTTTTTAATAAAAGTCAAGATGCTCACATTAAATATATGATAAAAATGAACAAATTAACCCCACACCCTTATTGACCAAATTTGTATGTAAAAATAAATAAAAATTGAAATGAAAGTACAGAAAAAAATAAAATAAAATAAAATTAATAAAAAACAAAAATTGAAATGAAATGTTGTTAGTATGAGATATTTAATATTTTCTTTTATACATTTGGTCGTTTTATCCTTGTTGCTTTGTGATTTTAAATTTCTTCCCACGATTTTTCTAATGGACACCCGTCAGAAGTTGTCGCCCACCATCTGCCCGACATTTTCCTGTCTCTGTCGCGCTTGCCTTGTTGGGACCAGCAGCTAACATCGATTACGAACTACAAACAAGGGACCAACAGCTAACTTTGACCCCGAACTTCAACCAATAGTGAACATGCATCGGGCGATGGAGATAACACTGGATACGACTACAATTAACAGATAACACAGGACACGGGATAGGGTTATGTCGTTTAACAAAAAATGAAATCGGTGATGGCGATAACAACGGCTACGACCTGACGCGGGCTAGTGTTTTGTCGATTCCCAAAAACGAATTCAGCAAATTTCAAATATTAAATTCGACACCCAATAAAATTCGACGAATTTCGAATTTGATCCATTAAAACCGCTGAATCCAGTGACTTAGGTTGATTATGATGTGATGAGGCTCTACATGCATGTTTCATGGATTATCTTCACCCAAGGAAGACTTCACACAATGCTACCATTGTCCTAGGGAGGACGTCTTCCTTCATGGGGCGCACTTGACTGTTGATCATTTGTTGTATATCATGTTAGTATGCTATATCTTTGTAAAAGGTCGGCACCTAGGGTGAATTGAGGCCCTAGTGACCCCCTTATGATGTTTCCCCATGTTATATCATGTTGTTATGTTATGTTTTCCTTTCTTAAGGCGTTATTGGGCAAAAAGTGCGCCCCCCTTTTATGACTTAGTCATTGATCCATGTAATTAAAAAATGAAAAGATCTCCACCGTTGATGATCTCCATTGCATCTTTTCATCTCAACCACTCGTTCAAAAAGTGGTTAGGGTTTTGGTCTCTCTCGGATCTATTTAAGAGAGAGGACCCCCTCATTGTACAGGGGACTTTTGGCTCTGGATTTTTGGCAATAAAATGATTTTTTGGGGAAATCTTGTGTCTTTGTTGAAGATTGTTCATGTGCTTGATTGTAGATCTAAAAGCCTAAGACGTTCCAGCTATATGATGATGATTCCATGCTATATTTTCTAGAAATAGTGTGTGATTGCAGGAGGGCGACTTTGTTGAAATTTCATCAAGTTAGGGTTATATACAGAAAAATAACAATTCATCATACTCTAATGCAGAAAATACATTTAATAAACATTTACAGATATCGAATATTAAATAGTGCAGTAGTAAAAACTATCATAACATAAATTTCATGTCTTTAGCACTCTCAGGTCACTGTGTTAAAGTACTTTTAACACTACCAGTTAGGTCACTGTGCTAAGTTAATCTTCAGCAACATGTAACGTAGAATAACTAAATTTAACCACATAATAATAAAAGAGAAGATACTTACTTGTGTGTGGGACCCTTCCTATAAAATACTCAGAAGAGTTACTTACTTTCAGTAAACACTGTGCCTCAGAGAGGCCAGTCAAATCTGGAAACTATCAGACCCTACAAGAGGGTAGTACAAACCAGAGAGAGAGAGATGACAGGTTGAGATACAGTCAAATAGTCAAAGACAGTCAAGAACACAGTGACAATCTTAGTCAAGTCTCAGCATAATAGATCTAAATCAAATACAAGTCTTAGCACATAAATCAGTCCACAAACAAGACTCAGCACAAAGATCTGGCCACAGTAAAGGTTCAGCATATATAAACAAAGTCTGAACACATAGATCAGACTCAACAAAGTCTGAGTACAATAGATCTGTCCTGCATGAGGTCTTTACACAAAAGATCTAACCACCAGAACTCATGGCCTTCATAAGTATGCACTCAATAGGGTAGATCAGACCCTACAGGCCTCACAGCATCCACAAATATGTAACCAGCAGACTAGATCAGAACTCAAGGCTCACGGCCTTCACAACTAAGCTCACTGTGAACATAAAAACCCTCAACAACATCATGGCTCAGTCAAATAAGATAGCAGCAAGCATATCGGACCTCAATCAAACACACAGCAAGCAGATCGGACTTCAAATAGACCTTAGCAAACAGATCGGAACTCAACTAGGCAGATCGGACTTCAAACAAGACCTCAGTTAAGCAGATCGGGCTTCAACCAAATCTCAGTCAAGCAGAACTTACCCCACAGAGTCACGGCTATCAACAATAAGCTCACGGGTTAGCAACAACAATCATAAAAAGGCTCACGGTTCAGTCATCTATGGCAACAATAAACCTTTAAACAAACCCTAGCTGTAAATGAGCCTTGACATCAACCTACAGTAGTCACTTTAGATCATGTCTGAGATAGGAGGTAGACTTCAGCAGGTGGGAAGCCTCCAAAATAGGTGAGCAAGCAGCAGAACTAACCTTGAAAAACTTTGACGTCAAGTAGAGCTGAAATATATATGGAGAGCATATTAAATGAGAAACAATAGACCTCATTAAATAGGATAATAGGATTATTAAAATAATCCTTTAAATTAGGAAACCATAGAATTAGGAAAGATAAAAGATAAAAAATAATAAAATAGTATTTCATTAAATTAGGGAAAGGTCACTTTAAAAAATAAAGATAAAATAAAAATATAAGATATAAAATATAAAATATAAAATAAATAAAATATAAAATATAAAATAAAAAATAAATAAGAGATAAGATAAAAAATAAAAGAGTCACATAAAGTGGACTAGTACCCATAAGACTAAAACAACAAAGGTGGTATAAATAGAAGGTGGGTCAATGACCCTAATTACCACAAATCAAAGACAGGGTACCACAAGACTGAATAAACAACAAGGTACAAGGACCAAAAGTAAATCACCCAAAATGGAAAGGTACAACCAGTCATCTCTCTCTCAAATGTACAAATGTTCCATATAACCTGAAAGTTCATCATCATTGTATAAGGAAGGGTTCACACAGATGATGTGATCATGTGGTCATCTCAACTGCTCCTTAGGTCAAATGTTAGTAGCTTCCACAAGGGGTGGCCAGTCCCTTGAGAAGACCAACCAACTCACCCATCTCGAAGACCTAGGAGAAGAGGACATCACACATCATAATCTTGGTAACTGACCAAGTGCCTCCATTCTCAAGGAATGGCTTCTCAGCCCAAGGCTGAGCCTCAGTCGTAGACTGGGACATGTTGATCAACCATCTGGTCCATGACCAGGTTCTCCATTCTCCCAGAGAATGGTCCTCAGCCTCAAGCTGAGCATTCAGTCCTAGACTGAATGTTGATCAACCATCTGCAGGACCTAGGATGTCTCTGTCTCAACCTGCAGGATCTGCTTGGTCCTCGTGACCAAGAAACTGTCTGGTCCTGTTGCCGCCTGGTTCCACACCTGGGGAAAACGCAGCAGAAGTCTTCAAGCTGCTGGTGTGGCCTTGGGGGCAAGTCAGAGTCAAGTGCTGTCACTTGGGACTCGACTCCTCCGTCTAGGCTTTCCTAGCAAAGCCAAGGGGGGTGGACCCTAAGAATGAAAACAAAACTAAGGCGTCTAATCTAGGAGTTAGGAAAATATTTTTGGTAACCAAGAATAAACAGCATATACTTTTGTCAAATAAAACAATCATTCATCATTTACTCCCATTTTAAAATAATCATCATTTAATCGCACGTTAGTCAATAAGATGAAATAAAATTAAACAAGACCAGTGCCTTATAATGGAGTCAATAAAGAAATGCATAAGCAGAAAAAGTAGATGTTGTGCGAGTGTTCTTGGTTTATTTTAAAATTAATGTGAAGGTGATCTTTTTATTATGGCGGGTGGGTTCCCAATATACGCAAGGTACGGGGGAACATGTCCGGAATTTTGATGCGTGGCTTCCCACTCAGACTTGGGCTGGATCGGAGTCTCGAGGAGGTGTTCAGATGCTGTACCAACGAGGGCAAGCCTAACGGTTTCCAAGAGGTCACTATCCAGTTTTGTCCCAAGCCCTCTGAGAAATTTCCCCACGACACTAAAATATTCGTGTTGTGCCGGATTTTCACAAAAAGGATTTTTTATTAGGGCGGTGTTAGCTCCTATTACTAGTCATCCCCTCCTTTCTGATGTGTACCGACTGGATCAGACTGAGCTGCAAGTCGGCCACAGAGCATACGGGAGAAGACCTTGGTATTTTTTAGACAAATTTTAAGAAACCAAATTTATCCTTTTAGAACCCTAGGAGTCTCTTTTCAGGCACGTATTTCGGGCAAGCCCTCATACAGAAACCCTACTTCGGGAAAGAAAGGGGGGCGTTTTGAGTTTGTAAAAAAATGGAAAAAACTACGTTTTGAGTGAACTTGTGGCCCGCCAGTGGAACAGACCAACAAGGTTAATTTTAATCCTAGTTAATTTTATTAAATGCCGAAAATAAAAGGAATAAACTACTCTAAAAATCACACCATGAAAAGAGATGACACAGGCCACCCCTGGGGGGATGGGGTATGGGTGCTGGCTAGCCCACTTGCTCTCATTTAATAGTTGTTTACAATGATCAGAGAAGTGCCCCAGTCTACTTAAAGTGACTTGGTGGCTTACAAAATTTGAGGAAAAAATGACCGGTTTTGCAAAAATATGAAAATTTGTCCTTCGGATTGCCTGGATCCTCAAAATTTCGGCATCACCTCCTCCTACCTGTTCGTCTTTTGCTGCAAACCAGCAAGCAATAATTAGTATAAGATGCCCAAAAACACTTTAAGAGTGTCTTTGGAACACCTCCTAAAAAACCCAAAAAATTTTAAGTAAAAATTGCAAAAATTAACCAAGTAAAACAAGCAGTAATGCTAGTTTTGCTTGGGGTCTTTCCAAGCTTTATGGGCTGCAAATTGTATGCTCTTGGACAGCCAAATATACTTTTTAAAATCAGAACTACAACTACCCAACAAAACTTTGAAAAAATTGACAATTCTTTTGCAAGTATTGGAAAAGTAGATGCTAAATGAAGGAAAAATCTAACAGTTAAAGATATGAGCTTTGTAACTGTCTAAACCAGACCTTCATGAAATGATTCCTGATCTATTTAAAATATGGACATGAGTATATAAATCAGAAATATTTCAAATAAAAGTAACCAGTTAACCAAAGAGAAATTTTTTGTTTATAAGGGAGAGAGAGAAAATGAGCCAAATTTTGCTTGAAATCCGAAGCCTTGGAGAAATCTTTGTAGTGTTCCGAGGGACTGCATCGGCAAACAAAGATTAGAGAAGAGGAAACAAACAAGATCCGCCTACTCCAGTTGAAACAACCTGCACATTACACACCTTGCAAACAAAGATCAAGTGTAGAGATATATCTGAAAAAGAAATTTATGCTGAACACTCATAAACAAATGAAACATACAGGCATGATTTTCTTTTGCAAACATACAACAATAGACTAGACAATAAACAAATTGAAACTAGTCTATCTCATAAATTAATACTAATCTTTCCAATGAGTACAGTTGATACTATTGAATAATCAAAGCCTATGCACAGGTTACCTCCATCATATAAGTCCAAAATGTTTCATCCACTCACAATGAACACCACAGATCTGACCTCCAAAGTCTTCTTTATTCATACAAGAAAAAGTATTACAATCATAAGTTTCATGCTCCAATTCCAACTCTCTAACCAACAATGGAGAGAGCACTCAATATATAGGGAAAAATGCCCAAGTGAGGAAGGGCGCACTTGCTAAATGGGAAGGGGAGTGGTGGCATGGATGGTGGAGGAGAATGGGCTGCCATCTCCATGAAACAAGCTGCCCAAAGCAGCACAAATGGTGCCCAACGAATCAGCACCAAATGTGCTGCTCCTCCCTCAAAACGTGGGCTGCCCACTCTACATATGCGCCCTCCCTCTTGTGGTAAATGCGCCCCTCTACATGGGCACGATTTTCTCCCCATATGGGGCTGCCAAAACACTTCAAATCAGCCCAATAACTCTCCTACAATAGTGCTGGTCGAAATCAGACCATAAATTCCTCAAAAAACTTTTAATTTTTTTATGTCATTTTTCCCATTTTTTGATTTTTTTATGACTTTTTTGGATTTTGACAAAAATAGAAGCACCCAAACATTAGGAAAAATGGGTTTAGGGGTTTCAGGGGTGCTCTGAGTTAGAAAACGAGCACCCCTAAGGCAAAAAATACCTCCAGACGCCCCTTACAGGTCGTTTACAAATTTTTTAATTGAACCATTAAAAAATGGCCCAATTTACGAAAAAATTAAAACTTGCCGAAAATTAAAAACAACCTAGGGGGACTTAGCACATGTCCATATGACTCAAAATTAATGCCTAGCATGTTCATATACATTGACCCATAGACTCTAATAATTCCCTAAGGCCCGTCAGCCTCCCCAGGCATTCCAGCTTTGGAGGAGCAGGAGAAAAACCAATTAATTATGTTATGCACTAATGCAAGACATAATAGATAGGTGAAAAAACTCCTTGGAATACCTGACTTAGCCAAAAAGTCCTAGGGAACCGAGTCTTTTACAAAACCCCATGCTAGTACATTTTTATTACAAACCCCGCAGGGCCATGGACATGTGAAAAAAAATAAAAACGGGGGCCTTTAAAAGGCCAGCTGGATATCAAATCACCAAAATTGAACATGTATCATGTTCCATTCTGCCCACTCGCTTGACAATCCAACCAAGTACAACTTAGTTGGCAATAGGTCCCAGACCAGAATACCCTAGAGACAAATAGGGGCCCTAGCTACATGCTAGGGACTTTGCCATGGCATCCATCTGCTTGGTCCTTGACCAAGAACCCCAGGAGACAGATGGGGGCCCTAGGGTACCTTCTAGGGTCTTACTCATTACTCTACCTAGTTAACTTGACCAGGAACCCTAGTTAACTGACTAGGGTACCATTCTCTCTGAGAATGGGTCTCGCAGCTGCACTAAAAATTAATAGACTTCACTTGGAGCGATTTCGTGGGGGAACTCCGGATCTCTTCATTGGATGAGTTTAACAATCACGGAGTAGTTTTCATTGTATCTTTGATCATTGCTTATGCTCTTTGATTTCATCTTGCATCATTCATCTCTCTTTGTGGATCAAATTGCATAGTAGTTTGTATTTGCATGAGGGAGCGCGCACTAGCTCAACTTGGGCAAATCGTTTTCATCTTGTATCTATTCATTTCGGCTGGAAATTGATTCGAGGGGGTTGGAGCATCATTGCACTTGGAATCTACAAGACATTCAGATAAGTTCTCATCCTTTTTCTTTTGTTTCAAGTTCTATTGCATTAGTCACTCTTTAAAATTTACTTCAAAACCCTAGCTCAAAATTTATAAAAAATCTCTAGGTCACATAACTTGGCGTTTTGGAAAATCCTTTCTGGGTATTTACATTTATACCTAACCCAAAGAGGGTTCTCAAGGGCGTCATCCTTTGGGGACTCCATCAACCCAATCCTTCAAAAACTAGTCTTTAGGCAATTCACCCTCCTTGGTTTTGTTCATCTTTCTGTTGTTTTGTGATCCGGGTTGTGCCTTCATGCTTTGATAGTTTCAGATCCATCATCAAGCCATCTCATCCAAGTGTTAAAAAGCCCTAATTCATCTCCAATCTACTACTTTGGACAGTTCACCAAGGTTTACCTTCACCCCCCCAAGGTAGTAGCATTGATCACTTAGTCTAACACTTAGATCCTAGATATTTGTTTACACTTCTAAGTCACTAAATTAAACACACTAGGTTGATAATCACCTTGTCCTAAGCCTCTCAACTCGAATATAACCTACATAGTGGCTCTATCCCTCATATCTAGGGTTTCATTAGCTAATCACCTTACGTACTCTATTTACATAGTTTGATCTGATGATTTAGTTTAGATCTCTCCCTCTCGGTTAGATCAGGGTCTCCCCCTTTGCTACTTTGGGCTTTAGTGGCATAAAGTGAGGAGTGTCTCGATTGGTGTGACAACCGATCCATCCGGGGATCGAGACCCTCTTAGATTACCTCTTTGGTTGCCTGGCTCCTCTACCATCCTGAATAGGATCATCCAATAGGGGCAACTGCAAGTTGTGTGATAACAGGTACTTAACAGTCTCATTGACCTACTTTTGTTGTCATTTGTTGGACATTAATAAAATTATCTTATCTTATCTTATTGTATCTTATTTTATCTTATCTTGGTAGAGCTAGAGTAAAGATGGATCTATAATGGTATTTGTAGTCTTCACTTTATTGTAGCCATCATCAGTTTCACGATGGTAGGAGTTTATATGTTCAGAATATAGTAGATGATTATGCAAGAGTGTGTGCTCTATTCTACAGGAATAGAATGAAACTTGCAGCACAGACATCCAAGGACATAATAACCATAAAGAGAGACGGATGATCTTAATAAATTACTTTGCACTTACTGTTGATGAAACATCAATAAGTTGCTTACTGGCACTGACATTGTCAAATAGTTCAGTGTTTTTAATAGCCAAAATGGTTATGAATGACATCTCAATAATTCAATGCACATACATAGTTTTTATTTTTTTAACTTATGAAGACCACAAAATGAAAACACTGGAAAAGCAGAAAAAAGGGAATTGTTTTTGAATGTCTATCCGGTACTCACCTGCAATTTGCTGTAAATATACCCGAGCGGTACCAATAGCAGGAGAAATGTCCACTGTTTTAACACAATATTCACATATAATTGAACTTGATATCAATTTACTATCAAAACGAACTTGGTTTTAACAGTATATCAAATTCTCTGATGGAAAAATACCTGTACCAAACAGAGAACCACAGTAATGCCAAAAAGGCTGAAGAAATTTGCTAGTACGATATTTAAAATAAAAGGAAGAGAGTCATCAATGGCATATTGGTCCGAGGAAAACCTGCATAAGATACTAGTACATAAATTAACCATAAAACTGAGGAAAAATTTCCACTGGAATGAAATAATGATTGATGGATGTCTGACCTGTTCAGTATTCGTCCTCTTGGGTTGCGATCAAAAAAGGATATTGGTGCATTAATAACCTTATTTAATAGAGAATTGTGTACGTGGAGAGCAGCACGCAGACCTCCAAAAGTAAATGAAAAAGCTCTGGCTAGAGTGAACAAAGAATTGCAAGTAGCAATGGCAGTGAGCACAACCTATGAAGATGGAGAAAACCAGTAGCAGGAAAAAGATCAGCCATTAACTAATATTAACAATATGACATTTCTGTTTGTTGAAGAATATAACATGTTACAAAAGAAATGGGAAATAAATATCATCAATTTTCAATTCATTATTCATAACTGATCAATGATCAACCTAAATTTCTACAATTCATTTCCAGCTCAACTCTAGCTAGATCTTGATGCCAAGTAAATTATTTGCAAGGAATGGAAGAAAACATTAAAATAATGGCCTACATACTGCAAACCTTGAAACAAAACGCAAAACACAGACAAATAATAATACCAGGTAGAAGTAAGTGGATTCTTGATTATGCAGGTTTTTTGGAGTGCTATCAACCCAGTATGACAACCAAAAATCATTTCCGTTCCGAGACAACTGCATGAGAAGTGTGGAAATCAAGTTTTTTGGAGTGCTATCAACCCAGTATGACAACCAAAAATCATTTCCGTTCCGAGACAACTGCATGAGAAGTGTGGAAATCAAGATTGTTACAACGATTGTCCAGCCAGAAAATGCTGCATAATTTCTGTAAAAAAGATTGGAAAAGAAAGTTAGGCAAAAGTCTGAGAGTCACATGGTTGAAGGGACTAAAAAAGGCATCGATTCTTCTCAAATGAGGTCATAAAAATTGCAGAAGACTCAAGAAATGGATCTTATGACCAATTCTAATACTTAAATAAAATTGCACCATCAAAAGTTATTGTTACTTACCGGTATATGTCAAATTGGACTGTTCCTTCTTTCCTTGCTTCCTCTTCAAAAATTTCTGAAGTGCCTTCTAAAGAATTAAGGTTCATATTTCCATGTCTTTCCACGACAGGTAGAATTTCACTTTCTGATTTGTTTTCCCATGTCTGGCTATTTGCATTTACCAAGCTAACAAATGTATTATTCATTTCCTGGCTTGAATTTGTGTTGATTGCTGAATGAAATTCTGTTGAACAACCCACCCACTTTATAGATCCTTTCTCCATAATTATGACCATGTTTGCCATTTGAACAGCCTGTGGAAATAGAAAAAAGTATTATAAAACAGAATTGGTGGGACTATTAAAGCCAAGCTATTACAACAGAATTCTCATAAGAAATCAGTTGCAAAGACCAAGATCCAAATGTAGAACATCTGTATATAATATTAGGATTATACTATAAAATTAAATTTCTGAAATTCATAACAAGATTACTTTCCAAAAATGAAAAAAAACAGAGAATGTTTTTATGACTCTGTTGAAGAACAATTTGGATCTTGGGAAACACTAATAAGTTTCAAATTGTACGTTAGTACTGTTATCACACAGCCTGTAGGTTTCCCTAAAGGTTATCATATCCAAGACGGTAGAGGTGTTGGACAACTAAAGAGGTGACCCAAGAGATGCCACAGTTCCCATTGCAATTGGGTGTCACGTTAACCGAGGCACTCTTCACTTGAGATCAAGCCTAAGCAAGACCAAGGGGGAGATCCTAGCTTAGCCAATGAAGGCTAGCAAACCAAATCAAGACCTCCTAGGGAAATGTGATGATGATAAGGTAGAAGATCAAGATGAGACTAGATCTTGATCTAGAATGGATAAGTGGACCCAATGAGTTAGGGCTTGGTTGAAGAGGCTTCAGGAAGGACAAATATTCAACCAATAAAAGATAAAGGCCACTTATGAGGTTAAAGTAATAGATCTAGATAGATCTAGTGCCAAAATAATAGATCCAAGTGGGGTCCACCCTTAAAATATGGAAATTGGTCCAAATGGGGCCCACAAGGTGAAAATCAATGAAGAAAAGCACTAGGGGGTTTCCAAATGAATGGATCTAATGAAACAATGAGGAGGCGGATGCAATCAAGTTGGCTACCTTGCATTTGAACGTGGAAGCCCATGAGTGGTGGTACCACGAGCTGGTGACACTAGGTCACAACACTATCACCTCTTATACTGATTTCATGCAAAGGCTTATTGAGCATTTTGACAGGGAAGACCCCGAGGTGCACTTTAGAGAGATTGCTCAGCTCAAGCAGACAGGTAGTCCCGATTCCCCGAAGCATTCATATCGGAGTTCCACAAGGTTGCAATTATGTTGACAGACATTTCAGAGAGCAGGTTAGTCATGTTGTTTACCGAGGCCCTAACTGAACCCTTACATGGATGGGTTAAGGATTATAGACCCACCACACTACATGATTCCATTAGTCATACCCGAGATTTGCAGGACTCGGTTCCAAAAAATAGGTTCCCTCCTAAAACAATTTTACTTGTTAAAGATAAGGATAAGAGACCTTTTCAGAAAGATTGACCCAAAAGAGATTGGATAGACAATGATACCTGCAGGAAACTTAGAAGGAAGAAACTATGCTTTAGCTATTAGGAGCCGTGGGTACCAAGTCACAAGTGTTATGGGAAGGGGAAGGCCCATTACATAGAGGTGTACTCAGACAACGGAGAGGATGAGGAGGATCAAGATCAGGATCAGGTACAGAGAGAGGTGTTATCACATATATAGTAGTTGGGCTACCATGCATTTTTTGTCAAATTCCAGTACACTATCCAACCAGTTCCCTTGCTTTGAGATGCTGAGGTGAGCATCCATTATGGATCACTATCATATTTTGGACAGCAGTTTTATTCCCCATGCTATGACTGAGTCTCAGGACACTCAGAGAGATGACTGATGTAGCTATTTAGCCATTTGTACAGAGCAGTCAGTAGTGCCCAGAGTTACAGCAGCAGTTTCAGAGGACAGTTTGATGGTTCAGATGATGATCTTTCAGGTATATGACTCAGCAGGTATATTATGGTGTTGTGGTTATATTGCTTTTATTTCCATTTTCTTGGCATGTCTTGGCATTTAGTATCATGATCTGGCGATCATATAGATATGTGGACCTAGTTGTACTTATATATATATATATATATATTGTGTCCCTACTCAGACTTAGAAGTTCTTAGCCTATATATATATATATATATATATATATATATATATATATATATATATCTTATGTGTCCCTACTCAGACTTAGAAGTTCTTGGCCTATACTCATTGGTTTTACCCTCCCTAGGGAGAATAGAGGTGATCATTCCCGCCGTACTTTGGCTTGCTAGTGTTGGTTTCATTATTCACTGTCTTCATCCATCCATGACTTACCCAGTTTGTTCATTACCTTGACTTACTACTTAACTAGTGGCATGGAGGACCTTCCCCCACTGTAGCCTCTATATTGGATAAGCTTTCTTGTTTATTGTGTCTCGGCTATGAGTTGGTGACAAAACTTGCCTATGGTGAGTTGGTTTTCCTTGTGAATTCCCCTTAGTCACTAAAGATGTTGTTGGCTAAACCTGAAACTTTTAGTGCTGCCATGAATACAAATAATGGAAATAAAATGATGTATCTTGTATGAAGCCCATTCATGCAATGTGTTTCTCAACACACATGAATGAAAGGCAAGCCAAATGAAAATGGCTGTGAAATATCAAATGCTATATCTTTTGTGAAATGTAAATACCTAGGTAAACAAGCTGTTTATGACACACCTAGAAGTGCTCAAGTAAACAAATGCCTTAAAAACACACCTGTAGCAAGAAGCCTAAATTAAATGTAAATCTATGCAATGTGTTCATAAACACACATAGATCAAAGGCTATGGAAACTCTAGGCCCAAAAAGCAATGGAACTTAAACTCTATATCAAAAAGATTGCTGGCCTCATTTGTATTATGGATTGTTCACATCTGTGTAAGGTGAATAAACACTCTTTGAACAACTTATCCATTTGTGAGACACTGCCATTTCCTGTGTTGTTGCTTGTCCACTATATGCTATGGTGTGTATTCCCTTTTCCATTTCCAAAGTGTCACGGTGTTAAGTCAGTAAGTCATCCTTTGACCTAGCCACTTATTTCTTAGCCTTCACCCTTCACTAGCAAATTGATCACACCTATGAAGTGAGTATGACCTTGAAAGTCTTGTCTGAGTAATAAATAATAATTAATGACATATTATATTTGGATTTAGATCACCAGTAATGATTGCTATTTGTTATAATTGCTATGTGAATTGATTGTAAAGCATGTTTTAACCTTTGACACCTTGCAGCAGCTTGATGACAGTTTGAGTCATATTTTGGTCATGTTGACTTGGTCAAACCCAATTTGACCAAAAGTCAACCACAGGACATGAGGTGGCAGACCTCAGATATTACAGATAGATGATATGTGGTCTGGTACAAGTCACCTTGGTGGGCTTATGCAGTGGTTTCAGGCTTATGATGATGATTTGTGCTTTTAGCACTTTTACAGATTATTATTATTTGGTCTACCGGATATGATGAGTATTTATTTTGGACCAAGCAGAGGACTATAAGGTGTATGAGTACACACCTTAGATTGATTTGGACCTTCTGAGTCCAATGAGACTGTGTATTTTCAGTTCCGGGCAGTTACAGTGATTTTTAGCCTCAGTTGGCTATCCAAGTGCAGTTTTGGCTTGTCGGAGACACTGTCAGAGCAGAGCAGAGATATGATTGGTTCACCTAGAGTGCTATTTTTGGAGGGGGTGGTCCAGCCACTTGTTATTACCATATTACCCCCCTCCCAGACAGTCTGGTGTTTTGTATTTTTGGAGCCAGGCACTCTAGGAGACAGTTTGGGGAGTTTCACACTTCCCGAGGCAGTCTAGAAATGGTAAAAATGGCTACAGAGGAATTCGATTTGGGCTACTGAGGCAAGGTTATGGCATGGGATGATCGGTGATGATGAGTGGGATGTCTTCCACACCTTCTCCAGTAGTTTCAGCTTCATCGGGACCCACATCCATCACTTATGGCATTTTTTTATGATTTCTGGAGCCTCCTAAGGCTCACGACTTTCCCAGAGAGGCACGATTTGGTGTCTAGCATGATTATTTGTGGATATTGTGCCATGGGGATTGACCAAGGGTGTTAGAAATTACCCCTTGGACCCACCATGTGCTATTTCTTATGTTTTATCATTATGATTTGGTGGGATCCCCTCTCCTAGGGTGAGTTTGTCCACTTATTGTTATATTTTATTATTGATCCATGTATTGTAATGTTGGGTTCATCTCAACCATTGATTAGATCTTTTGATCTTTTAATCTTAGCCACTCATTTAAAAAGTGGTTAGATTGTGGCCTCTCTCCATTCTATTTAAAGGAGAGAGCTTCTCATTGTAAAGGGATCTTTGGCTCTTGGAATCTTGATATAGAAAAACTTTTCTATGGAAATTCTTGTGGTCTCCTTTGAATCTGGTGTTCTTCGATGGTGATTGTAAAGTCTATTCCATCCTAGCATTTGAGTATTTGTGGTCAGATCTATCTTTTTTGTAAACTTTTGTCTTGTCTACAGGAGGGCAACTTCACTTGGGCGTTTTTGAAAGGCTTCTTCAACTCGCTTCACTTGGCATTCGCTTGTATCAGGGGGTTATCATTAGTATCATTGTGATCTATGCTATCTTTCTGTTATTTCTCTTGTGGCATTAGTCTTATCTCTTGTTCGCAGTAAATCTGATATTGTTGATGTTTATTGTGCAGGAGAGAGGGCGCATTGGCTTCCTTGGGCAAATCGACTTCATAGAAAACTACCTCAAATCGCTTCAAATTGATCGGGTTTGCATAGATCATCATCATCAAGGCATCTACAAGGTTATCCAGGTAAGATCCACAGGTTTGTTCTTCTTGTCTTGGCTCCAATCCATTGGCAAAACTACTTCATTGGTAAAACCCTTATATTTCAACCCCTCATTTTACAATTTCTCAAATCTAGCAAGATCCACTTGGCTTTTGGGTATAAAATTTAAAACCCACCTCTATAGCATCCACGGCGATCCGGATCTATAGTTTGGTGAGGATTGGCCCTCATTTGACCCATTTCCCAAGGCAAAGAAGCTTCTCCAAGGGAGGTCGCACTTCCTAGGAGGGGTCAGTTTGCAAGGATCTAGCACCCGGGTAGGGGAGATCCCACTTGATCCTTCATCTTTATAATTGATAACCTAAGTTACCAGGATACGGATACGGATACGGATGCGGATCCGGATACGGATACAGATCCGTCAAGTTTTTGAAAAGCCAGGATCCAGATATGGCAAGGAAACGAAAAGTACAAATGATATAAATAAATTTTTATATATATTTTAAATAAAACTAAAGATATAACTTATTTATAAATATTAAAGTAATATAAAAGATAGAAATAAAAGTTAATAAATAATTATAAAACTTACTAATTATAAATACTTACAAGTAATAAATGTTTTAAATTATCTTATTAATTACTATGAAACTTTGCTTATAAACTTATTATGAAAAATAACAATTTAAATTAAAAAAAAACATACGAAACATAAAAAATAACAAAAGAAAATATATCTAACACGGCAGAGACGCCTGACCACGCCCGACCACTACTGAATATATCTAACTACACAGTCATCCAACTTGCTTTGTATAACTCCTCACAGAACCTATCGCATGCCCTCACAAATCCATAGCCAAAGCAATGTGGATTGCTTTGTATAACTCCTCATGGAACTTAGGGATAGCGGTAATCAAACAATACCAGTGGACAAGTTGACTACACGATTTCCCCACGGAACTTATCGCATGCCCTCATAACTCCTCGCTTTGGAAAATCGCGATTAAGTCGGGGGGTCGGCCATGTTTTTCGATGGGGTTAAGTCACGGATCCGTTTGAAGATGGGGCATTTATCATGGATCCGTTTAAGCTCAACAGGATCCGTATCCGTTTTACCCTGAACCGCTTGCTACCATATTTTTGGCGGATCCAATTCGGAACCTTGGATCCGCAGATCCTAGATACCTCCCTGGCGGATCCGATAACACAGTTGATAACCTACCCCTAGTGTGTCGCTTCAGTGATTTTCACCTTGTGAGCCCCATTCCTCATTTTGAGGGTTGAGCCCCTCTTGGGTCACTTTGTGATACATTTAAATCTCAGATCTACTGAGATCTAGCCATTGGATGATCCTGATTTTAAAGATCCACCTACCTCAACACCTCAACATTCCTGATCTACAATTTGGTGGACATCCGACTCCATTTCGCCCACTTCCCAAGGCACTCATCTTTCTCCAAGCCAATTCGACTTTCTTGGACTGTTAAGTTTGCTTGTGGTTTGATCCCTGTTTTGGTTGCTTGAGTACCTTAATACTGTCATATCCATCCTTCAAGCTCACTTTTGGTAATGGTTAGCCCCAATTTGGCCCCTAACTACCCTGCATCAGACACGGTTCCCAAGGTAGTGTATTTTCTCATAATTGACTAGTACCTTAAATCCTAGATCATATATTTAATATCATAAGTCACTCTCACATATATAATGGACCAAAGCTATACTGTCTAAACCCCTTGATCCAATTCATTACTCATCTTGTGACTTCATCCATAGAATCTAGGATTCACCATACACCTTACGTACTTCACCCATTCCTGATTTGATCTGGTGTTTTGGTTTGATCTCTGCTATCAGGAGTAGATCTAGGTCTCCCCCTTTGTTGTCTTGGGCTAGATAACATAAAGTGAAGATTGCCTTGATTGGCGTGACAACCATCCATTGGGGGTCGAGGCTATCTTGGTTGCACCTCTTTGGTTGCCCATCCCTTCTGCCATCCATCTTGGATTCATCTCTAGGGACAACTACAAGCTAGGTGATAACAAGAGGCACTTCACACAACAGAGTAGGATCCGTTTCCAGAGGAGGTAAAGGAGGCGTCATTGCTACATTATCCGAAGTTCCTAGGTTCCACACTCTCCGAGTTAGGGGTGTCATGGAGGGTAACAGGGTTGGATTTCTGATTGATGGTGGGGCGACCCACAATTTTATTGATACTGCATGGGTAAAGAGGTGAGGCATCCAAACCGAGGCGTTTGAGGGGTTTACAATAGGAGTAGCGGGAAACCACAGTATGGATTGCATTCATTGGATTCCAAAACTGAATGTAACCCTAGGAAACTATACAATGGCAGATTCCTTTTAAGTGGTTGATGTACCGGATACGAATGTGGTTTTAGGAGTTCAATGGCTCTATTCAATTGGAAAATATTCTACGAACTACCTGTAATCACCTAAACTGTAGTTACCCCTATGGATGGATCCAGTCATGGATGGCAATAGGGAAGGGCAACTCAAAAGGTGCAACCACGATCACCTCGACCTCCAATATATGGTTGTCACGCCAGTCGAGGCAACCTTCACTTTATGTTATCTAGCCCAGACAACAAAGGGGGAGACCCGATCTACTCCCGACAGAAGAGATCAAAACCAAGACACCAAATCAAGGTATTTCCAAGTGAAGTTAGGTGTATGGTTTATCCTAGACCTAAAGATGAAGTCACAAGCCAAGTGGGGGTTCAATAGGTATAGCTTTGGTTCATAGTTGATGCGAGAGTGACTTATAATGTTTGAAGTGAGATCTAGGATGAGTGTACTAGTTCAATGTTGGAAAATCCACTGCCTTGGGAACTGTGTCCAATGCAGGGTTGTTTAGGGGTCAGATTGGGGCTAACTAGTACATGAGACAAGCTTGACCATGGTTCATGATGTCTTCAAAGGTATAGTTTACCATGCATAGGTCAAACCACAAGTCAATCCAACAATCTAGGAAAGTTGAATTATCTTGGAGAGAAACCAGTGCCTTGGGAATTGGGAAGTGGAGTCAAAGTGGGGTTGACTTATGGTTTAGGACTCCTACAACATGAGACAAGTGGGCAATAGAGGTCTTGATGGTTGAATGTGTCTAGATCTAGGTTTGACCCAAGTGGACCACAATCCCTTAAAACAAGGAATGCTATCCCCAAGGCAAGATTTGACAAAGTGATAGTCTAGACCTAGGTTTTGAATTATTCCGGTTTCAGATCTGCAATAATCTCAAGTACCCAGTTCCTAGAAGTGAGTGAACTCACTTCTCCAAGGTGGTGCGACTTTACCCAAGGAGGCTGAAAGTGGGGTTTAGGTGGGTCAAGACAAGTCGGATGGCACCCAAATTTTAGATCCGGGTAGATCAGTCAAGTAGGGGTATGGATCTATAGTTTCACGGTAATCCGATGGCTAGATCTTACTAGATCTGAGTTTAAGTGTTCCAAGTGGTCCAAAGTGGGGTTTAAATCCCTTGAAATGTGGAATAGGGCCCACAAGGTGAATTTCAGAAAAGTGACAACCTGGGTGTATGTTATTTGATGTGTAGATGTCAAATCAAGTGGAATCTCAAACACCCACCACCTAGATCTAGGTCAACTTGCTCAACTAGTGAAGTGCGCCTTGCTTGGGAGAGGCTAAGTTGGCCTGGGAAGGGGATCAAATGGAAGCCAATCCTCACCAAACTATAGATCCGGGATGCCTTGGATGCTATAGAGGTGGGTTTTCAGTATTATGCCCAACAACCCACTAGATCTAAGTAGATCTGAGAAAATGTAAAATGGGGGTTTTAAGATATTTAGGGTTTCAACAATTTATGAGCTATGTCAATGGATTGGATAAAGGAAAGAGAAACAAACCTGTGGATCTTACCTGGGTAACCTTGTAGATGCCTTGATGATGATGATCTATGCAAACCCGATCAATTTGAGAAGCTTTGAGGTAGTTTCTATGCAAGTCGATTTGGTCCAAGAAGCCAATGCGCCCTCTCTCCTGCACAACAAATGTCAACAATATCAGATTTGATGCATCAAGAGATAAGACTAATGCCACAAAAGAAGTAACAGAAAGATAGCATAGATCACAATGATGCTAATGATAACCCCCTGATACAAGCGAATGCCAAGAAAGTCGATTTGAAGAAGCCTTGCAAAATCGCCCTTGTTGAAGTCGCCCTCCTGTAGACAAACAATGATTTCCAAAAAAAGATAGATCTTGCCACAATTTCCAAATGCTAGGTTGCAATAGACTTTCCAATCACCATCTAAGAACACCAGATGCAAAGGAGACCACAAGAATTTCCACAAGAATATTTTTCTATACCAATAATCCAAGAGCCAAAGACCCCTTACAATGAGAGGCTCTCTCCTTTAAATAGGAAGGAGAGGCACCAAAACCCTAACCACTTTTTGAATGAGTGGCTAAGATTAGAAGATACAAATGTCTAATCAATGGTTGAGATGAGCTCAACAATAAAATACATGGATCACTAATAAAATATAATGTAAGTGGACATAATTGCCCTATAAGAGGGGAATCCCACCAAATCATGATGATAAAATATCATAAGAGGCTTATGGTGGGTCCAAGGGGTAATTTTATCCCTCCTTGGTCAATCCCCATAGCACAATAACCAAAAAATAATCATGAATGTACCAAATCGTGCCTCCATAGTGAAGTCGTGGTCCTCAAAAGACCTCAAAAATCCACAGAAAGTGCCATAAGTGATGGATGCGGGCCCCGATGAAGCTGAAACTGCTGGAGAAGGTGTGGAAGGTCTCGATCTATCATCACTGATCATCCCATGCCATAACCTTGCCTCAGTAGCCCAAATCGATTTCCTCAATAGCCATTTCTACCAATCCTGAAATGCCTCGGGAAGCGTGAAACTGCCCCAAACAGCCTCTTGGAGTGCTGGCGCTGTCAAGGTGAGGGCACCAATGTGTCCGGAAAGGGGGTAATATGGTAAAAACAAGTGGCTGGACCACCCCCTCCATCATCAGCGCTCTAGGTCAACCGGAAAAAGTCATCTCTGCTCCGACAGGACCTCCAACAGAGCAAAACTGCACTGGGACAGCCTACTGAGGCTCAATCATCACTGTAAGTGCCCGGAACTGAAAACAAACTGTCCCATTGGACTCAGAAGGTCCAAATCTATCCAAGATGTGTACTCATGCACCATATGAGTCTCTGCATGATCAAAATAAATATCCAATATACCGGAACAAGGCCAATAATAATGCGCTGTACATATACAAACACTGCTGTAAACCCAGAATCATCATCATAACCCTGTAGCTGCTGCATAGAATCATCCTGTATGTGTACATAGACCATATATCATCTATCCATATCATCATAAGGTCTAACATCTCATGTCCCATAGTCCTCCATGGTAAATATAACTCAGTCCATCATCCAAGGCTGCTGAAAAGTATCAAGGTTAATACATGCTTTACAACTTATTCAAATAACAATTATAACACATAATGATCATAACTGGCGATCTACATCCAAATATATAGTGTCGTTAATTATTATTATTACTCAGACTAGACTTTCAGGACCATACTCACTTCATAGTTGTGATCAATTTGCTAGTGAAGGGTGAAGGCTGAATTAACTGGCTAGGCTAAGGGATGACTTAGCTGTCTTGACTTTGTGACACTTTGGCAAGGGAAAGGGAATACACCATAGTATATACTGAATGAGCAATAACACAGGGAATGGCGGTGTCTCACAAATGGATGAGTTGTTTAAAGAGGGTTTATTCACCTTCACAGATGCGCACAATCCATAATACAAATAAGGCCAGCAATTGTTTAGATATAGCATTTAAGTTCCATTGCTTTTTGGGCCTGAAGTTTCCATAGCCTTGATCTATGTGTGTTTATAAACACATTGCATAGATTTACATTTTTTCTTTTAGGCTTTCTGCTGCAGGTGTGTTTTTAAGGCACTTGTTTACCTGAGCACTTCTAGGTGTGTCATGGACAGCTTGTTTACCTAGGTATTTATTTTCCACAAGATATAACATTTTATTTTTATGGCCATTTTCATTTGGCACGCCTTTCATTCATGTGTGTTTAGAAACACATTGCATGAATGGGCTTTTCATACAAGATATAGCATTTCATTTTCCATATTTTGTATTGATGGCAGCACCAAAAGTTTCAGGTTTAGTCAACACAACTTTAGTGACTGGGGAGAGTTCCAAGGAACTCCAACTCACCATAGGTAAGTTTTGTTACCAACTCAGAGCCGAGACACAATAAACAGGGAAGCTCATCCAATACAGAGGCTACAGTGGGGAAAAGTCCTCCATGCCACTAGTCAAGTAGTAAGTCAGGGTGATAATCTAAAAGGTAGGCCATGGATGGATGAAGACAATGAAATGATGGAGCCAACACTAGCAAGCCAGAGTATGGTGTAATGATCACCTCTATTCTCCCTAAGGAGGGTATGTACCAATGAGTATGAATAGTGAACTTCTAAGTCTGAGTAGGGACAGTATAATATATATAATAGATCAACCAGGTCCATATATCTATATGATCGCCAGATCATGACACTAAGTGCTAAGACATGCTATAAGAATAAGTATAAAAGCAATCTAACCATAACACCATGATATACCTGCTGAGTCATATACCTGCAAGCTCATCAACCTGTACCATCATCTGTCCTCTGAGACTGCTGCTGTAACTCTGGGCACTACTGTCTGCTCTGTACCAATGATATAATGGCTACAACGGTCATCTCTCTGAGTGTCCTGAAACTCAGTCATGGCATGGGGAATGCAACTGCTGTCCACAATCTGATAGTGATCCAATATAGATGCTCATCTCGGCATCTCAAATGCAAGGGAACTGGCTGAATAGTGTACTGATATGAGAAAAATAATGTATGGTAGCCCGGCTACTATATATGTGATAACACTACCAAACTATGGAGATGGAGTTTCAGGGACCAGATGGATAGTGGGTTGTTTTGAGAGGTATGCATACCTATCCACCTAGGGCAGTGTCATCACACAGAATGGAGGCTGTGCTCAGACAGGGAGACATAGAATGGGCAGCCAAGTGCTTGGTCACATTCAGGAAGCCACCGGATAGCACCACACAACATCCAGCAGACATACAGGCACTACTACAAAAGCACGAGAAAGTATTCAGAGATCTTCCATCAGGTAGGCCTCCAAATCGCGGATTCGAGCATATTATTGAGTTGGAGGAGGGAACCCAAGCGGTCATCACTGCACCTTACCAACACCCCAAGAGGTATAAAGATGAAATAGAAAAGACAATTAAAGAATTACTCAAGTTGGGCTACATACGACCCAGCTCCAATCCGTTTGCATCCTCAGTGGTATTGGTACAAAATAAGGATGGGACTTTACGCATGTGCATTGACTACAAGGTCCTAACAAGAAAACCATTAAGAACAGATATCCAATTCCAAGAATAGATGAGTTGATGGATGAGTTGCAGGGGGGAAATACTTCTCTCAAATTGACCTCCGATCATTTTACCATCAGATACGGGTGAGGGAACAGGATGTTCCACAGATTTCCGTTGACGGACTTTCTGACATTCTTAAGATGATGCTACTTATATCTCAAGAGTCAAAGGTAATTAGGATAAACTGTATTATCGTGGAGCCCAATTCCAAAAGAGAATAAATAACAAAACTTATTTTATTGAAGGGAAAAAAGCAGTTCCTCATAGACTAGTGGAGAAAAATAAAAACGATAGAGATGAACCTGAGTATTGTGAGTGCATAAAATTCTTGTCTTGTGGGCCATTAGAGAACCTTGTATAGCATTTTGTAAAAGCCAAGCAGCAACATGCGCATCAACAGCACTTAATGTGTCATCCAGCAAATAAATGTCACAATCTTGATATAAAGCCCTGCACAATCTTATAACCTGTGATGCCACTGCTTGACAGAAAGATCACTTCCATGTAATAATAAAAAGTGATAAATGAAAAGTGCACATGATCAAAACCTCTAACATGAAATGCATAGTACCTTGCAAGAGCCACTCGAGCTCTCTGTCCACCTGACAAGTTGAATCCTTTTTCTCCAATCATTGCTAGATCACCTCCCCTCATATAACAGATATCCAGATCTAAAGCAGATGCAGCAAGCACTTCTGTATATCTGTATTATCATTACAAGGGTTCAAATATCTCAACTTTCCAGGTAAAAGTATGTCTAGAGACTGCAATGCTTTTCATATCCCACATAAGTTCATCTTCAGAGCTTAAGCAACTGCTACATATATTTGAAAAATGAAAACATGAATAGGACATGCACAGCCATAGTAAGTGAGAAAAAAATGGAGAATCCTGAATTTTATATGAATCTTAGTTTGAATGGAAGAACAAAAAGGATGAAGTATTGTCATATGTCAATTAACATCTCTTATCAGGAAGACATACCTGTCTCCTTCATACTCCTTTCCAAAAAGAATGTTATCACGGACTGTTCCTGACTGTATCCATGGGGCCTACAAGTAAACCATGAAATATATCATTACATATTTTATTATAACAAGTAGTTATAACTTATAAGTAGATCTTTTTCAATGTTAATAATTTCCAGGGGACGAACATTTTGATGACTAGTTACTGAAGGAAAAAAGAAACTATAAACCTGTGGGACATATGCAACAGAACCATGTTGAGAAATTTCTCCTTTGATCAAGCGCATCTCTCCAAGAATAGCACTCAAAATTGATGACTTCCCAGCTCCAACCTGCAGTTAAATAATTCAATAGTAAGTTCCAGGAACATGAAACACGCGCATAATGCAGGAGAAATTGTGTGTAACAGACCAGAAAAAACAGAAAACAAATATTATACTGCTATCCATTAATGACTTGAAATACTTATCAGTAAGAAAATGAAAAGAAATAAAATTTATATTAAAGTCAATAAAAGACCAAAACAGGTCAAAAGGACTAGGGAGTACAGCAAGTATTGGTATCCAAAAATGAAAGAAAAGTGGGTCCATGAAGCAGCCCTCAAAGAAGACAAAAATGTGTGCAATAAATCAATATGAAATGACATAAAACATACAAGTAAAGGGTTAAACCATGAAGGTCAACAATGGTTTAACGTCTAAGATGTTCTATAGACCAATAATAATGGCAAAGCCAACTCTAAATGGCACAAGCAAAATAAAAAGAAGCTTGTCTGTATCATTAATTATTCAGCAAGCACAAGACAAACTACCTGTAACTACTTTTAAGACAGACACAGGAGGAATAGAGTCTAGACTAAAAGCCCATGCTCCAAGTTTTCTCCTCACCATCTGTGCAATCAAGAGAGACGTGCAGCCACAACAATCATATTCAGAGAACACAATATTCAGGGGAAAAGTTGTTTACTTGCCTCCCCAAGAATGACCGTGAGAAATCCTTTTGGAATTGCCACAGATATCTGCTTTAAAACAGGATTTTGGCATTCTTGTTGACTACTGGACCATACAAAGTCAGCATTCTGAATAATGATAGACATATCTTCCACATCTTCAACTTTTTCCTTATTGTGATTGCCTGAAGGATAAATCTCTTCTCTTTTAACTTGTAAAGCACCAAAGCTTCCCCAATTGGAGTTAAGTTCAGTACAAGAAAGAAATCTTCCCAAGCGTTGAAGGGATATGAAAGCCTGCAAAAGATCCACATTAAACTGAGGAAAACAACTAATGCCAAAACTCTGATGTTCTATTTAATCAAAATAGGATATGCAGGCTATTTGAAGAAATGACAATAATGTACCTCAATAAGACCATTTATAACCCATGGAAATGAATTCAAAGGAGAGATCAACATGTTAAACAGTGAAAGAGATGTGAACACCTGCCAGCAAATTAAAATGATCAACTTTAAAGGATTTCAAAATTATTGAAAATATTTTAGAAGTTATATGCTATTACTAAAGTATTATTCATAATGTCTGCTAAAACCAGGGTGCATGGATAATAATATTGTAATCATAACTCTGTCAAGATTACCGTGGCTGCATCTAAGGAGTAGCCCAGTAACGCATAAACTCCAAAGGTAAACAATGAGAAAAGTGTAGGTGTAGTGGCCCAGAAGTAGACACACCAAGCATCCAGATATTTTCGAGTCTGCCAATAGTACAGCATATATTTTATTAGACCATGGAAAATCATCACAACTTTCTTTAGTTAGAAGTTGGAGGGATGTGTTAAAATAGTCCTATTTTCCTTTTTGCATTTGAAAGCTGACCAGAAGCTAATTTGCAGACAAAACTAATATGCAAATGTGTCGCATACCGCAAGGTGTTTCACTTCATGTTCTCTTGTTTCCATCAAACGGGCAGCAAAAATGTGTTCCCAAGTGTACATTTTCAAAGTCCGTATATACATTAGAAGTTCTCCAATCTTTCTAACTCTGAATGGGGACACAAGCAGCTAGTTATAAACATAATATGCACTTCAGATTTGAAGGAATATTTAGATTTAAATAGTATTAATGTCCATGAATAACCATAGAAGGTCAGTAAGACTACAGAAAAGAAATGAAATTACATTAATTTCCAGTAAGGACAAAAAATATGGGAGCTAAGTACTAATTGCAGAATAAAGACTGCCTAAGGAAAGTAAGATAAAAGAAGATAATTTTATTAATTTCCACGAACAAACAAAAAGATAGGTGAATGGAAATCAAAAATACAATCCAGTAGTGACATACAAAAGTAGTGCCAAGGCACCTCCTAAGCTAAAAGGTAGTGACATACCACGTGGCGGGATGGATAACCTCAACATCCCTAAACACCACATCACATCCAATAGTTCATTACATCAAGTTTGGCTTTAAAATAAAAGAAGCCATTGATGAAGTCTATTCTAATCCCACCCCGAGTTAAAACGTTCTCCCACCACCTTCAAAGCATACGACCGTCGTGGTTTCCAACCCCATGGACTGTTACAAGCCTTGGCAGTCGAGTTGGGGGGTAAGACCGCAACCATTAACGTGGAAGTGGTCGCCGCCCCTTTAGATTATAATCTTTTACTTGGTCGTAATTGGTTTCATGCCATGATTGCGGTCGCATCATCTGTCTTCCGCATTGTGCAATTCCCCCACCAAGGACGAATTGTCACTGTCGACCAACTGGACTTCTGTACACCACTACTCATCCCGGCGATAATGTCCCGTTACTCGGGCAATCTTCGCAACCATATGAGAGCGTGGGGGTCGGCCTCATAAAAGATCCATCTCTTATGGGTGTTTTTCCAACCTCGGATCCCCCTAACCATGTTGCCACGGTGAACATGATATCCTCTTTTCCCAACTCCACTGATCCATGGCTCGTACCCGACGAAGCCACTATGCACCTCATTGGAGATATCATGCCCCTTTCACCCGATGAACTCACTTATGAGGCTATCCAGTCAGCACCAGAGGACCACTTGGTTGTGGCCTCTACATCCTGTTCTCTACAACAAACGTTGTCCTTACCCGATCCTCTGCTCCGGACTTTTCATTCTGGCAAGTCCATTATGGAGATTATGAGTGGGGGTGACCCTCTGTGGGAAGACCTCCATCGTCGATCGTCTTTCCATCCCCCATTGAATACTGTGGAGAATAGCATCACCACCATTTTCACACCGGATGTCTACCCTTGCCCCCAGTCCCCGATACTCACATGTCATACGGACATCGAGGGAAACTTGGCAAACATTGAAGCCACCATCCCGGCTGACATCTTGATCACTCCCAGTGTAGTGGAACACTTTTGTTTAGGCCAGAAGTGTTCCCCTAAAAAAATTACTACGTTCACGACCTTATTCAAACAATTTCGAGACGTGTTTGCTTGGACCTACGAGGAAATGCCCGGGATAGACCCTGCTATTGTTTCACATGAAAATCAAACCTATCCTGATGCTAAACCAGTCCGGCAAAAGCTACAATCGGTACACCCTCGAAAAACTGCGGCGATTAAGGCAGAAATTGAAAAGCTCTTGAAGGTCGATTTCATCTATCCTGTTCCATTAACAGAATGGGTCTCAAATGTCGTCCCTATAGCTGAGAAGCAGGGCACCATACGTGTCTTTGTTGATTATTGGGATTTGAACCAAACTTGTCCTAAGGACAACTACCCCACTCCCTTCATCGACCAGATCATAGACAAATGTGCCGGAAGTGTCATCTTCTCGTTCATGGATGGCTTTTCCGGTTACAACCAGATCGAGATCCACCCGGCTGACCAACATAATAAAGCTTTCATCTGCCCTTGGGGCATGTTTTCTTATCGCAAGCTCCCTTTTGGTCTCAAAACTGCTGGTGCCACATTCCAGCGGGCCATGTTGTACGCTTTCCATGATGTGAAGGACTTTGTGGAACCCTATCTTGACGATCTCCCCGCCCATTCGCGGCAGCGCAACTTCCACATTGATCATCTGGCAGAGGTATTCCTCAGATGCAGACGATATAACATCTGTCTGAACCCTCAAAAGAGTATTTTTTGCATCAAGACTGGACGCCTCCTTGGTTTTATTGTCTCGAAATATGGGATCCGCATTGATCCCTTGAAGGTGGAAGCCATCGTCGCTCTCCCACCTCCTACTGACATCACGGAACTTCAAAGTTTGCAAGGGAAGGCAACTTACTTACAGGGTTTTGTCTATAAGTTCGCGCAAAAGACGCAGAGTTATATGGGACTACTCAAGAAGGACATCCCAATCATATGGGACAATCAAGCGCAACAATCCTGTTATCACATATATAGTAGCCGGACTACCATACATTATTTTTTTGATTCCAGTACATTTTTCAGCCAATTCCCTTGCATTGAGACGCTGAGATGAGTATCTAGTATGGATCACTATCAGATTATGGACAAGGTTTTGATTCCCCATGCCATGACTGAGTTTCAGGACACTCAGAGAGATGACCGATGTAGCTATTTAGCTATTTAGCCATTTATACAGAGCAGTCAGTATTTCCCAGAGTTACAGCAGCGGTTTCAGAGGACAGATGTTGGTTCAGATGGTGAGCATTCAGGTATATGACTCAGCAGGTATATTTTGGTGTTATGGTTATATTGCTTTTATATTCATTCTTGTAGCATGTCTTAGCATTTAGTATCATGATCTGGCGATCATATAGATATGTGGACCTGGTTGTAACTTTATATTTATATCATTTTGTCCCTACTCAGACTTAGAAGTTCTTGACCCATACTCATCGGTTTTACCCTCCTTAGGGAGATTAGAGGTGATCATTCCCACCATACTTTGGCTTGCTAGTGTTGGTCTCATTATTCACTTTCTTCATCCATCCATTACCTACCCAGTTTGTTGTGTACCTTGACTTACTACTTGACTAGTGGCATGGAGGACCTTTCCCCACTGTAGCCTCTGTATTGGATGAGCTTCCCTGTTTATTGTGTCTCGGCTCTGAGCTGGTGACAAAACTTGCCTTTGGTGAGTTGGATTGTAGGCCTAAATCATTCTGGTCAATTGTCCCGATGTTTGGCACTGGTCGAAGTCCCCCTAGTCACTAAAGATGTTGTTGGCTAAACCTGAAACTTTTAGTGCTGCCATGAATACAAAGAATGGAAATAAAATGACGTATCTTGTATGAAAGTCCATTCATGCAATGTGTTTCTTAACACACATAAATAAAAGGAAAGCCAAATGAAAATGGCTATGAAATATCAAATGTAATATCTTTTATGAAATGTAATACCCAGGTAAACAAGCTGTCTAAAACACACCTAGAAGAGCTCAAGTAAACAAGTGCCTTAAAAACACACTTGCAGCTTGAAGCCTCATGAAATGTAAATCTATGCAATGTGTTTATAAACACACATAGATCAAAGGCTATGGAAACTAAAGGCCCCAAAAAGCAATGGAACTTAAATTCTATATCAAAAAGATTCCTGGCCTCATTTGTAGTATGGATTGTGCGCATCTGCTAAGGTGAATAAACACTCTTTGAACAACTTACCCATCTGTGAGACACTGCCATTCCCTGTGTTATTGCTCATTCAGTATATGCTATGGTGTGTATTCCCTTGTCCATTTCCAAAGTGTCATAGTGTTAAGTCAGTAAGTCACTCCCCTTAGCCTAGCCATTGCAGTTTAAAGCCTTCACCCTTCACTAGCAAATTGATCACAACTATGAAGGGAGTATGGTCTTGAAAGTCTGGTCTGAGTCATAATTAATATTGAAAACCTTTATATATTGGATTTAGATTGCCAGTGAAATGATTACTCTATGTTATAATTGTTACTTGAATGAATTGTAGAGCATGCATTAACCTCTAACACTTGCAGTAGCTTTTGATGATAGCCTAAGTTATATTTTGGTCATGTTGACTTGGTCAAACCCAGTATGACCAAGATCAACCACAGGACATGAGGTGTATACCTTATGATGATGCAGATAGATGGTATATGGTCTATGTACAAGAACATGATGGTTATATGCAGCAGGTACAGGGTTATGATGATGATTTGTGGCTTTCAGCATTATTTGATCATTTATAGTTTATTATTATTTCATCTGTCCGGGCACATTGGATATATTATATGATCATGAAGAGATCCATATGGTGTATGAGTACACATCTTAGATGGATTTGGGCTCTCTGAGTCCAATGAGACAGTCTGTTTTCAGTTTCGGGCAGTTACAGTGATTTAGCCTCAGTTGCCTATCCTAGCACAGTTTTCGCCTGTCAGAGGCCCTGTCAGAGCAATGATGAGATTTGATTGGTTCACCTAGGGAGCTGTACATAGAGGGGGTGGTCCAGCCACTTGTTATTACCATATTACCCCCTTCCCAGACACATTGGTGAGCTTACCTTGACAGCGCAGGCAATCCAAGAGGCAGTTTGGGCAGTTTCACACTTCCCGAGGTAGTCCAAAAATGGTAAAAATGGCTACAGAGGAATTCGATTTGGGATAATAAGGCAAGGTTATGGCATGGGATGATGTTTGATGATGAGTGGGATGTCTTCCACACCTCCAGCAATTTCAGTTTCCAGTGGGACCCACACCCATCACTTTTGGTACTTTATGATGATTTCTAGAGCCTCCTAAGGCTCACGACTTTCCCAGAGAGGCACGATTTGGTGTCTAGAGTGATTATTTTATATTATTGTGCTATTGAGATTCACCAAGGGTGTTAGAAATTACCCCTTGGACCCACCATGAGCTATTTCTTATGTTTTATCATTGACATTTGGTGGGACCCCCTTATTATGGGTGATTTGTCCATTATTATATTGTATTATTGAGTTGATCCATGTATTGTATTGTTGAGCTCATCTCAACCATTGATTAGATTGTTTGATCTTTTAATCTTAGCCACTCATTCAAAAAGTGGTTAGGATTGTGGCCTCTCTCCATCCTATTTAAAGGAGAGAGACTCTCATTGTAAAGGGGACTTTTGGCTTTGGATTATTGGAATAGAAAATATTATTGCATCTATCTGTTGTGTTGTGGTGAATGCTTTTGGAGTTCGTTCGTTGATTCTTCCTTTGCACTGGGTTTTTGGAGATCTTGTCTTGCTATCGTTTGTACTACGATTTCGGTAATAGGGAGTATTATTGTCTTTGACCTTCTATTTCATGTTACTATTGCATTTTGCTTGTATTTCCTCCATACTTGATCTTTCTGATTGAATCGATTTCCTTGGTTTGACAGGTAGAGGAGGTCGCACTTGTGGGCTCGGGCATCATTTTGGCAAGCAAAATCAACAATTTCTCATTTGATCTCTGCGGGAGTCTTCCTCAACAACAAGGCATCTTCATCCATCACTCAGGTATGCTCTCAAGGTAATTTCTCATTCCATGATCTATCCATTTGTCTAAGTTACTTAAAACCCTCATATTTCAAACCCTCATTTTACAATTTTTCAGATCTAGCAAGATCTACTTGGCTTTTGGGTATAAAACTTAAAACCCACCTCTATAGCATCCACGGCAATTTGGATCTATAGTTTGGTGTGGATTGACCTTCATCCGACCCATTTCCCAAGGAAAAATAGTCTCTCCAAGGGAGGTCGCACTTCCTAGGAGGGGTGAGTTTGCTAAGATCTAGCACCTGGGTAGATAAGATCCCACTTGATCCTTCATCTACACATTTGATAACCTACCCTTAGTGTGTCACTTTAGTGATTTTCACCTTGTGGGCCCCATTCCTCATTTTGAGGGTTGAGCCCCACTTGGGTCACTTTGTGATACATTTCAATCTCAGATCTACTGAGATCTAGCCATTGGATGACCCTAATTTTCAAGATCCACCTAGCTTGACACCTCAGCATCCCTGATCTATAATTTGGTGGACATCCGACTCCATTTGGCCTATTTCCCAAGGCACTAATCTTCTCCAGGCCAATTCGACTTTCCTGGATTGTTGGGTTAGCTTGTGGTTTGATCCTTGTCTTGTTTGTTTGAGTATCTTAACATTGTCATATCCTTCCATCAAGCTCATCTTTGGTACTGGTTAGCCCCAATTTAGTCCTTAACTACCCTGCATTGGACACGGTTCCCAAGGCAATGGATTTTCTCATAATTGACTAGTATCTTAATCTTAGATCTTACTTCAAACATCATAAGTCACTCACATATACATATTGGACCAAAGCCACACTATTTAAACCCCTTGATCCAACCTATTACTCATCTTGTGACTTCATCCATAGATCTAGGGTTCACCATACACCTTACGTACTTCATCGATATTTGATTTGATCTGGTGTTTTGGTCTGATCTCTCCTTTCATAAGTGGATCTGGGTCTCCCCCTCTGTTGTCTTGGGCTAGATAACATAAAGTGAAGATTGCCTCGATTGGCGTGACAACCATCCATTGGGAGTCGAGGCTATCTTGGTTGCACCTCTTTGGTTGCCCATCCCCTCTGCCATCCATCTTGGATCCATCTCCAGGGGCAACTACAAGTTAGGTGATAACAAATCCTTCGATAGTCTGAAACATGCCATTACACATGCCCCTGTGCTCCAATTGCCCAATTACTACAAGGATTATATCCTTTCTCTTGCTGCTTCTGCCACCACGATCGCCATGGTCTTGGTACAGGAAGACAACAACACCCAGGAGCATGTGAGCTACTACCTAAGTAAGTGCCTTATTGACTACGAAACTCGTTATTCACATGTCGAGAAGCTCGCTCTCGCGGCACTCATTGCCGTCCAAAATTTTCGTCACTACATACTGCTTTGCACCACCACCATTATCGCCGACTAGAACCCCATGTACCACATTTTAACACGTCAAGTACTTGGGGGCAAATATTCACGCTGGATCGTGATACTTCAGGAGTTCGACCTCCTCTTCGAGAAAGCCAAGTCTAAGAAGTCTTTGGTGTTCGCCGAGCTCATTTGCGATCTTCCCCGTGTTGATTTAGGATCTAAGCCCAATGATTCTCTTCTAGACGAATCATTGTTCCTCATTAGCACGTCTGACCCGTGGTATGGGGATATTACCTTATATCTCCAAACCCAACATTTCAACCCCCAACTGTCTCGTGACGACCGTCGTCGTATACGCCACCACGCCAAGTATTACTTGATCGTTAGCGATACCTTGTATCGTCGGGGTGTAGATTCTGTTCTTCGACCTTGTCTAACACATGAGGAGGCTGAACATGTCTTAAACGACCGTAACTCTGGGGCTTGTGGCGGTCATCTCTCTAGGATGGCTACGGCCCAGAAGATACTACGAGTGGGATATTACTGGCCATCCATCTTTAAAGATTGTATCGAGGCCGTTAAAAAATGTCCCCCATGCCAGCATTTTCAAATGAAAAAGCGCACTGATCCAGCCCAGTTACACCCGGTTATTGTCGTTGGTCCCTTCGCAAAATGGGGCATTGACTTCATGCACTGTAAGCCTACCTCGGTCGGGGGGCATAGTTACGTCATAGTAGCTGTGGATTACTTCACAAAGTGGGCCAAGGCTATGCCTAAATACACTGACGACGGCAAAATCGCCGCACTCTTCATGTTTAATCATGTTTAATCATGTTATCTCAGGGTTCGGAATTCCACAAGCCATAGTCACTGACCATAGATCTCACTTTCAAAACCACATGGTTGATGAATTGAGCGCCAGATTGGGTTTTCGTCATGAAAACTCAACACCTTACTACCCACAGTCCAATGGACAAGTAGAGGCCATTAACAAGGTCTTGAAAACCATGATTCAACGCATGGTGGGTACACACAAGTCTAACTGGCACAACATGCTCTTTTTCGCACTATGGGCATACCGGACCTTCGTTAAGACTGCCACTGAATTTACACTGTTCCAGTTAGTTTATGGATTGGAGGCAGTCCTACCTATAGAGCGCGAGATTCCATCTCTCAAACTCGCAGTTGAACTTCTTCCGAACACCACTGCCGAGGAAGAACGCTTCCTCTACCTAGCAAAGCTCGATGAGACTCATCACGATGCTACTCTTGCCAACGAGGCACATAAGAAGTGCATCAAAGCGCAATATGATAAGTCGGTAGAACCCCGCGTTTATAACGAGGGTGATTTGGTCCTCACATACGACCAAAGGCACGATAAGCTGGGGGCACGTAAGTTCGAGTCCATGTGGCACGGACCGTACATAGTGAAACGTGTTCTGGAGAAGGGAGCCTACGAACTAGAGGACTATGACAAGATATCTTTAGGTGAGCCCCGCAATGGGCTCTACCTGAAGAGGTACTATGCTTGAGTCTTTCACGCATAAACATCTTGTATATACTGTACATGGCGTGTATGTTTTGTGTGGTGTGACGCTTTTGTTTTAATGTGTCTAGGTCTTGTTTCATTTCTTATACCATGTTATGTCTGCATGTGCAGATGGCAACTTGCTACGGATTCGCGGACGGCACCAACCGGCATACCCGTAACCTTGCTTCGGCAGCCTGGGTACTTTACTCTCCCACTGGCAAACTTATTAGCTAAGGAGGAAATTGTCTAGGATTCACAACCAACAACGCCGCCGAGTATCAGGCGATGATTGGAACCCTAACCGACGCTCTTTCCTTGGGTATGAACCATGTTGTCATCCATCTGGATTCACAACAAGTGGTTTCTCATCTCAACCGGGTTTATGCTATCCGCGACCCTACTCTACTTCGTTTCTTCAGACGAGTCCGTCTTCTGGAAAGGTCCTTTGAATCTATTCAGTACCTGCACATTCCACGAGACATGAATACAATTGCTGACTTGATGGCCAACTTCATTCTAGATCAGTACATTGCACACACATAACATATGTATAAAATATAAAAGCATACATAACATGTAAATCATCCATTATATAAGCAAACATGTAAATAAGATCACATTAATCATCCATAGAACGCATAATGTATAAAGCCACCGAAAATGTCTGTATATATATATATATATATATATATATATATAAATCGATACAAAATGATGGTGCTGATACAAAAATCTGAAGCATGCTAGCTTTCAGTAAGTCTCTACAAAATCTGAAGCTCATAAGATTTCAGTGCATACATAAGTAGAACGTGAGCATAAACCTAATCCATAAGATGCTCATGATAGCAAACTACAGCCCTCGCCACTTTACAAAGTAGCATGCTAAAACGGGTAGACACTCCAACGGTGTACTTCTGGTAACCCCGAGGAAGATCACGGACACCCGGCTCTAGGATGTCCAGAGTAAACCTCTGGAGGTTCTCATAGACCTCCTCAACCTCCGCGATGGCATCACGCATCGCGGGACCTACAACCGGCACCTCTCCTCGCCTCGCACAGTGTTTTACTAACCGGTCCGGTCCGAACCGGAACCGGCCGGTTTGACCGGCCAGCATCATAACAGAGTCAAACCGGCCTTTAAACCGGACCGGGGGCTCGGTTTGGTATTGAACCGGTCCTGACCGGACCTAACCGGACCAGTTCAATACCAAACCGGTCTGGCCGGACCTAACCGGTCCGGTCCCGTGATAAACCGGCCGGCCAACAAACTGTCACGTCCGCGGGCCCAGGTTTACGATTTTTTTTATTTTTTTTAATAAAAAAAACACAAACCCTAACCCTAATTCGCCCTCCAAAACTTAATAAATAAGTGCCCAGCCCCCACCTTCTCATTCACTCACAATTCAAGAGCTCATTGTCTCATAATTCATTGCTGCAGTCAACTGTCAAGTAAGTAGTAACAAGTTTCTGTTTGAGTGTGTTGAGAACTTGAGTGTTCAAGACTTCAAGTTTTGGGCCTTGGCAAGGAGTGAAGTGTGAAGTGTGAAGCCAGCTGACTGTGGATTGTGGAGGAGGCCGCTCAGCATCAAACTTCAAGTTCAATCATCTTCATTCCTTCAATCCAGCTGCAGATTTCATTCAACTTCAAAGTTCAACTGTTCAAGCCTTCAACTTTCAAGGTATGCTTCTTGTTTTCTGTAAAGCATACTTCACATCTAATATATTACAAGTGTGTTAAAGAGTGATTGAGATTCCATTGCTGGTTAGTATCATCCTATAATGTTGCAGAATCACATGGCATTTTAAGTAGCCACTTCCACAAAAATGCCCAGCATCAACACTTACTCTCTTGGGGATATAACAGACCATACAAGTGCCATAGCATAAAACACAGTAAACACAGTCCTTGCCATCAAGCCTATATTGATAGTATTGATAGCTGTTAACACTGAACAGCACTAGATAATCATTGTTGAGCTTGTACATTATTTTCATACAAATGCAAGCTTGTGAGCATAAAGGTTTCTATGTTGAGTCACGAGTGAGAAGATAATTGGGGTAATTAACCCTCGTAAATGCCTACCTTGCAGATTAAGCACAGTTCCCCTGCCTAGCATTTTTGGTGAGTTGCCTAGGCCCTAAACCTGTATGGACTTCCTCTTCTCTATTTATCCAGAATAGCGAACAGATTAGAGGAATGAATCTGATAAAACATATTGTACAAATTTACAAAATATTGAAGGAAAATTACCCAAAACTATCCATTAACTAAGCTGGTCTGTTTTAACTTTTAACTTTTTTTGTCAATAAAAGAAATTGCAGGCCATGGAACTGTGTTACTTGTTTTGCCTTTTGGCTTCAACATGATTCTTTGGTTCACAAGTGTAATCTATTTGGGTTGTTCTTTTCATTTGTCATTGCTAAATGTGGCCTCTGAATTAACGTTTTGATCCCAAAGTTCCTTTCTTTTGTTTCATTTGTGGTTTTTATTAGCAGATACTATAAGATATGGTAGATCTTTGTTGATGCAAATTTAATCACTGTCATACCTCTTCTAACAGCTTCTTATTATCCATACACTCATTGATATTATACTTGGATAAAATCAGCAGTTAGAGTACTTGTTTGCAGATTTATTGATCACTGTATTCATTGTCTTATTGGGTGTCCTATATCTCTTGATGTTACATAACCATACAGTCCCTAAACTATAAAACTAAGACCAAGTTACTATTGTCAAGCCTTAGGGATGGAACGACTTCAACAGTACTAGTAGTCTAGTAGTTAGGAACTTAGCCTGTTTATCATTTATGCCTATGGCACTGTTTCTTTAATTTTTAAATTTGTAATTTTGTATGCAAATGCACATTGCAAAGTGCAAACTCATAATTGTTTTTTTTTCTAAATTTAAAATTTAAATCTGTTTTGCACATTTTCATTTTTTTTCCATTGTTTTTCACTTGCAGAATCTATTTTCAAATTTCCCAATGGCTCCTAGAGTGAAAGATGCTGCATGGGTTCATGTTGAGTGTGTTGAGGGGGAAATTTTTTGCAAATATTGCCACAAACACATGGGTGGGGGGGGCATTCATAGGGTGAAGCAACACTTGGCTGGGATAAGAGGCCAAGTTCTTCCATGTGATGCACCGGATGATGTGATTGAGGAGATTAGAGTTGAGATATTAGATCAACTTAAAAAATATCAAGAAGAGAAGGCTAGGCATAAAGAAATACAAGCTGAAATTGGGAGGAAGAGGGAACTTGCAAATGCTGCCAGGAGGGCATCTGGTTTACATGATTTTGAAGGCTCTTCCTCTGCCCCTTCTACCGTTGCTAGGGACCCCTTCCAGTATGTTCCTCCCTCTCGCCAAAAGACCCAAAACATTGGAGAAAATCAGCCTAAAAAGAAGAAGACCCTTCAGCACTATTATTCTTCACATTCCCCCTCCTTTCCAAGTGGCAATGCTTCTCAATCTCAAGTTCAACCAACCCACATTCAGCCCACCTTAGATGAGCATTGGAAGAAGCAATGCAAAGTAGTTGCTCATGAGTACATAGCTAGATGGTGGTATGATTCAGATATTCCCTTCAATGCTTCTCGCTCAGCTTATTATCAACCCATGTGGGATTCTGTTCTTGCAGCTGGTAAGGGCTTCAAAGGCCCTAGTATGCATGAGTTGAGGGGATCACTTTTGCATAAGGAAGTTATGTCCATACATGAATACTTGGAGGGTTTTAAAGAGTCATGGGCCACCTCGGGATGTACCATCATGTCAGATGGATGGACTGATATAAGGAACCGTACTATCATCAATTTCCTTGTCTCTTGCCCACAAGGAACCATGTTTTTGAAATCAGTTGATGCATCTTATAGGGTGAAAGATGCAACCCTATTATTTCAACTCTTGGATGAAGTTGTTATGGAGGTGGGGGTGGAAAATGTTGTTCAAATCATCACAGATAATGCATCTAATTATGTTCTTGCTGGTAAGATGTTAGAGGATAAACACAAAACCATATTTTGGACCCCATGTGCTGCACACTGCATAGACCTCATGCTTGAGGATATAGGCAAACTGGATTGGGTCAAGAATGTTGTAGAGCATGGAAAGAGCATTACAAAATACATCTACAACCATGCATGGGTCTTGAACCTAATGAGGAAAAGCACTGGGAACAGGGAACTTGTTAGGCCTGCCATCACGAGATTTGCAACACACTTCCTCACATTGCAATCTCTCATTTCCCAAGAACAAAACTTGCAGAAGATGTTTTCATGTGATGAATGGAATTCATCTAAGTGGGCCCGTAAGCAAGATGCAAAAGACACCAAAAAAAGAGTTAATGATAGTGCATTTTGGAAAAAAGCAGCAGAGGTTGTGAAAATTGCTGAGCCCCTTGTTAAGGTGTTGCGGTTGGTGGATGGGGAAAAATTGGCAATGGGTTACATTTATGAGGCTATGGATCAGGCAAAGGAGCAGATAAGGGCAGCATACAAAGATAGAGTAGCCAAGTATGGGCCTATTTGGGAGATCATTGATAACAGATGGAACAATCAACTCCATCGCCCTATACATGCAGCTGGGTTTTTCTTGAACCCAAAGTATCATTATAAAACTCGGCTAGGAGATGATCTAACAGGGGAGGTGAAAGATGGTTTGTATGATTGCATAGAGCGCATGATCCCTGATGAGAATGACCAGATGGAAGTACATCGACAGCTTACCTCTTTCAAAAGAGCCACGGGCACTTTTGGAAAAAGTGTAGCAATAAAGATGAGAGATTGCGACCAACCAGGTAAACAATTTCAAGTTTTATTGCTTAAGACTTTAAGTTCAATTGTTTAAGCTTTAACTTTTAATTTTAAGTTGTTTATGTTCAATTCACAATCTAATTTGTTAAATTTAATTTGTCCATGCAGCAAATTGGTGGGATTCATTTGGCAGCCATTGTGGTCTATTGCAAAAGTTTGCAATTGGTATCCTTAGTCAGACTTGCAGTGCTTCCGGGTGTGAGCGCAATTGGTCCGTCTTTGAGAGGATTCACACGAAGAAAAGAAACCGTTTGGAACAAAAACGGTTGAATGATCTTGTCTTCTTGCAGTACAACCTCCGACTAAGGCGCAACCAATTGCTAAACAAAAGACCTGATACAGATCCCATTGTGTTGGATGATATTGATCCAACCTCAGAATGGGTAGAGGAGACCCAACAGCCAGAGTTTGGTCCTGATTTTGATATTGATGCAGTCACAGACACAGATGACTTGGCTTTGGATGTTGATCCATTGGGAGTAGGAGATGCAGGTGCAGAGCAGGATCCAGGCATGGCGGACAATGATGGTGGCATTGGCACTGGCAATAGCCGACCTAGCCATACAGCCCGTGCTTCTACTAGTGCTACTGCTAGGGTCGTAGATGTCCGTGAGGAGACCGACTCCGAGGAGTCTGAGCCATATGTTGATGTTGGGCATTCTATTTCTAGCAGTGGTGCTGAGTTTGATGATTGATTAGTTATGAGTCATGACTCATCATTGATCATGTTTTTGCATTTTGGACTGTAGACTCTAGAGGATATAGAGCCTCATTTATATTGTATTTTGTTTCAGAATTTGAGATATATGCTATGAGACTTTACTATGAGTATGTAGTGCACTTGGTGCCATTTTGTTACCCAGACATGGTTTATGGATTTCCGATTTATATATATGAGTAGACTTTACAAAGTTTACATATTATGTGCATTGTGAATGTCAATGTGTCTATTAGTCTAATGGTTTCACTTTCAAATATGCATATTATGTGTCTAATGCTTCGAAATATAGCTTGGAATGTTAAATATAATTTTTATGATTAAAATTGTAATTTTTTTTGTATTTTTTAATAGTCCGGTTCATTGAAATCAAACCGGTCCGGTTCATTACCGGTTCCGGTTCCGGTCCGAGTTGACCCCAAACCGGTTTGATTCCCGGTTCCGGTTATTAAAACATTGGCCTCGCAATGACTGAGACTCCAACTGGTCGTGATGGACCCACATCCTCACTACAAAAAAAATCATAAAATATATAAAATAAAAAACACAAAAGTTGTTGTTCTTACCAATGTCACCCCATTGTGCTCCCTCAGGAAGCACTAGGTCGGGATCACCTCTGAAATCTGTCCCATTGTATGGATAATCCTCTATCATGAGGAGTTGTCCTTCCAGCCAGGTGAAGGACCCTGTACCGTAGCCTATGATGGGACCCCCGACACCATGGCGGGCCATCACCTCTGTCCATCAAATCATGTGTGATCCCTGACATCTCGGTCATCCAAGTCCACATGCGGACACAGATGAGGTACCCACTCCAATAGAAAAGATATCACCACAGACCCCTATCCGAACTGTTTCAGCACCCCACGCCGACACTTGGTCAACTGACTCTGGAGGTTGGTAAGGAGCCCCTCACACCAGTTGAATACCCGAGGACTCATGCACTCCTCCGCGTACATCAACTGTGACTTGCTCGCAAGGTGAGCAGACTGACTCCTCGCCACCCTCACTAGAGTGAACAGCACGGTACGTAAAGCACGGTCTCGAATCTCCTTGATGGGGATCTTCCCACCAATAGTCACAGTGCGCCCAATGCAGTACTGATCAATCATGTCATCCACTGTTCGATCACCTCCTCGTGATCCAATAAGAGATACAGGATCCCCCCGTCGAGATAATCCTGTCATGAAATAGATTTCCTTGACATCTACACTCAGCGTATGCACTCCGATCACAAAGTGATGCTACACCGGATCCCAACACTGGATCGTGTGCGTCAACAATGGAACTTGGGCTCTCATGCCCGACACTCAGAAGTATTTGAGTAACCCATAGTTCCTCAATGTAGCAATGCATTGAGGGTCATTTTTGGCCTGAGCATCATCCACCTCGTGCTCTCGTTCTCGCCACTCGAGAACCACGTTTGTCACCATGAACCTGCCCAAAGGGACAAATAAACACTATTAGAACTCTTTCTAAACATAAAAACTTTTTCTTTTGGGTTGGGCGATGAGTTGAAGTTGGGTGTTTGCGCCGTCGCAGGGCATCTTTGCGGACAGTGCAACGTCGGTGCAAAAGGTCCTTACTAGTTTTGCGACGGTGCATGGCCGTCGCAGTTCCCATAAGGATGGCTTGTGTCGACCCGTGGGCGCATTTCCCCCCACCAAAACAACTCAAAACCCTAAAAATTAAGCAAAAAACATAAAACTAATCCACAGAAAAGTTGCATTGCTGAGTTTAGGCCTACCTGTCTCTAACGGCTCGCGAAACGGTGGACCATAGCTCTCGGAATCAGCAAATGAAATTTGGCTCCAAATGGCACTTCACACTCTCCAAACTTGGTAAAAAACAATTATAATTCTTTTTCACTATTTCACCCATTTTATAACCAAAAATGGAATATTCCCTTTGTAAGTTGTCATTGATGCCAACAGTGTATATTCATTGATGCCAACATGTCTTGGTGCCCCTTGAGGAGCCCCTGAGGGTTAAGTAATTGTCAGTGTCTAGGGAGACCTTTTGATCTTGTCCAAGCCCAAGTTTGAAGCCCTTGGAGCCCTTGGGACAATGACAAAAGCCCTGAACACCCTGTAGAGTGTTTAAGTACCTCAAAGATGTTTTGCGGTTCCCCAGTTGTTTCTTTGGTTCCTCAGTACCACAACTTATGCCCCAGCACGCTACAAAAGTGTTGAAGAAGTTGCAAGAGTCCAAATGACCCTTTCAGTGGTCATTTGTGTTTATTGAGGTCATGGTACCCCAGGAGAAGGTCTAGCAACCCCACAGGTGATTTCATGACGGATCTTGACCCTTGGAGGTCTCCTGGTGTGGTTGAGGTTGTTGAAGAAGCCTATGAAGCCCCTTGCTTGATGAAGAATCTTGATGGCTTAATGGTCCTTGTCCCCTTAAAGGTGATGATGTGGTCATTAATGACTTGATGAAGACTTGGAACCCTTGATGAAGATCTTGATGCCCATGTATCCCTTGTTGGGGTCATGGAACCCTTGGAGATGGGCATGAGAAGGTCTGGCACCCACATAAATGGCGGCATGATGACCCTTGGACACTATATGATCATTGATGGTGCATTTGGAAATGATTTGGGTCTTGGAATCCATACATATGGTGGTTTGTAATCCCATGATTGTTGGAGCCTTTGATATGATAGAATCCTTGGTCATGATGCCCTCATCACTTGGTGATGGAGTCCTATGTGATGGGCTTGAAGTCCATGGAAAGTATCTTTAAATATTATATGATATCCTTGAAAGAGTCCTTGAAACCCTTGCATGTGGTGCCTTGGGTCTTGAACCATGGTGATGTATGGTCCTATTTGTGGTTGTATGGATATTGGGATGTAGATGGAGGTAGATCCCACGGATGTGCCTTGATATGTTGAAGAAGACTTTGAAACTCTTGTAGTTAGTGGTATGGTCTTTGGCACCCTCATGTGTGGGGTCTTTGACGTCGTGGACATATTGAATAATTTAAGTGTATTATACCAAGAATTTGCAAATAAACCCATCATAGGGAGATAGTCCTCATCAAGCCATTTCCATTGATATGTGGAGCATCTTCTAACTCCTTACGGTTGAAGAGATATGAATTTTTGAAGTTGGTGTACCCCACCTTTTTGGGTGAGCCGACCAAACAAAAGAAAAATTAATTATTTGTAATTTTGAATTGCATGTCGGCCCAGTTTGAGGTAATAACTTTCCTCTATGACCTATATATAAATAGAATATAAAACATTTCATTTGCTCATCAATTGGAATTTCGCAACTCTTGGAGAAAAGTGCGAAATTTTGTGGAGGAAATTTGTTTTTGGGTATCTTCACTAAAATTGGCATAACTTTCTCATACGGAATCGGAATTACAAAATTCTTGGCTCGTTGGAAAGCTTGTTACGAGGGCTATGTGATGACATGATATAGAGTTTATTTTGGTTTTTCTATTGTTTCTTGACCTTATGATCTTCAAAAAGGTACATAAGCAGCTTGGTACAGGTTTGGCATAGGTTTCCTTATGTGCAGTTGGTCTAACTCAGATTGGTTGAGTTGTATGAGCAGTTGGTTTGACCCAGGTGGTCTGGTACACAGTTGGTTGAACTCATATTGATTGATTCAAAAGATGTGAACAACAGATTGATTTATGCAGACAGATTGATTGGTATAGCTGAGATTGATTGGTACAGCTAGATTGGACAGATTGAGTGTACAGGTTGATGAACAATGTGGCACAGTTGTGATGATCGGTGGACAGTTGATGAGCAGTGGTCAGTTGATGAGCAGTGAAAGTGGTTTTGCAGTGTGGTACAGGTTGTGCAGTGTGGTTTAGGTTTTGCAGTGTGGTACAGGTTGTGCAGTGTGGTTTAGATTGTGCAGTGTGGTACAGGTGTTGGATAGCAGGTCCGAAGGATCAGTGCAGGTTGTGGTTCAGTAGTTCAGTTTCTATCTTCATATCAGGGTGGCAGGACGGGGCAAGGAAATTGAGGGAGCTAAGGCTTCCTTCAGGTTGTAGCCTGTAAACCAGGGGGTTGTAGCCTCCTTCCAGTTGTAGCTGGAGAATTGAAGTCTTTGTAACAAAGGGGGTTGTTGCCTCCTTCCAGTAGTTGCTGGTAAATTATTATTATAAAGGCTTCCGTGGTTTTTCCCCCAGGACTTGGGTTTCCACGTAAAAATCTTGTGTACTGTGTTTTTCTATGCTTCCTATGTGATGATGATATGATGAGATGTAAATGTTAATAATGCTGAGGATATAATGATAATGTGATAATGCATTAATGAATGATGTATTGAATAAGCTGCTGATGATTGTTAAAGTTGAAAAAGTAATAAAAGCTACACACACTGTTCACCCCCCCCCTCTCAGTGTGCTCCGTGTGTCCAACAATTGGTATCAGAGCGGGTCCTTCACAGAAAGCCTTACCAGCTTGAAGTAGATCCTTGACACACCATGGGGTTCTCAGTGAATGGAGCACCATTGTTTCGTGGGACAAATTACTTGATCTGGAAAAGAAGAATGCAAGGTTATCTTGAAGCAGAAGGCAGTGGAGTATGGCAGTCAGTGCTTACTGGGTACGATCATCCGAAGAAAGTGAAAACAACAGCTCAGAAGGAAGCAAAGAAAAATAATTCAATGGCTATGGAATCCATTCTTGAAGGCTTATCAGATTCCATAAAAGAGAATATTGGAAATTGCAACACTGCTAAGGAACTATGGCTCAAAATAGAACATCTCTACTCCTCTAAGGAACATGAAGAAGAAGTTATGAAACTCATGACTGCAGATTTGACAGATCTCCAAAAGAAGAAAATAGGAAAGTGCAACTCAATTGAAGAATTGTCACTAAAGTTAGATCAACTGTACTCCATTGAAGAACAGAAAGCAGAAGACAACTCCATAGAAAGGTCAGTACAAGATCCAGGTAAGTTTGAAGGTAAGTCTCTTGAACACCCTGCTTGTAATGTTTTTGAAGAAATATGTTTATCAAGTATAGAAGATAAGCACTATTCTAAATTCATAGATTGTAATACTTCAAAATGTGATGAATCCCATTGTTCCCTGACAAATTATAGAAATGAATGTTTAGATAATGATATTGCTAATGCTATGCAAAAGGTTGAGAAACTTTGTGAACAGAACAAGGTATTGCAAGAGAAATTAGACAAATCTGAGAAGAGGAATCAAGAAGAATGTGAGAAGGGCACACAGACTATAATTGATCTAAATCTCCAAGTTGAAGAAGCTACCAAAATCAAAGAAGCCATATCCAACTCTCTGAAAGATCAACTTGAGAAGTCTGCTGCTGAAAATAAAAGACAATCAGAAGAAATCGACAAGCTCAGAAGACAGCTAGAAGATAAGGAGAAAGAATTGACTCGCAAGCTTCAAGACAAAGATAATGAGATCAGTATCTTACTTGAAAAAATGCAGAAGGAAAGATCCGCCAGTCAGAAAGAAGATCCAAGTGACAAAAGGGGAATTCATTTCAATCATGAGATTGAAGAGAAAATAAGAAGAAAACAAGAAGATGAAATCAAATCCTTGAAGATAGAATTACGAAAGGTATGTCTGACGAATTTTGACTTTGAAAAGGAACTCTCAGAACTCAGAAAAGAAAATCAAGAAATAAAAGGACAGATGGAAGACAGTACTGTCATTGATCTGAAAGAACAAATAGAAGAAGTCAAGAAAATTGAAGAAGACCTAACAAGACAACTCCAAGAAAAGATAGAAATTTGTCAAAAGCAAGAATTGAAGATCCTCTCTCTAAAGGAAGATCTGAACAAGACAGTTGCTCAGTTGAAGACAAATTCAAAGATTGAAAAGAACACTGAAGAAAGTGAAAGTTCCAGGGAAAAAGAAGAAAAGGATAATAGTTATACAGATATTTTCAGTAGATCCCATGATCAACAAGATTCAAGGAAGAATAGAAACAGAGAACTTGCATCACAAAGAAGATCCTTTGCTCAAGGATATCCCATGATATTCAGTGGTCACTGCTACAAGTGTAAAAACTATGGTCACAAAGCCATCCATTGCAGAACTCATGACAGAATAATTCCAGATATAAATCAAGGTATGTTTTCCGTTCAATGTTATAATTGTTATCATTATGGTCATTTTGTGAAACATTGCAGGATGCAGGGAGAAGTTAAAGTTTGGAGAAGAAAGCAAGTTCAACCGAATGTCATGAACAGTGATCAACCTACCAAAGTATGGAAAATAAAGTCAGTAGATTGCACCAATGATCAAAACATAAATGATGAAAATATTGGGAAAAACCCAATACCATTTTGAAGACTATGGATCAGTGTTATGAAGTGTAAAAGGAGCCATGTACTTGATTATCCTACAGTAGTTGGTTCCAGCATATAAGCAGCAACAGTTCCCGATGATAGAGGGAGCAGTATTGCTAAAAAAAAAAAAAAGTTCTCGTTGCCATTGATGCAAAAAGGAAGAGAAATTGTTGACAGGGGGAGCATGCCCTGAGGGGGAGTTGTATTGTCAAAGGATGTTCCTGTTATCACCTAAACTGTAGTTACCCCTATGGATGGATCCAGTCATGGATGGCAATAGGGAAGGGCAACTCAAAAGGTGCAACCCCGATCACCTCGACCTCCAAATATGTATGGTTGTCACGCCAGTCGAGGCAACCTTCGCTTTATGTTGTCTAGCCCAGGCAACAAAGGGGGAGACCCGATCTACTCCCGATAGGAGAGATCAAAACCAAGACACCAAATCAGGGTATTGCTAAGTGAAGTTAGGTGTATGGTTTATCCTAGACCTAAGGGTAAAGTCACAAGCCAAGTGAGGGGTTCAATAGGTATAGCTTTGGTTCATAGTTGATGTGAAAGTGACTTACAATGTTTGAAGTGAGATCTAGGATGAGTGTACTAGGTCAATGTCAAAAGATCCACCGCCTTGGGAACTGTGTCCAATGCAGGATGGTTTTCAGGGATGTATTGGGGCTAACTAGTACATGAGACAAGCTTGACCATGATTCATGATAGCTTTAGGGGTATAGTTCACCATGCAAAAGTCAAACCACAAGTCAATCCAACAATCTAGGAGAGTTGGGTTGTCTTGGAGATAAACCAGTGCCTTGGGAATTGGGAAGTGGAGTCAAAGTAGGGTTGACTTATGGTTTAGGACTCCTACAACATGAGATAAGTGGACAGTATAGGTCTTGATGGTTAAATGTGTCTAGATCTATGTTTGACCCAAGTGGACCACAATCCCTTAAAACAAGGAATGCAGTCCCCAAGGCAAGATTTGACAAAGTGACAGTCTAGACCTAGGTTTTGAATTATTCTGATTCCGGATCTGCAAGAATCTCAAGTACCCAGTTCCTCGAAGTGAGTGAACTCACTTCTCCAAGGTGGTGCGACTTTCCCTGAGGAGGCTTCAATTTGGGTTTAGGTGGGTCAAATCATGTCGGATGGCATCCAAACTTTAGATCCGGGTAGATCAGTCAAGTAGGAGTATGGATCTATAATTTCGTGGCAATCCACCGGTTAGATCTTAGTAGATCTGAGTTTAAGTGTTCCATGTGGTCCAAAATGGGGATTAAATCCCTTAAAATGTGGAATGGGGCCCACAGGGTGAATTTCAAGAAAGGGACAACCTGGGTGTATGTTATTTGATGTGTAGATGTCAAATCAAGTGAAATCTCAAACACCCATGTTCTAGATCTAGGTCAACTTGCTCAAATGGTGAAGTGCGCCTTCCTTGGGAGAAGCTAAGTTGGCTTGGGAGAGGGGTCAAACGGAAGCCAATCCTCACCAAACTATAGATCCGGGATGCCGTGGATGCTATAGAGGTGGGTTTTCAATATCATGCCCAACAACCCACTAGATCTCAGTAGATCTAAGAAAATGCAAAATTGGGGTTTTAATTAATTAGGGTTTTAAGTGTTTTTGACAATTGGATAGATCATGGAGATAGAACTTACCTTGAGATCATACCTGAATGATGTGGATGAGATGCCTTGATGTTGAGGAAGATTCCCGCAGAGATCAAATGAGAGATTGTTGATTTGCTTGCCAATTTGATGCCCAAGTCCACAAGTGCGCATTCCTCTACCTGTCAAACCAAGGAATAAAATTCAATCAGTAAGATCAAGTATGGAAGAAATACAAGAGAAATGCAAATAGTAACATGAAATAGAAGGTCCTGGGACAGTAATACTCCCTGTTACCAACGAAGAGCTCCAAAGAAGAAGTAGGGAGAGTCTTCCCCTACCAATACCTCCTCCTCCAAGCAAATCGGCCTCCACCTGTAGATGCAAAATCGTGGTACAATAGATATGGCAAACAAGATCTCCAATAACTCAGTGCAAAGGAAGAACCAACGAACGAACACCAAAAACATTCACCACAACATTGGAGATAGATGCAATAATAATTTTCTATTCCAATAATCCAGAGCCAAAAGTCCCTTTACAATGAGAGGCTCTCTCCTTTAAATAGGAAGGAGAGGCACCAAAACCCTAACCACTTTTTGAATGAGTGGCTAAGATTAAAAGATACAAATGTCTAATCAATGGTTGAGATGAGCTCAACAACATAATACATGGATCACACATAAAATATAACATAAGTGGACAAAGTCGCCCTAGGAGAGGGGAATCCCACCAAATCATGATGACAAAATATCATAAGAGGCTCATGGTGGGTCCAAGGGGTAATTTTATCCCTCCTTGGTCAATCCCCATGGCACAATAACCAATAAATAATCATGAATATACCAAATCGTGCCTCCAAGGTGAAGTCGTGGTCCTCAAAAGACCTCAAAAATCCACAGAAAGTGCCATAAGTGATGGATGCGGGCCCCGATGAAGCTGAAACTGCAGGAGGAGGTGTGGAAGGTCCCGATCTATCATCACTGATCGTCCCATGCCATAACTTTGCCTCAGTAGCCCAAATCGATTTCCTCAATAGCCATTTCTACCAATCCTGAAATGCCTCGGGAAGCGTGAAACTGCCCAAACAGCCTCCTGGAGTGATGGCGCTGTCAAGGTGAGGGCACCAATGTGTCCGGGAGGGGGGTAATATGGTAAAAACAAGTGGCTGGACCACCCCCTCCATCATCAGCGCCCTAGGTCAACCGGATAAAAGTCATCTCTGCTCCGACAGGGCCTCCAACAGACCAAAACTGCACTAGGACAGCCTATTGAGGCTAAATCATCACTGTAAGTGCCCGGAACTAGAAACAAACTGTCCCATTGGACTCAGAAGGTCCAAATCCATCCAAGATGTGTACTCATACACCATATGAATCTCCGCATGATCAAAATAAATATCCAATGTACCGGAACAAGGCCAATAATAATGATCTGTAAATGACCAAACACTGCTGTATCCCAAGAATCATCATCATAACCCTGTGGCTGCTGCATAGAATCATCCTGTATGTGTACATAGACCATATATCATCTATCCATATCATCATAAGGTCCAACATCTCATGTCCCATGGTCCTCCATGGTCAAACTAGGTCTAACCAAGACCAAATACAACTCAGACTATCATCCATGGCTGCTGCAAGGTGTCAAGGTTAATACATGCTTTACAATTTATTCAAATAGCCAATATAGCACAGAGTAATCATGACTGGCGATCTAAATCCAAATATATAGTGTCGTTAATTATTATTATTACTCAGACTAGACTTTCAGGACCATACTCACTTCATAGTTGTGATCAATTTGCTAGTGAAGGGTGAAGGCTGAAGTAAATGGCTAGGCTAAGGGATGACTTGACTGACTTGACTTTGTGACACTTTGGCAAGGGAAAGGGAATACACACCATAGTATATACTGAATGAGCAATAACACAGGGAATGGCGGTGTCTCACAAATGGATGAGTTGTTTAAAGAGGGTTTATTCACCTTCACAGATGCGCACAATCCATAATACAAACAAGGCCAGCAATTGTTTAGATATAACATTTAAGTTCCATTGCTTTTTGGGCCTGAGGTTTCCATAGCCTTGATCTATGTGTGTTTACAAACACATTGCATAGATTTACATTTATTTTTAGGCTTTCTGCTGCAGGTGTGTTTTTAAGGCACTTGTTTACCTGAGCACTTCTAGGTGTGTCATGGACAACTTGTTTACCTAGGTATTTGTTTTTCCAAAAGATATAACATTTTATTTTTCATGGCCATTTTCAATTGGCATTTTTTTCATATACAAGATATAGCATTTCATTTTTCCAGATTTTGTATTGATGGCAGCACTAAAAGTTTCAGGTTTAGCCAACACAACTTTAGTGACTAGGGGGAATTCTCAAGGAACTCCAACTCACCATAGGTAAGTTTTGTCACCAACTCAGAGCCGAGACACAATAAACAGGGAAGCTCATCCAATACAGAGGCTACAGTGGGGAAAGGTCCTCCATGTCACTAGTCAAGTAGCAAATCAGGGTAATAATCTAAAAGGTAGGCCACGGATGGATGAAGACAATGAAATGATGGAGCCAACACTAGCAAGCCAGAGTATGGTGTAATGATCACCTCTATTCTCCCTAAGGAGGGTATGTACCAATGAGTATGGATAGTGAACTTCTAAGTCTGAGTAGGGACAATATAATATAAATAATAGGTCAACCAGGTCCATGTATCTATATGATCGCCAGATCATGACACTAAGTGCTAAGACATGCTATAAGAATAAGTATAAAAGCAATCTAACCATAACACAATAATATACCTGCTGAGTCATATACCTGAATGCACATCAACCTGTACCATCATCTGTCCTCTGGAACTGCTGCTGTAACTCTGGGCACTACTGACTGCTCTGTACCAATGGTATAATGGCTATATCGGGCATCTCTCTGAGTGTCCTGAAACTCAGTCATGGCATGGGGAGTATAACCGCTGTCCACAATCTGATAGTGATCCAATATAGATGCTCATCTCAGCATCTCAAATGCAAGGGAACTGGCTGAATAGTGTACTGGAATGAGAAAAATAATGTATGGTAGCCCGGCTACTATGTATGTGATAACAGTTCCCTTTGCCATTGATGCCAAAGGGGGAGAGAAACTGTGACAGGGAGAGCTTGTTCTGAAGAGGATTTATGGTGTTGTCATCAATGACAAAGGGGGAGATTGTTGATTAAGTTGTCATTGATGCCAACAGTGTATATTCATTGATGCCAACATGTCTTGGTGCCCCTTGAGGAGCCCCTGAGGGTTAAGTAATTGTCAGTGTCTAGGGAGACCTTTTGATCTTGTCCAAGCCCAAGTTTGAAGCCCTTGGAGCCCTTGGGACAATGACAAAAGCCCTGAACACCCTGTAGAGTGTTTAAGTACCTCAAAGATGTTTTGCGGTTCCCCAGTTGTTTCTTTGGTTCCTCAGTACCACAACTTATGCCCCAGCACGCTACAAAAGTGTTGAAGAAGTTGCAAGAGTCCAAATGACCCTTTCAGTGGTCATTTGTGTTTATTGAGGTCATGGTACCCCAGGAGAAGGTCTAGCAACCCCACAGGTGATTTCATGACGGATCTTGACCCTTGGAGGTCTCCTGGTGTGGTTGAGGTTGTTGAAGAAGCCTATGAAGCCCCTTGCTTGATGAAGAATCTTGATGGCTTAATGGTCCTTGTCCCCTTAAAGGTGATGATGTGGTCATTAATGACTTGATGAAGACTTGGAACCCTTGATGAAGATCTTGATGCCCATGTATCCCTTGTTGGGGTCATGGAACCCTTGGAGATGGGCATGAGAAGGTCTGGCACCCACATAAATGGCGGCATGATGACCCTTGGACACTATATGATCATTGATGGTGCATTTGGAAATGATTTGGGTCTTGGAATCCATACATATGGTGGTTTGTAATCCCATGATTGTTGGAGCCTTTGATATGATAGAATCCTTGGTCATGATGCCCTCATCACTTGGTGATGGAGTCCTATGTGATGGGCTTGAAGTCCATGGAAAGTATCTTTAAATATTATATGATATCCTTGAAAGAGTCCTTGAAACCCTTGCATGTGGTGCCTTGGGTCTTGAACCATGGTGATGTATGGTCCTATTTGTGGTTGTATGGATATTGGGATGTAGATGGAGGTAGATCCCACGGATGTGCCTTGATATGTTGAAGAAGACTTTGAAACTCTTGTAGTTAGTGGTATGGTCTTTGGCACCCTCATGTGTGGGGTCTTTGACGTCGTGGACATATTGAATAATTTAAGTGTATTATACCAAGAATTTGCAAATAAACCCATCATAGGGAGATAGTCCTCATCAAGCCATTTCCATTGATATGTGGAGCATCTTCTAACTCCTTACGGTTGAAGAGATATGAATTTTTGAAGTTGGTGTACCCCACCTTTTTGGGTGAGCCGACCAAACAAAAGAAAAATTAATTATTTGTAATTTTGAATTGCATGTCGGCCCAGTTTGAGGTAATAACTTTCCTCTATGACCTATATATAAATAGAATATAAAACATTTCATTTGCTCATCAATTGGAATTTCGCAACTCTTGGAGAAAAGTGCGAAATTTTGTGGAGGAAATTTGTTTTTGGGTATCTTCACTAAAATTGGCATAACTTTCTCATACGGAATCGGAATTACAAAATTCTTGGCTCGTTGGAAAGCTTGTTACGAGGGCTATGTGATGACATGATATAGAGTTTATTTTGGTTTTTCTATTGTTTCTTGACCTTATGATCTTCAAAAAGGTACATAAGCAGCTTGGTACAGGTTTGGCATAGGTTTCCTTATGTGCAGTTGGTCTAACTCAGATTGGTTGAGTTGTATGAGCAGTTGGTTTGACCCAGGTGGTCTGGTACACAGTTGGTTGAACTCATATTGATTGATTCAAAAGATGTGAACAACAGATTGATTTATGCAGACAGATTGATTGGTATAGCTGAGATTGATTGGTACAGCTAGATTGGACAGATTGAGTGTACAGGTTGATGAACAATGTGGCACAGTTGTGATGATCGGTGGACAGTTGATGAGCAGTGGTCAGTTGATGAGCAGTGAAAGTGGTTTTGCAGTGTGGTACAGGTTGTGCAGTGTGGTTTAGGTTTTGCAGTGTGGTACAGGTTGTGCAGTGTGGTTTAGATTGTGCAGTGTGGTACAGGTGTTGGATAGCAGGTCCGCAGGATCAGTGCAGGTTGTGGTTCAGTAGTTCAGTTTCTATCTTCATATCAGGGTGGCAGGACGGGGCAAGGAAATTGAGGGAGCTAAGGCTTCCTTCAGGTTGTAGCCTGTAAACCAGGGGGTTGTAGCCTCCTTCCAGTTGTAGCTGGAGAATTGAAGTCTTTGTAACAAAGGGGGTTGTTGCCTCCTTCCAGTAGTTGCTGGTAAATTATTATTATAAAGGCTTCCGTGGTTTTTCCCCCAGGACTTGGGTTTCCACGTAAAAATCTTGTGTACTGTGTTTTTCTATGCTTCCTATGTGATGATGATATGATGAGATGTAAATGTTAATAATGCTGAGGATATAATGATAATGTGATAATGCATTAATGAATGATGTATTGAATAAGCTGCTGATGATTGTTAAAGTTGAAAAAGTAATAAAAGCTACACACACTGTTCACCCCCCCCCTCTCAGTGTGCTCCGTGTGTCCAACAATTGGTATCAGAGCGGGTCCTTCACAGAAAGCCTTACCAGCTTGAAGTAGATCCTTGACACACCATGGGGTTCTCAGTGAATGGAGCACCATTGTTTCGTGGGACAAATTACTTGATCTGGAAAAGAAGAATGCAAGGTTATCTTGAAGCAGAAGGCAGTGGAGTATGGCAGTCAGTGCTTACTGGGTACGATCATCCGAAGAAAGTGAAAACAACAGCTCAGAAGGAAGCAAAGAAAAATAATTCAATGGCTATGGAATCCATTCTTGAAGGCTTATCAGATTCCATAAAAGAGAATATTGGAAATTGCAACACTGCTAAGGAACTATGGCTCAAAATAGAACATCTCTACTCCTCTAAGGAACATGAAGAAGAAGTTATGAAACTCATGACTGCAGATTTGACAGATCTCCAAAAGAAGAAAATAGGAAAGTGCAACTCAATTGAAGAATTGTCACTAAAGTTAGATCAACTGTACTCCATTGAAGAACAGAAAGCAGAAGACAACTCCATAGAAAGGTCAGTACAAGATCCAGGTAAGTTTGAAGGTAAGTCTCTTGAACACCCTGCTTGTAATGTTTTTGAAGAAATATGTTTATCAAGTATAGAAGATAAGCACTATTCTAAATTCATAGATTGTAATACTTCAAAATGTGATGAATCCCATTGTTCCCTGACAAATTATAGAAATGAATGTTTAGATAATGATATTGCTAATGCTATGCAAAAGGTTGAGAAACTTTGTGAACAGAACAAGGTATTGCAAGAGAAATTAGACAAATCTGAGAAGAGGAATCAAGAAGAATGTGAGAAGGGCACACAGACTATAATTGATTTAAATCTCCAAGTTGAAGAAGCTACCAAAATCAAAGAAGCCATATCCAACTCTCTGAAAGATCAACTTGAGAAGTCTGCTGCTGAAAATAAAAGACAATCAGAAGAAATCGACAAGCTCAGAAGACAGCTAGAAGATAAGGAGAAAGAATTGACTCGCAAGCTTCAAGACAAAGATAATGAGATCAGTATCTTACTTGAAAAAATGCAGAAGGAAAGATCCGCCAGTCAGAAAGAAGATCCAAGTGACAAAAGGGGAATTCATTTCAATCATGAGATTGAAGAGAAAATAAGAAGAAAACAAGAAGATGAAATCAAATCCTTGAAGATAGAATTACGAAAGGTATGTCTGAAGAATTTTGACTTTGAAAAGGAACTCTCAGAACTCAGAAAAGAAAATCAAGAAATAAAAGGACAGATGGAAGACAGTACTGTCATTGATCTGAAAGAACAAATAGAAGAAGTCAAGAAAATTGAAGAAGACCTAACAAGACAACTCCAAGAAAAGATAGAAATTTGTCAAAAGCAAGAATTGAAGATCCTCTCTCTAAAGGAAGATCTGAACAAGACAGTTGCTCAGTTGAAGACAAATTCAAAGATTGAAAAGAACACTGAAGAAAGTGAAAGTTCCAGGGAAAAAGAAGAAAAGGATAATAGTTATACAGATATTTTCAGTAGATCCCATGATCAACAAGATTCAAGGAAGAATAGAAACAGAGAACTTGCATCACAAAGAAGATCCTTTGCTCAAGGATATCCCATGATATTCAGTGGTCACTGCTACAAGTGTAAAAACTATGGTCACAAAGCCATCCATTGCAGAACTCATGACAGAATAATTCCAGATATAAATCAAGGTATGTTTTCCGTTCAATGTTATAATTGTTATCATTATGGTCATTTTGTGAAACATTGCAGGATGCAGGGAGAAGTTAAAGTTTGGAGAAGAAAGCAAGTTCAACCGAATGTCATGAACAGTGATCAACCTACCAAAGTATGGAAAATAAAGTCAGTAGATTGCACCAATGATCAAAACATAAATGATGAAAATATTGGGAAAAACCCAATACCATTTTGAAGACTATGGATCAGTGTTATGAAGTGTAAAAGGAGCCATGTACTTGATTATCCTACAGTAGTTGGTTCCAGCATATAAGCAGCAACAGTTCCCGATGATAGAGGGAGCAGTATTGCTAAAAAAAAAAAAAAAGTTCTCGTTGCCATTGATGCAAAAAGGAAGAGAAATTGTTGACAGGGGGAGCATGCCCTGAGGGGGAGTTGTATTGTCAAAGGATGTTCCTGTTATCACCTAAACTGTAGTTACCCCTATGGATGGATCCAGTCATGGATGGCAATAGGGAAGGGCAACTCAAAAGGTGCAACCCCGATCACCTCGACCTCCAAATATGTATGGTTGTCACGCCAGTCGAGGCAACCTTCGCTTTATGTTGTCTAGCCCAGGCAACAAAGGGGGAGACCCGATCTACTCCCGATAGGAGAGATCAAAACCAAGACACCAAATCAGGGTATTGCTAAGTGAAGTTAGGTGTATGGTTTATCCTAGACCTAAGGGTAAAGTCACAAGCCAAGTGAGGGGTTCAATAGGTATAGCTTTGGTTCATAGTTGATGTGAAAGTGACTTACAATGTTTGAAGTGAGATCTAGGATGAGTGTACTAGGTCAATGTCAAAAGATCCACCGCCTTGGGAACTGTGTCCAATGCAGGATGGTTTTCAGGGATGTATTGGGGCTAACTAGTACATGAGACAAGCTTGACCATGATTCATGATAGCTTTAGGGGTATAGTTCACCATGCAAAAGTCAAACCACAAGTCAATCCAACAATCTAGGAGAGTTGGGTTGTCTTGGAGATAAACCAGTGCCTTGGGAATTGGGAAGTGGAGTCAAAGTAGGGTTGACTTATGGTTTAGGACTCCTACAACATGAGATAAGTGGACAGTATAGGTCTTGATGGTTAAATGTGTCTAGATCTATGTTTGACCCAAGTGGACCACAATCCCTTAAAACAAGGAATGCAGTCCCCAAGGCAAGATTTGACAAAGTGACAGTCTAGACCTAGGTTTTGAATTATTCTGATTCCGGATCTGCAAGAATCTCAAGTACCCAGTTCCTCGAAGTGAGTGAACTCACTTCTCCAAGGTGGTGCGACTTTCCCTGAGGAGGTTTCAATTTGGGTTTAGGTGGGTCAAATCATGTCGGATGGCATCCAAACTTTAGATCCGGGTAGATCAGTCAAGTAGGAGTATGGATCTATAATTTCGTGGCAATCCACCGGTTAGATCTTAGTAGATTTGAGTTTAAGTGTTCCAAGTGGTCCAAAATGGGGATTAAATCCCTTAAAATGTGGAATGGGGCCCACAGGGTGAATTTCAAGAAAGGGACAACCTGGGTGTATGTTATTTGATGTGTAGATGTCAAATCAAGTGAAATCTCAAACACCCATGTTCTAGATCTAGGTCAACTTGCTCAAATGGTGAAGTGCGCCTTCCTTGGGAGAAGCTAAGTTGGCTTGGGAGAGGGGTCAAACGGAAGCCAATCCTCACCAAACTATAGATCCGGGATGCCGTGGATGCTATAGAGGTGGGTTTTCAATATCATGCCCAACAACCCACTAGATCTCAGTAGATCTAAGAAAATGCAAAATTGGGGTTTTAATTAATTAGGGTTTTAAGTGTTTTTGACAATTGGATAGATCATGGAGATAGAACTTACCTTGAGATCATACCTGAATGATGTGGATGAGATGCCTTGATGTTGAGGAAGATTCCCGCAGAGATCAAATGAGAGATTGTTGATTTGCTTGCCAATTTGATGCCCAAGTCCACAAGTGCGCCTTCCTCTACCTGTCAAACCAAGGAATAAAATTCAATCAGTAAGATCAAGTATGGAAGAAATACAAGAGAAATGCAAATAGTAACATGAAATAGAAGGTCCTGGGACAGTAATACTCCCTGTTACCAACGAAGAGCTCCAAAGAAGAAGTAGGGAGAGTCTTCCCCTACCAATACCTCCTCCTCCAAGCAAATCGGCCTCCACCTGTAGATGCAAAATCGTGGTACAATAGATATGGCAAACAAGATCTCCAATAACTCAGTGCAAAGGAAGAACCAACGAACGAACACCAAAAACATTCACCACAACATTGGAGATAGATGCAATAATAATTTTCTATTCCAATAATCCAGAGCCAAAAGTCCCTTTACAATGAGAGGCTCTCTCCTTTAAATAGGAAGGAGAGGCACCAAAACCCTAACCACTTTTTGAATGAGTGGCTAAGATTAAAAGATACAAATGTCTAATCAATGGTTGAGATGAGCTCAACAACATAATACATGGATCACACATAAAATATAACATAAGTGGACAAAGTCGCCCTAGGAGAGGGGAATCCCACCAAATCATGATGACAAAATATCATAAGAGGCTCATGGTGGGTCCAAGGGGTAATTTTATCCCTCCTTGGTCAATCCCCATGGCACAATAACCAATAAATAATCATGAATATACCAAATCGTGCCTCCAAGGTGAAGTCGTGGTCCTCAAAAGACCTCAAAAATCCACAGAAAGTGCCATAAGTGATGGATGCGGGCCCCGATGAAGCTGAAACTGCAGGAGGAGGTGTGGAAGGTCCCGATCTATCATCACTGATCGTCCCATGCCATAACTTTGCCTCAGTAGCCCAAATCGATTTCCTCAATAGCCATTTCTACCAATCCTGAAATGCCTTGGGAAGCGTGAAACTGCCCAAACAGCCTCCTGGAGTGATGGCGCTGTCAAGGTGAGGGCACCAATGTGTCCGGGAGGGGGGTAATATGGTAAAAACAAGTGGCTGGACCACCCCCTCCATCATCAGCGCCCTAGGTCAACCGGATAAAAGTCATCTCTGCTCCGACAGGGCCTCCAACAGACCAAAACTGCACTAGGACAGCCTACTGAGGCTAAATCATCACTGTAAGTGCCCGGAACTAGACACAAACTGTCCCATTGGACTCAGAAGGTCCAAATCCATCCAAGATGTGTACTCATACACCATATGAATCTCCGCATGATCAAAATAAATATCCAATGTACCGGAACAAGGCCAATAATAATGATCTGTAAATGACCAAACACTGCTGTATCCCAAGAATCATCAACTTAACCCTGTGGCTGCTGCATAGAATCATCCTGTATGTGTACATAGACCATATATCATCTATCCATATCATCATAAGGTCCAACATCTCATGTCCCATGGTCCTCCATGGTCAAACTAGGTCTAACCAAGACCAAATACAACTCAGACTATCATCCATGGCTGCTGCAAGGTGTCAAGGTTAATACATGCTTTACAATTTATTCAAATAACCAATATAGCACAGAGTAATCATGACTGGCGATCTAAATCCAAATATATAGTGTCGTTAATTATTATTATTACTCAGACTAGACTTTCAGGACCATACTCACTTCATAGTTGTGATCAATTTGCTAGTGAAGGGTGAAGGCTGAAGTAAATGGCTAGGCTAAGGGATGACTTGACTGACTTGACTTTGTGACACTTTGGCAAGGGAAAGGGAATACACACCATAGTATATACTGAATGAGCAATAACACAGGGAATGGCGGTGTCTCACAAATGGATGAGTTGTTTAAAGAGGGTTTATTCACCTTCACAGATGCGCACAATCCATAATACAAACAAGGCCAGCAATTGTTTAGATATAACATTTAAGTTCCATTGCTTTTTGGGCCTGAGGTTTCCATAGCCTTGATCTATGTGTGTTTACAAACACATTGCATAGATTTACATTTATTTTTAGGCTTTCTGCTGCAGGTGTGTTTTTAAGGCACTTGTTTACCTGAGCACTTCTAGGTGTGTCATGGACAACTTGTTTACCTAGGTATTTGTTTTTCCAAAAGATATAACATTTTATTTTTCATGGCCATTTTCAATTGGCATTTTTTTCATATACAAGATATAGCATTTCATTTTTCCAGATTTTGTATTGATGGCAGCACTAAAAGTTTCAGGTTTAGCCAACACAACTTTAGTGACTAGGGGGAATTCTCAAGGAACTCCAACTCACCATAGGTAAGTTTTGTCACCAACTCAGAGCCGAGACACAATAAACAGGGAAGCTCATCCAATACAGAGGCTACAGTGGGGAAAGGTCCTCCATGTCACTAGTCAAGTAGCAAATCAGGGTAATAATCTAAAAGGTAGGCCACGGATGGATGAAGACAATGAAATGATGGAGCCAACACTAGCAAGCCAGAGTATGGTGTAATGATCACCTCTATTCTCCCTAAGGAGGGTATGTACCAATGAGTATGGATAGTGAACTTCTAAGTCTGAGTAGGGACAATATAATATAAATAATAGGTCAACCAGGTCCATGTATCTATATGATCGCCAGATCATGACACTAAGTGCTAAGACATGCTATAAGAATAAGTATAAAAGCAATCTAACCATAACACAATAATATACCTGCTGAGTCATATACCTGAATGCACATCAACCTGTACCATCATCTGTCCTCTGGAACTGCTGCTGTAACTCTGGGCACTACTGACTGCTCTGTACCAATGGTATAATGGCTATATCGGGCATCTCTCTGAGTGTCCTGAAACTCAGTCATGGCATGGGGAGTATAACCGCTGTCCACAATCTGATAGTGATCCAATATAGATGCTCATCTCAGCATCTCAAATGCAAGGGAACTGGCTGAATAGTGTACTGGAATGAGAAAAATAATGTATGGTAGCCCGGCTACTATGTATGTGATAACAGTTCCCTTTGCCATTGATGCCAAAGGGGGAGAGAAACTGTGACAGGGAGAGCTTGTTCTGAAGAGGATTTATGGTGTTGTCATCAATGACAAAGGGGGAGATTGTTGATTAAGTTGTCATTGATGCCAACAGTGTATATTCATTGATGCCAACATGTCTTGGTGCCCCTTGAGGAGCCCCTGAGGGTTAAGTAATTGTCAGTGTCTAGGGAGACCTTTTGATCTTGTCCAAGCCCAAGTTTGAAGCCCTTGGAGCCCTTGGGACAATGACAAAAGCCCTGAACACCCTGTAGAGTGTTTAAGTACCTCAAAGATGTTTTGCGGTTCCCCAGTTGTTTCTTTGGTTCCTCAGTACCACAACTTATGCCCCAGCACGCTACAAAAGTGTTGAAGAAGTTGCAAGAGTCCAAATGACCCTTTCAGTGGTCATTTGTGTTTATTGAGGTCATGGTACCCCAGGAGAAGGTCTAGCAACCCCACAGGTGATTTCATGACGGATCTTGACCCTTGGAGGTCTCCTGGTGTGGTTGAGGTTGTTGAAGAAGCCTATGAAGCCCCTTGCTTGATGAAGAATCTTGATGGCTTAATGGTCCTTGTCCCCTTAAAGGTGATGATGTGGTCATTAATGACTTGATGAAGACTTGGAACCCTTGATGAAGATCTTGATGCCCATGTATCCCTTGTTGGGGTCATGGAACCCTTGGAGATGGGCATGAGAAGGTCTGGCACCCACATAAATGGCGGCATGATGACCCTTGGACACTATATGATCATTGATGGTGCATTTGGAAATGATTTGGGTCTTGGAATCCATACATATGGTGGTTTGTAATCCCATGATTGTTGGAGCCTTTGATATGATAGAATCCTTGGTCATGATGCCCTCATCACTTGGTGATGGAGTCCTATGTGATGGGCTTGAAGTCCATGGAAAGTATCTTTAAATATTATATGATATCCTTGAAAGAGTCCTTGAAACCCTTGCATGTGGTGCCTTGGGTCTTGAACCATGGTGATGTATGGTCCTATTTGTGGTTGTATGGATATTGGGATGTAGATGGAGGTAGATCCCACGGATGTGCCTTGATATGTTGAAGAAGACTTTGAAACTCTTGTAGTTAGTGGTATGGTCTTTGGCACCCTCATGTGTGGGGTCTTTGACGTCGTGGACATATTGAATAATTTAAGTGTATTATACCAAGAATTTGCAAATAAACCCATCATAGGGAGATAGTCCTCATCAAGCCATTTCCATTGATATGTGGAGCATCTTCTAACTCCTTACGGTTGAAGAGATATGAATTTTTGAAGTTGGTGTACCCCACCTTTTTGGGTGAGCCGACCAAACAAAAGAAAAATTAATTATTTGTAATTTTGAATTGCATGTCGGCCCAGTTTGAGGTAATAACTTTCCTCTATGACCTATATATAAATAGAATATAAAACATTTCATTTGCTCATCAATTGGAATTTCGCAACTCTTGGAGAAAAGTGCGAAATTTTGTGGAGGAAATTTGTTTTTGGGTATCTTCACTAAAATTGGCATAACTTTCTCATACGGAATCGGAATTACAAAATTCTTGGCTCGTTGGAAAGCTTGTTACGAGGGCTATGTGATGACATGATATAGAGTTTATTTTGGTTTTTCTATTGTTTCTTGACCTTATGATCTTCAAAAAGGTACATAAGCAGCTTGGTACAGGTTTGGCATAGGTTTCCTTATGTGCAGTTGGTCTAACTCAGATTGGTTGAGTTGTATGAGCAGTTGGTTTGACCCAGGTGGTCTGGTACACAGTTGGTTGAACTCATATTGATTGATTCAAAAGATGTGAACAACAGATTGATTTATGCAGACAGATTGATTGGTATAGCTGAGATTGATTGGTACAGCTAGATTGGACAGATTGAGTGTACAGGTTGATGAACAATGTGGCACAGTTGTGATGATCGGTGGACAGTTGATGAGCAGTGGTCAGTTGATGAGCAGTGAAAGTGGTTTTGCAGTGTGGTACAGGTTGTGCAGTGTGGTTTAGGTTTTGCAGTGTGGTACAGGTTGTGCAGTGTGGTTTAGATTGTGCAGTGTGGTACAGGTGTTGGATAGCAGGTCCGCAGGATCAGTGCAGGTTGTGGTTCAGTAGTTCAGTTTCTATCTTCATATCAGGGTGGCAGGACGGGGCAAGGAAATTGAGGGAGCTAAGGCTTCCTTCAGGTTGTAGCCTGTAAACCAGGGGGTTGTAGCCTCCTTCCAGTTGTAGCTGGAGAATTGAAGTCTTTGTAACAAAGGGGGTTGTTGCCTCCTTCCAGTAGTTGCTGGTAAATTATTATTATAAAGGCTTCCGTGGTTTTTCCCCCAGGACTTGGGTTTCCACGTAAAAATCTTGTGTACTGTGTTTTTCTATGCTTCCTATGTGATGATGATATGATAAGATGTAAATGTTAATAATGCTGAGGATATAATGATAATGTGATAATGCATTAATGAATGATGTATTGAATAAGCTGCTGATGATTGTTAAAGTTGAAAAAGTAATAAAAGCTACACACACTGTTCACCCCCCCCCTCTCAGTGTGCTCCGTGTGTCCAACAAGCTCTCGGAATCAGCAAATGAAATTTGGCTCCAAATGGCACTTCACACTCTCCAAACTTGGTAAAAAACAATTATAATTCTTTTTCACTATTTCACCCATTTTATAACCAAAAATGGAATATTCCCTTTGTAATTTGATGCTTTAGTGGGTTTTTTACTATAGTTTGGGTTATTTACTGCATTTAAATACTTGGTTAATTGCTTTGACCTAGTCTTTGAGCTGCAGGAGAAGCCAGGTGCCATCAATACCAATTTTTGTCCTGATGATTATCTCGTAAGTACCATTAGGTATGAACAACTCTTCGAGCATCTTTTTGTCATTATTTCGCTCATTAAATTCAATTATTAATGACACCGATCTTACTCTTTGTTCTTTCTCGTGCTCGTAAAACAATGAGAATAAGTCACTAAGTTATGGTTTATCACTTTTTCAGGCTCATTAAACTCCTACGAAAAAGGAAACCCCCCGGAGTCTTTCTTTACGCTCTTTTCAGGCTCTCTAAATACGAAAAGATTGCCAAGCGAACTTGATGCGTTCACGCTTGTAAAAGTATTTGAATGATCGTCTTCCTGGTAATAGTTTACCCCTTTTTTCGGACTAGGGGGCACTACTTACGAAAAAGGAATACTCTAGCCAATCATGACTAGAAGAGTCCTCTCTCGTGTTGTTTTACCCTTTTTCGGGCGAAGAGGCTAACCTTACGAAAAAGGACCTTTGGAGTCTTCTTTAATTCTTTTCAGACTCCCTAAACATGAAATGACACCGAGTTTACCTTCTTTGGACTCGTTAAACTTCAGCATTGAACGACCCGTCATGGGACGAACCCCTCCTTTCCCAGGTTCGAAAAATGTTTGGGGTTGGACTCATCTATGAGATGAGCTATACCGAGCATCTGGTTACCCTCATCAAGCTCGTCAAAAACACATGAGGCACTCATCAGTCATGATGGGGAAAAAGGAAATTTTTTGTGTTACACCTTTACCAGTGGCAGTAATTAGTCATTCTTGAACATGGCACTCATTAGCATTCACATACAGTACTTGGGTCATTCATTTGTCCTCAAGTCCTGCTAACTTCATGAATCTAGTTATTCCTTTGGGTCATCCAATCTACTCCAAACATCTGTTATCGTGTTTCGTGTCGATGATGGGGGATTCATCATGGCCCTCCTTCAACGGATTCATCCTTGTCGACCTCAACACATCATCCGAGGATTGAATCTAGAAACCATTCAAGTACCTTGGGCCAGCATGCCTCAATGGCAGGTTACCTCGCTTACAACATGAGTTTACATCATTGACTCTTGATTTAAAGATTTCGTCAAAGCGGTTGACTTCAACTCATTCATTCGCGCTTGATGATATGTAATATGATACCTTAGGGATCATTGACATTAATGGTGATTTTCCTCGCGCTTGTTAACGGTATACATCAATGACCGGTAATCAAGTGGTTTCTACCATGTTCGACATCAAGACATTTGTAATCACATGGATAGATTCGTATCATTGCAGGTTCGGTTTGAAGACCCTGGGGAGTCATGTTTTACCCAGGTTGCGATGGAGATTGTTTGAGTCATATTACACAGAAGCACTTTTGTATTGGTCGTGGCTGTGTTATCATCTCATCATGGATCTACAATTGTGTCTAGTAGCGATGATTGTGTTCAGTCGGTCTCTACTACCATGGATCTGCAATGTATCGGTCGACAGCCATGTTGTGCATCATACGAGACTGTGTTCTCAGAGTCAGTTGTACTACAGCAGCATATTCCATTCCACAAGTCCTTGCCATCCTTCTATCAAAGCATTTCACCTATCCAAGTTTATCAGCTTCATGCCTTGGGGGGCATTCTATTACACCTAAATCTTGCCACCATAAGACCCAGAGTAAACATCCCTGAAGTTTCTAGGACTAAAAGTCCAAACCTGAGAAGTTACTGACCCACTTTTCATAGGGTCTAGTTGGGTCGTCGCAGGTTGCTCCCTAGCAACCGGCGCCTAACTAGGTTCGTCGTAGGTAGTTGCCTGACCACTTGCGATGACGGCTCATGTCACCTTGTTAAGCATGCGCCGACCCTATCTGTCGTTGGTTGTCCCATTGCAACTTGCGCCAATGTCAGTTAATGTGGATAAGGGGCATCTTCGAGCGATTTCTCGAAGGTGTATGACTTGGATCTCTATCCCTAACCTATAGGAGAGCTGGCATTCGGTTCCCTAACCCTTTGGGAGGATCCCTTAGTCCTCTCCTACTATTTCTAAACCTATCCTATCCTCCTAGTCCTATATATATGAAGCTCTTTCCCATTCCAAGGAGAGGAAGGCTATAGCATCCATATGTTGGTGAAATAGAGCTTAGGAGATCATCATTCATCCATTGGAGGCACCCATTTCTCCTTAGAGGCATTGGCTTGGCTTGTTAGAGGAAGATTGCAACGTTAAGGCTTGGTTGTAATCTTATCTCTTCTATGCATTCCCACTTTTTATACATTAATACAAAACTCTTTCCATAAATGTCTTGTTATGCATTGATATTTATAGTTTACGTCCTTAATTGTTTACTTAGATCAATTATTGTGTAGATGTACTATTCCCACTTGTTTGTCTCTTGCATGTTCTGACAAGTCTTACAGCTTCGGATCTGACGACCGTGGAACTTGGAGCGACAAGGGAGAAAGAGATCTACAGATCGGAAAGGTAAGATGTCTACATATCTCAATCTCTAATTACATCTAGGAAGGTACATTTGCATTTTGTCTCATTTGTTCTAGATTCGCATTGAACTAGGGGGACCATGCCTTAAGTCCGCTTTCGGTAGATTGTCTGGTAACAGTGATTCTCCAGGATCCAAGATCAAGTGATTCTCCTAGACTGGTGAAGATGTCTGAGATATCCAGGATTGAGAGATTCTCCTAGATTCAGGATTGAGTGATTCTCCTAGACTCATCGAAGGACTGGTGAAGATGATGCATGATGACACTTCTCGATGGACTGAGACTGTGTGGACAACCTTCAATATGTATAGAGATGATGGAGACAGCATGGATGTACAAGATGAAACCCAGATGATCGTGATGCAGATGAAGACCGAAGAATACTGTTATCACCAAACTTGTAATTTCCCTTGAAAGGTGGATCCGTGAGGATGGTAGAGGGGATGCGCAACCAAAGAGGTGAAACCAAGATAGCCTCGACTCCCAATGGATGGTTGTCATGCCAATCGAGGCAATCTTCACTTGCTGTTATCTTAGACCAAGACAACAATGGGGGAGACCCAGATCTACTCCCGATAGGAGAGATCAAACCAACACACCAGATCAAATCAATGGAGGATGAAGTATGTAAGGTGTATGATGAAATAAACCCTAGATCTATGGATGAAGTCACAAGGTGAGTAATGGATTGGATCAAGAGGCTTAAGCAAGATAAATTTGATCCAACTTGGTTATGCAAGTGACTTATGAGATTAAACACTAGATCCAGAATCAAGGTACTAGTCAATAATGAGAAAATCCACTGCCTTGGGAACCGTGTCCAATGCAGGGAGGTTAGGAACAGGATTGGGGCTAACCAGTACCAATGGATGGACTTGTTTGACAGGTATGACAATATCAATGCACCCAAGTCTGAGAAGAAAGATCAAAACACTGAAAAATTGGCCAAGTCAAGAAAGTCGTGAAGGTTGGGAAAAGACCAGTGCCTAGGAAAATCGGACAATGGAGTCCCCAAGGGTGACGCCCTTGAGAACCCACTTTGGGATTTACCCGATCTACAATACCCAAAAAGGATTTGCCAATTGATCAAGGGATTTGATCAATAGATTTTTTCTATCATTTTTAACGAGGGTTTTAACAGTAAAATGGAGATGCCAATGGATTGGAACCAAGAAAAGAAGAACAAACCTGTGGATCTTACCTACATAACCTTGTAGATGCCTTGATGATGATGATCTATGCAAGCCCGATCAATTTCAGAAGATTTGGAGTTGTTTTCTATGAGATCGATTTGCCCAAGGAAGCCAATGCGCCCTCCCTCCTGCACAACAAACGTCAACAATATCAAATTTGATGCATCAAGAGATAAAGACTAATGCCACAAGAGAAATAACAAGAAGATAGCATAGATCACAATGATACTAATGATAACCCCCTGATACAAGCGAATGCCAAGCCAAGCAAGTTGAGGAAGCCCTACAAAAACACCCAAGTTGAAGTCGCCCTCCTGTAAACAAGACAAAGTTTCCACAAAATATAGATCTTACCACAAATACCCAAATGTTAGGATGCAATAGACTTTCCAATCACCATCTAAGAACACCAGATGCAAAGGAGACCCAAGAATTTCCACAAGAAGTTTTTCTATTATCAAAATTCCAAGAGCAAAAGACCCTTTACAATGAGAAGCTCTCTCCTTTAAATAGCATGGAGAGATACCAAAACCCTAACCACCTTTTGAATGGATGGCTAAGATTAAAAGATCAACATGATCTAATCAATGGTTGAGATGAGCTCAACATAAAGTACATGGATCAATATAACAATATAATACATTAATGAACCAAATCACCCCAGGAGAGGGGGTCCCACCAAATGTCAATGATAAAACATAACAACTAGCTCATGGTGGGTCTAGGGGGTTATGAATTGCCTCTCTAATGTGTCCCCATGGCACAATATCATCAAAAGACCAAGCTAGACACTAAATCGTGCCTCTCTAGGAAAGTCGTGAGCCTTAGGAGGCTCCAGAAAATCATAAAAAGTGTCGGAGAGATGGGTGTGGGTCCCACTGGAAGTTGAAACTGCTAGAGAAGGTGTGGAAGACATCACACTCATCATCAAAACTCATCCCATGCCAATCCCCTGGCTCAGTAACCCAAATCGAATCCTTCAGTAGCCATTTTCACCATTTTTAATCTGCCTCGGGAAATGTGAACCTGCCCAAACTGCCTCCTGGAGTGCCTGCGCTGTCAAGGTAAGCCCACCAGGCTCTCTAGGAGGGGGGTAATATGGCCATAACAAGTGGCTGGACGACCCCGTCCAGACACAGCGCCCTTGGTGAACCAATCAAATCCTACCTCTGCTCTGACAGACCATCTGATATGGCAAAACTGCACCTGGGTGGCCAACTAAGGCCCATCATCATTATAACTGCCCAGAATTGAAAACAGACTGTCTCATTGGAGTCAGAGATCCCAAATCCATCTAAGGTGTGTACTCATACACCATATGGATCTCTGTATGATCCTATAAAATATCCAATATGCCCAAACAGATAGATAATAATAATCTAAAAAGGTGCTGAAAAACACAAATCATCATCATAAACCTGTAACCACTGCATAGAACCATCTGGTGACCTGTAATAGACCATATAACATGTATCTGCATCATCTGAGGTCTACCCACCTCATGTCCTGTGGTTCACTTTGGGCAAACTAGGTGTTATCTCCTAAAATAACCAGTCAGTTTTTCATTATTTTAGGTGATAGGTTTGAGTCCAAAAAATTTATTTTTAAAATTTTTAGAGTCCATAAGGAGGTCCTCATTCTTATTACTGAGTCAAAAATCTGATTTATTTGGGTCTTGGTTTCAAATTTTGGAAAGACAAGTTTCGGTAGCTAACTCTGTTTTGCAGAGGCCAGTTAACTGTCGAAAAGGCTCACTTTCGGCAGCTGAAGGATTAACTGAAATTACTAAGTCATGTTAGCTGCCGAAAATGATCTTATCAGAAAATTAAAAAAGGAGAGTACGTGTCCGTACTCAACTTCACATCAAGAGAGCCTGTGTGTTTTGCCGCCGAAAGGAAGATCAGAATGCATCTCATATGACCATCATGAGTTTTAATGGCGGTAAGCTGCCGAAGGCGAGTCATTAAACCCCCACATCATTGATTACGCAGGGTAACACAGGACTTCACATCAAGAGAGCCTGTATGTTTTGCCGCCGAAGGGAAGATCAGAACGCATCTCACATGACCATCATGAGTTTTAATGGCGGTAAGCTGCCGAAGGCGAGTCATTAAACCCCCACATCATTGATTACGCAGGGTAACACAGGACTTCAATGCATATCTGAGGATCATTCGCAGCTGATCGCTTCATAATTTCACACGAGCTAAACGATATCATAAGAAATCACTCGCTCGGCTCAGATGGAGGGCATCTTTTTCCCAAAACGCTGTAAGCAGGGCCATGGTCATGGGGTTTTTCATTTTATCACTCAGTTGAAGTTTTTATTCCATTCAGGCAGTTTGTATCAGAGCCGATCATTTATCCAGGGACGCCCCCATCAGGACGAGACTCCAGCACAGTGTCTTTCTAATCTTCTACTGCAGAAAACGAAGGGCTCGACTCATGGCAAAAACAAATCTGCCACTCAGGACAGAACTAGACGGGGTCTGGTATCTCGAGTCCCATCCACAAGTGGCCGAGTTTTTCAAGTCTGCAGAAGTTTTTGACTACTGTGAGAGACTCACTAGTTTCATCCAGCCACTTGCTGAGGCGTTTGCTCTGAGCTACGACGGGAGAACAGTGAAGTTTGACAGAGAAGAATTTCATGTGGATGAGGCAGCTATAGCCGAATGTACGGGTCTTCCCAGAACAGGACAGAGTTGGTTTAAGACCACTAAAGTTTCGGACATTGAATTCAGGTCATATCTCCTACCAGCTCATAAGGAAATCAGGTGGAGTAAGGATATTCCCATCACCTTTCTCGAACCTCAATGGCAGGCTCTTGTAAAGGCCATCATCGTTTATATAACTTGTGAAGGCCGTTATCACAGGGTGCTGCACTACCATTTCAAACTGTTAAATCATTTCACAGGGAGAGAAAAGATTAATCTGCCATACTTCTTCCATAAGACCCTCACTAAAATGGCAAAGCAAGTCCAGGCTAAACCAAGCAAGATTGCAAGCAGGATCTCTCACCAGGGTCTCATAACGTTGATAATCAAGGAGCTTCTGAAGAAGAGAGGTGTGAACTGGAATTACTTTTTATTCTGGCACGAGTTTCCCACAGAGCTTGTAAATGAAGAGGCAGTCAAGCAGGGCAAGGGCGAGAAGAGCAGCACTCCCAAAATCGGCAAGAGAAGGAGGAGAGCCATCTCTCCTCAAGCCCAAATGGAATCCCCTTCCTCATCCAGCAAAAGGAGAAGGTCAAAGAAAAAATTGGTGTTTGAACAAGCTGAAGGAACTCCTCAGGGAAAAAACCCACTAAATCTCCCCTACTCAGGATCTGAATCTGAAGACGAAGGAAAACAAGGAGCAGAGCAGCCCATGGAGAGTGAGAAAGGTAAAGACCCTCCCTTGACTGATGCACCAGGTCCTAAACCTTCCACACCAGAGACCAACAAAGTCAATGAGCTGCTACAGGAACTTTCCCAGGCAAGACATAATGAGGAACAGGTTAAGTTGCACAACGCAAAGCTAATTGAAAAGAATATGGCAATGCATGATCGGAGCAAGGAACTCTTCGATAAACTCCAGAAAACAACCGAGAGGAACGCATTGCTGATAAAGGACAATGTCAAACTTTACCGTAACCTCAGGATGCTCAGGTTAAAGATGAAGGAATCGTCGGGGACAAAAGCACAACCATCTGGTCTAAACACGTTGGCTGAGGTGGCCACGATCCCTGAGGAAGTAACACCTGTGGAAGCTCAGGAGGTGACACCTGAGAAAGCTCAGGAGGTAACACCTGTGGAAGCTCAGAAAGAACAGCCTGTGGAAGCTCAGCAAGAACAGCATGTGAAGGTTCAGCAAAGACAGACTAAACGAGTGACCAGAGGGAAAAGAGCAGTGTCAAAGAAATCCTAGCGATTGGTCACGAACATGCAGGAAAGCAGCGTTTTGGGGTCTTAATTTTTGAAGCAATTACAGTTTTCGGCAGCTTAGGCGAGCCCCACAGAGCTCATTAGCTGCCGAAGAATCTGACTTCCGGCGGCTAAGGCACATAATCAGTTAAGCAGTGTTTGGGTTTGATTTTGTGAAACAGCGTCCGGTAGCTTAGGCGAGCCCACAGAGCTCATTAGCTGCCGAAGAATCCGACTTCCGGCGGCTAAGGCACATAATCAATTAAGCAGCGTTTGGTTTTAATTTTGTGAAACAGTTACGGCTTTCGGCAGCTTAGGCGAGGCCCCCAAAGCTCATTAGCTGCCGAAAGGTCTGACTTCCGGCAGCTAAGGCACGGAATCAGCAGAACAGTTAGCTGCCGAAAGCCTATTTTTGCAAAGGTCGACTGCCATCTCACGAAAATCAAATCTGTGGCGCGCCCAACCCAGTTCATCGAGCCTTGGAAGGCTGCTTCACTTCGCCAACCATCGAGTCGTTGAAGGAGATCTCCATATCTGAATGTCCATGATTTTAGGGATTAATCCCTATCTTTTGTTTTTAACTTTCAGTTAGTACTTTAGTTCATTAAACAGATCCATGTTTTTAGGATCTGGAAAAACGATTTTGTAATGGCTATAAAGCCTCAGAACCAAGACTGTTAAAGGGTTCGATTTTGGATGGAATAATTAGCTACTTTATTCAGTTTTCTTATGCTAATATAGATCACAGGTTTCCTTCAGTTTCAATATCAATTGTCATTTTCTCTTTCACTGTATCAGTGTTGTCTAGCTTTGAATGTGAATGTTTCTTTACATTGTTTAGCTCACAGCTTGATTCCAGTTCTTTGAATGTATCTCGAGCCCTACTTTGTATTGGTTTGGTTACATGTTTTCTTCATCCACCTTTGATATTATATGCTGATCAATCGATTCTTGAGGGCACTGTTTCATCTGTTTACATGCTGAATGTCTAAATACTGTACTCTGATTTAGTCATCCCATTGATCCACCTTTCTTCAAAAGACACAAAAACATATTTTCTTAAGTTACCAGGCATACCTAGCTTATAACCCTAGGTAGTTTCCTGGAGTGATAACACTAGGTTTGACCAAGTCAACATGACCAATAATATGACTCAGGCTATCATCAAACTGCTGCAAGTGCCAAAGGTTAAAGCATGGTCTACAATTCATTCAAGTAACAATTATAACAAGAAGTAATCATTTCACTGGCGATCTACCAACAAATATGTAAGGATTTTAATTATTATTATGAATCAGACCAGACTTTCAAGACCATACTCACTTCATAGTTGTGATCAATTTGCTAGTGAAGGGTGAAGATTAAAACTGAAAAGGCTAGGCAAAGGGATGACTACTAACTTGACATTGTGACACTTTGGAAATGGAAAGGGAATACACACTCTAGCATATGTTGGATGAACAACAACACGGGGGATGGCAGTGTCTCACAAATGGGTAAGTTGTTTAAAGAATGTTTATTCAACTTAGGCATCATGTCTACATGTAAGATGATCCAAGTTCATTAGGATCCATTAATTTCACTTTATGGCCTTTTTGGCCTACATACCCTTCGGATCTCGGGTGTGCTAAGAAGCACAATTAATTGCAGCTTGCATGCAAGGCATGTTTATACATATACATAAGGTCAGCAATCGTTTAGATAGAGTTTAAGAACCATTTCTTTTTGGACCTTTCTTATACTCTTCGAGGAGTATTTATAGCGTTTCATTGCTCTTGCCCTTTACTCACGTGTGTTAAGAAACACATTCTCGAGTTTACAATTTCCGTGGGCGAATTTACATAGATTTCCATAAGTAGTACATGAGCTTTCAGTTTTAGCCAACAACATCTTAAGTGACTAGGGGAACTTCGTGCCAGTGCCAAACATCGGGACAACCGACCAAAATGATTTAGGACTACAATCCAACTTACCAAAGGCAAGTTTTATCACCAACTCAGAGTCGAGACACAATAAAAAGGGAAGCTCATCCAACACAAAGGCTATAGCAGGGGAAGGTCCTCCATGCCACTAGTCAAGTAGTAAATCAGGGTAATAAACAAACTGGGAGGTAATGGATGGGTGAAGACAGTGAATAATGAGACCAACACTAGCAAGCCAAGGATGGTGGTAATGATCACCTCTATTCTCCCTAAGGAGGGTAAAACCAATGAGTATGGATAATGAACTTCTAAGCCTGAGGAGGGACAATATATATAACATAAAATACAACCAGGTCCACATATCTATGTGATCGCCAGATCATGATACTAAATGCTAAGACATGCTACAAGAATAAATATAAAAGCAATATAACCATAACACAAGAATATACCTGCTGAGTCATATACGTGAATGCACACAATCTAAACCAACATCTGTCCATTGAAACTCTGCTACTACAACTCTGGGCAATACTGACTGCTCTGTAAATGGCTACATCAATCCTCTCTCTGAGTGTCCTGAAACTCAGTCATGGCATGGGGAATAAAACTGTTGTCCATAATATAATCATGATCCATAATAGATGCTCATCTCGGCATCTCAATGGAAGGGAACTGGCTGAAAAATGTACTGGAATCTGAAAAATAGAATATGGTAGCTCGGCTACTATATATGTGATAACAAATACCTTCCTCATTGAGAAGGAGAGTTGGATTTTGTGCAACTTCGGAAGATATTATTCATTGTATTTTATTGTACTTGATTGTACCTCCTAAGGGAGATGAACTTGATCCCGGATCCGGGTGACACATCGACTGCCAGCAGGACCGCAGGATCAGACACGCCATCTCCCCCCTGCACCAGTTCCTAGGTTGGGCTTCTCCCAAGACGCCTGCATTTACTATGGACTTGACCACTCTTTAGCTGGCCTTCTCGCACGCTCCAGATCTCCTTGCCCACATGGCCTGGTGGGTGGCATTAATGCCAGACCAGTTTCCTACGTCCCCTCGCCCTCACTGGTTTCACCTCACCATTAATCACTCTCGTGCACGTCTCTCCCTCCCAGAGGCCCCCTCTGGGATATGACGATCCATATTCATCCCCCTGCGGTCATTACCTGCCTCCGCTATTCACTATCTGCTTCCACTGTAGAAAGCTCGGCCCCTGCTCAATCCCCCTGTGAAGTTTCCAACACTGCCATGAAGCGCACGCGAGGCACCTCCAAGCGCGGCTCTGGCCATGGCTCTGGCAAAACGGCGTCTGTGGAGAAGGAGATTCCTGCAAACATTGGATACAAGGAAAATGTTTCCATGCCGGTCCGCCGTCTGGTGGACGACTGGGAGTCGAGAAGCATTGCAGAAATCCTTGCCTTCGGCAGCCCAGGTACTCAGGTGAATCACTATTGGCTTCTTAAAAATATGATTGGGACATTGGTGGAAGAAATGCTCACCAACTGGAACTTGGAGAAGATGGCCATTATGGACACCAGGTCCGCCATGGCCCATCTAGACGGAATTCTCATTGCATTGGAAGCTAGCCTCACGGGTCGTAGATACTCCTTGTTTCCTCATCCTGTCCCGCGCATCCGCAAGGAAGAGGCCGAAGCGATTCTCCCGCGCAAAGCCGAGCCTCTGCCCATCAAGCTCCCGGAGCAACAGTGGACAGATGACTTCTTCGGCCCCTACCCCATCTCTGAGGACATTCATGACTCCAAAGGCGCGAAAGCCAGTTCATGAAGCGACTTGTTACGAGCACAACACTCTTGGCATTGATGCTCTGTATTTTTGTTTGTGTTATCTCTGTCTAGTACAGAGTTACTCTTTGTTCCTGTCTTTCCTGATCGGTGGTTATCTAGTCCATATCTCTAGGCTTGTTTACAGTGCCTTTTTTTGTAATTTTGGCACCATGAGCAGCTCCAGAATGCTATATTCAGCCTCTCCTGATGATTGTAACATTTTTTGTACTATAATATAATTTTACTATGCAGCTTACAAAAAAAAAGGGAGATGAACTTGATGTAATCACTTACGTAAACACATGGAAGAATCAATGTAAACCTTGAGATGCAAAGAAGCAAAAGAAAAATATTAAATTAAAATTATTAATTGCCCCCAGGTGAAGTCGGCCCAGTTAGGGATTTTTCATGTTTGCACTTCTATAAATAAGAGGTAAACTGCACCTCATTATCTCATTCACTCACTTCACAATTGCGCATCACTTGAGAGAGAGAAGAAGTTCGCACAAGCTGGAGAAGGAAGTTGTTTTGCGGTTTCTACTTGTGGAAAGCATTTTCACATTTTCTCTTTTATCTTTGTACTCTGATCTCGGGATTATCATCTCTATACAAAGGTTGTTGGGTTTTCTCCCATTTGGGTTTCCCAGGATAAACTCTGTTGTTATGTTTTGTGCTTTGTCTTTCTTCTAGTGATCTTGGTTATGCATTTATATTATTATGCTATGAATGTATGAATTCTAACATTGGAAGCATGTAGAGATGTTCGAGACTTTACCTTTACATGCATGAGATTTTTTAATAAGTGTAATTTTTAATGCGGAAGTGTAATTTTCTAATGCAGAAGTGAAAACTTTGCATGAAGTGAAATTAGGGCTTTGGAACCCTAAAGGACACCGAAGGATTATAAAAAGAGGCAGAAGGTAATAGTTCGACACACACACAAGAGAATCAGAGATTTATTAAGTGTGAGCATGGGCACACTTCAGAGAGAGAGGGGCGCACTTCTTCAGCCGGGAGGGTAGAGAGAAGCAGAGGCACGTTTCCTTCATAGACTGAAAGGGGGCCGCATTATCCTGTGAGCGTGAGAGATCATCACACTATTGCATTAGAGATTGATTGAGAGAGAGAAGGGTACACTTCAGAGGACAGAGGGGGCACGCTTCACAGCAAGGGCACACTTCAGAGAGAAGGGAAGATTCTTCAGCAATTAGAGAAAGAAGCAAGAGGGGCACACTTCTTAAATTGAGAGGACAGAAAAAGTAGATGGTGCACTTCTTCAGGGAGTGAGACGGAGCACATTTCTTCCAAAGATTGGCAAAGGGCGCATTTCATCAGACATTTCAGAGCATAGTAGGGGTGCACTTCAAGGTGTGAGCAGGGGCGCTGTTATCACACAACTTGTAGTTGCCCCTAGAGGTATCCCATCCGGGACGGTAGAGGAGCTAGGCAACTAAAGAGGTGACCCAAGAGATGCCACGGTTCCCAATGCAGGTGGGAGTCACGTCAATCGAGGCACTCTTCGCTTTAGGTCAAGGTGTAACTTAGACCAAGGGGGAGACCCTATACCCCAATCACAGTTGATTGGGCCCAAACAAAGGTTTCTAAGGGTAGGTAAGTAATGAGTTACGGAAACCAATGCAAGGCTAAGTGGACCTATGGGTTAAGGTATGGTTGAGGAGAGTTTAAGAGTTTTGTTAAGGTCTCAACCTATGTATGGTTTAGGCCACATGATGGGGTATGATGACTAGGTATAGTACCAAGTGTTTACACAAGTGGGTCTAGGTTACTTGGGAAATGTGAAATGAGTCTAGGTAGGCCCACAAGGTGAAGTTGGGTGTGAGGTTGGTACTATAGGTTAGATCTAAGCTAGATCTATGAGTTTGAGCTGTTTTTAGGAGTACCCATGTATTAAAACAAGGAATTGACACAAATCCCAAGGAGTGCGACTTGCTTGGTGATGGACTAGTGCCTTGTTAGGTGGGCTAATGGAGTCAAGAAGGATGTCAATGTGTAGATCGGGACACCTAGAAGCCAAATCAAGTGAGTTGGATAAGACCCAATGGTTAGATCTTGCTAGATCTAGGTTTTTAAATGATGACCAAAAGTGGACCACAATCCCTTAAAACAAGGAATGCAATCCCCAAGGCGGATCGAAACAAAAGGACAGTCTAGACCTAGGTTTCAAGGCATGGGCATTCCAAATCCACGAAAAACTCCAACACCCACTTCCTAGAAGTGGTCCAACTCAAAACTCCCAAGGGGTGCGACTTTCTCAAGGAGAGGCAAAAAGTGGGTTTGGTGGACCAAACCAAGTCCAATGGCCACCAAAATGTAAATCCGGGATGCTAGTACCCCGATCTATGCATGTTCAAAGTTTCAAGTGAATCCAATGGGTAGATCTTAGTAGATCTAAGTTTTAAGTTACCAAGGAAATCAAAAGGGGGTTTCAACCCCTCAAAACATGGAGAGATGTCCACAAGGTAGTTTTCACCAAAGTAAGGATATGGGTTTAGGTTATCAAGTGTCTAGATGCCAAATCATGTGAGATCTCACCTACCCATGTGCTAGATCTAGCCCAACAAGCCTCTCTCAAGGAAGTGCGCTTTAGGTCAAGGAGAGCTTTTTATCTTAGAAAATGGATCAATTCTTAGCCAATCACCACCAAACTATAGATCCAACTAGGGGTGGATGCTATAGAGGTGGGTTTTCAATATCTTTTCAAAATGAGGGCTAGATCTAAGTAGATCTAAGAAATACCAAAAATTGGGGTTTTGATTTAATTAGGGTTTTATGACCAATGGAGATAGAATGGATGAAAGAGGCACATACCTTGTAGATCTTACCTCAATTTGCTTATGGCCACCTTGCAAGTTGATAGCATTCTCCTATGTTTATATTCAAGAGTGAGATCCAAGTGCTCCAACCAAATCTCCCTTCTCCAAGATAGCCGAATCGTCCTCCTCCTACAAGACAAGATCAAAGAAACAAGTCAAGCAAGATGATTATGAAAATGGTAGAAAGATGTAATAGAAAGCATCAACTATGTCACGAAGATACAATAATGATACTCCCTGTCACAAGATCAACCCAAGAGAGAATATGTGGATCCCTCCAACAATAACCCTCCAAAAGTCGCCCTCCTCTCTCCAATTCGACTTTCCTGTCAAAAGGTTAGCAAAAACACATAGATCCACAATGATACATAGAAGAGATACTTTATATTCAATATGCAAGAGAATCCACAAGCCAAGAGAGATGTGCTCCACAAAAAATCTTCTATTCCAATATTCCAGAGCTCCAAAGGTGAGCTATACAATGGGGGGTCTCCTCCTTATATAGGATAATAAAGACCAAAACCCTATACCACTCTACAATACTACATCAAATGAGTGGTTGAGATTATAAGATCTCATCATACAATCAATGGCTAGGATGAATCCATAACATAATATCACATGGATCACTCAACATAACAATAGCGCCCTCACTAAATGGTACAATGAGGGTGACGTCATCCCACAAGAGGGGTATAAAGTACAATAATCCACCTCATGATGACTAGGACAAGATAAAATAAGCACATGGTGGGGCTAGGAGGTATAAATCCTTGCTAGCTCACCCCAAGGCACAATAAAATAATAAAATATGTCCAATATAATGATAATGACCAAAACTGTCCTCAGAATCCATGACAGTCGAGCAGTAAATGTCCTCCTGTGATCAATCTGGAGATACCCACATGGTGAAAACTGACTGGAAGATAGTGAGATCACCCTGGAAGGCCTCTGTGAAAACCAAATGCCAAAACCTTGCCTCAATTGCCCAAATCGATTTCCTCAGTGACCACTTTATCCCATTTTTTAACTGCCTCGGGAACTGTGAAAGTGCCAAAACTGCCTCCTAGGGTGCTAGCGCTGTCAATCTGAGCCCACCAGGCTCTCCGGGAGGGGGGATAAATGGTAATAACAAGTGGCTGGACCACCCCCTCCATCATCAGCGCCCTAGGTGAACCGGCCTCTCGGGGCCCCTGCTGCTCAGGCTGGGAAATCAGCCCCAAATCTGGTCAACAAGTGTAAAACTGCATCAATCACTGTCAGAAGTGCCCGGAACTGAAAGATAGGTGTCTCAATGGATCCAGAAGACCCAAATCCACTAGGAATGAGTACTCATACACCCTGGGTTGCCCTAATGGGCCAGCTGTAGGGTCCACCATATATGGACAATGTATAATCTGCTGATCTGTAATGATAATAACCTGCTGAACTGGATCAAACATCATCTGTATCATATGTCCATCATATGATATCATCATCAAACATGTGGGACCATAAATCATCATCAATAATCATCCATACATGGTCCACATCATCACGGATCCCAAGAATATATATAATCAAGGATAAATCACATCAGTAGACTAAGACAATGCTTCTTTAATCATTCCATAGCTAAGCTCAAAGTACAAATTCCATTCAGTGGCATTAATTATATTAACATATTCCGTTGTTATATAAAATTACTTGCACCATAGTTCAAATGACAAACTCACCCATTGGACATGGTCAAACTGCTAGTGAAGGATGAAGGCTAGTAGCAAGGTTGGGCCAAGGGTGTGACTTGTCTAACTCAACTCAAAAATACTTTGGACTGGGAGAGGGGGAAGCTACAAACTCTGTGTTGGACAAAAGAACACGGGGGATGGCTGTGCCTCACAGATGGATAAGTTGTTTAGAGAGTGCTTATTCAACTTAGGCATCATGTCTACATCAAGTTGATCCAAGTTCATTAGGATCATTCAATTTATTTCCATGGCCTTTTTTGGCCTACATAACCCTTCGGATTTCAGATGTGCTGAGAAGCACAACTAGTTGCAGCTTGCATCCAGGGCATGTTTTTCATATTTTCACAAGGTCAGCAATTGTTTAGATATAGCTTTTAAGAACTATTGCTTTTTGGACCTTTCTTATACTCTTCGAGGAGTATTTTTAGCTTTTCATTGCTCTTGCCCCTTTTTTTGTTTCCATGGGCGAATTCATTTAGTTTCCACAGGTAGAACATGAGCTTTCAGTTTTAGCCAACAACATCTCAAGTGACTAGGGGGAGTTCGAGCCAATGCCAAACATCGGGACAACCGACCAGAATGATTTAGGCCTACAATCCAACTCACCAAAGGCAAGTTCTGTCACCAACTCAGAGCCGAGACAACGAATAAACAGGGATGCGGTCCAAACACAGAGGTAGAAAAATAGGGAAGTCCTCAGTATCAGAAAGTCAAATGAGACAAGTCAGGGTTTAAAGTCAAACAGGAAGGTCATGTATGGATGGAGACAAGTGGATATGGGGCCTACACTAGCAGACAACTGGTGTCGGGAAAGACCATGTCTATGTAAGGTGAAATACCAGTAAGTTTTGTTAGATGACCTAAAAGTGCAAGCAATTGTCCATTTTATGATTTACAGTTCATTTTAAATAGTTTGCCACATCAGGAATAATATACCAAGCACATGCTATAATCATGACTAAATCAACAAGCTAATAATCCACTGTCAGTGAGAACATATCCATAGATCATACAACATCATCATAATAGCAATCATCATGCATCATCTGAAACACTGCTGAAGTACATCTCTAGGCACTGAACTGAAACTGTAATGGGATAAGTGGTCACATCAGTCATCCAATCTGAACTCTCAAGGCTCAACCTTGACACAAGGTCATATACAAATCTGAATAATATACTGCTCTGATCATAAGTGATCCATAATATATAGCCATGCTCTGGAATAATGTAAGCTCTGGAATGTGCAGATATCTGCTGTACAAGAATAGTAGCCCTGCTACTATGGTGTGATAACAGGCGCATTCCTACGGAGCAGCAATTGAAGCTGTAGCAGAGCGTGGGTTGTCCCACAAATCTGGCACGCCACCCAAGGCATCAAGTTCCTCTACTTGTGAAATATATGATTGTAAACATTCTATCATTTTTTCTCTGGCTCGAGATTGAAGAAATCCCTAGTTATTGGTTCTCCCCATTGAGGTTTCCAAGGCAAAATACGGTGTTCATTGTTGTGTGATTGGTCTCTTGTTCCGCTGCATAGTATTATCAGTTAATGAACATATGTATTGCTGCTCATAAAATCAGATCTGAGAATTTAATTTTGCACATGCATCTAGGTTATTTTATTGGATGTAGTAATCAGAGTAATCAGAGCCGGTGAAGGCCAGGGTTTTGATCTGAACAGGAATCAAAATTTTGATGGGGTTTACAGTTTTTTTTAAATCTGTAAGGCTAAATCCGGTGTACGTTGTACGTACCTATGTCGGGGACTGCAGATCCGTCGGCACGGAGTGCTAGGCATGCACTGCTAAGGAGCAGTCGCTCAGATATAAAGGAACTGGTAGTTGTAGTCGAGGGCCGTAGACAGCCGAGGGTGATCGCAGGAGCTGCGGATAGAGGCAGATGCCATTCTATGGATGGCGGACGAGCTAATCTACAACAAAGAACTGGCCGACGCAGAAGTAGACCGGCGCGCACAGAGTAGCCAACCATAATTCAATGGACGAGTTGGCCCAGCACAGAAGAGACGGACACATTGTGCGCAGACGTGAGGGCATCGTCGAGCCGAAATCAAGGCGACATGGGTGAGCTCAGATATGTGCCAAATCGAGCTAGGCTGAGGCTGGTAGGTGGAGGTCATACCGTGTAGCAACAATGGAGTTGTTCAGGAAAAGAGCTGGAGAGGTGACGACCACTAACAACTAGCAGTCGACCAAAGGAGTTGGGTGCACAACTGGTTGAGGGCTCGCGTGAAGCAGTGAACCGATAGTTGTAGATCAAAGCTACAATAAGAAGCAGATAGTGCAAGGTTGCGCCAGTGATGAGACATGTCAAAGGCAACAAATGGTAGCGGGCCGCCACAGGAAAAATGTGGCAGAGCATAGCGGGCCACGCAAAGGCTATAGGGAAGTGGCTTGGGTTCGGACTCAAGTTTACAGCAAAACGTGATAGCGACAGGTAAGTGCAGGATCGTGGGAGTCAAGCAGCAGCACAAGAGTGGAGAGCCAGCTGTAGCACAACGTAATTCTGACAAAAGTGTGTGCGGGCCAGAGACCGAAAAAAATAATTAGGCTGCGGGAGAGCGTTGGCAGTGGGCTATAGAGTAGCAGACGCCAAGTGACGGCAGGCAACCATCGAAATCCGTCAGCAGCCAGTGGAGGTGATCAAAGCCGCCAAGCAATGTGCAACCGCTGAGTTAGGTAGGATGCCAAGCAGCAAAGAAAGTCGGCGGTAGCTGTAGCCGTAGCACTAGTTTCCTATGCTGGTGGGAGTGACAGCTGAGTACAGAGAAGCCACTAGGGACAGTTCAGGTAGGGCAGCAGGTCGTAGGTCACCTAGAAACAGACCCGAGCAGGAAGCGAGCAAATTTTTGGGCTGCCCAAAAACGTCGAGCAGGCCAAAGCAAGGCTTGGGAAGGGGCAAAAAGGCTACAGGAAGTCCCAGAAGGATCAGAGCAAACTCAAGCTACCAAGAACATGCCCCGAGCAGCACTAAAGAGGGCTCAGGGAAAGTTCAAACAACAGTAAGCTACAGATCCAAGCAACGAGCGGGTACATGCAGCCATCATGATGATCTCAGCTGGGTGAAGGACTTTCATCGAGAGATCAAAGGATGTCATGAAGTTTCGTCCAAAGGAGAAGAGAAGTCGACAGGGTAGCAGTGGTTAGATCTGCGCAACAGATATGAGCTACACGAGTTGTCAGTGGTTCTTTTCTCAGTGGACAATGGTGCATCTAGCCATATGAAGGGGATGAGGGATGTGTTCCTTAGTGTTTCAGAGATAGACTCAGACTGCTATGTGACATGTGGGGTGAACACCATACATGTAGTAAAGGGGGTTGAAACAATGTTATTCCAGCTGGAGTCAGGAGGATCTCTGGAGGTGGGAGGAGTGATGGATGTTCCAAAGCTGAAGATGACTTGCTCACAATCTCATCTCTCAAGGACAAGGGGTATGGAGTTGTGTTCCAGGATGGACAGGTACTCATATGGTCAAAGGGAGCTACCCAAGATGTAGTAGTGATGCTTGGTGTCAGCAAGGGTACGTTTTATAGGTTGCTCGGTCAGCCTGTATGTGAATTCAACGATATCTTGGATCGAGGATCGATGTCAATGATAGAGAAGACGACTTCGAAGAGTGAGCAAAGTTCACACACTTCCAGTATGGGGAGTAAACCTTCAAAGGGGAAGAGGGAGTTGACCCCTTCCAGTTCTTCCAGTACTGTCAGGACCAGTTGGTATGGGCTAACATTGATGGATGCTCAGTAGCAGGAGGCTCCTAAGAGCACAGTTAGGAGGAACAGACCTGTTATCACACCATAGTAGCAGGCCTACTATTCTTGTACAGCAGATATCTGCACATTCCAGAGCTTCCATTATTCCAGAGCATGGCCATATATTTTGGATCACTCATGATAAAAGCAGTACATTATTCAGATTTGTATATGACCTTGTGTCAAGGCTGAGCCTTGAGAGTTCAGATTTGATGACTGATGTGACCCTTTATCCCATACAGTTTCAGTTCAGTGCTTAGAGATGTATTTCAGCAGTGTTTCAGATGGTACATGATGACTATTATTATCATGATGTTGTATGATCTTTGGATATGTTATCACTAACTGTGGATTATTATCTTGTTGATTTAGTCATGATCACAGCATGTGCTTGGTATATTATTCCTGATGTGGCAAACTGTTTAAAATGAACTATAAATCATAAAATGAACAATTGCTTGCACATTTAGGTCATTTAACAAAACCCACTGGTTTTTCACCTTACATAGATATGGTCTTTTCCAACACCAGTTGTCTGCTAGTGTAGGCTCCATATTCACTTGACTCCATCCATACATGACCTTCCTATTTGACTTTAGACCTTGACCTGTCTCATTTTGACTTTCTGATACAGAGGACTTCCCCATTTTTCTACCTCTGTGTTTGGACTGCATCCTTGTATATTCAGTGTCTCGGCTCTGAGTTGGTGACAAAACTTGCCTTTGGTGAGTTGGATTGTAGGCCTAAATCATTCTGGTCGGTTGTCCCGATGTTTGGCATTGGCTCGAACTCCCCCTAGTCACTTGAGATGTTGTTGGCTAAAACTGAAAGCTCATGTTCTACCTATGGAAACTAAAAAATTCGCCCATGGAAATAAAAAAAGGGCAAGAGCGATGAACAGCTAAAAATACTCCTCGAAGAGTATAAGAAAGGTCCAAAAAGCAATGGTTCTTAAAAGTCATATCTAAACAATTGCTGACCTTATAAATATTTTAAAAACATGCCCTGGATGCAAGCTGCAACTAGTTGTGCTTCTCAGCACATCTGAAATCCGAAGGGTTATGTAGGCCAAAAAGGCCATGGAATAAAATTGAATGATCCTAATCAAACAGGATCAACTTGATGTAGACATGATGCCTAAGTTGAATAAGCACTCTCTAAACAACTTATCCATTTGTGAGACACAGCCATTCCCCGTGTTCTTTTGTCCAGCACAGAGTTTGTAGCTTTCCCCTTTCTTCAGTCCAAAGTATTTTTGAGTTGAGTTAGATAGGTCAACCCCTTTGCCCAACCTTGTTCCTAGCCTTCATCCTTCACTAGCAGTTTCACCATGTCCAATGGGTGAGTTTGTCATTTGAACTATTGTGCAAGTAATTTTATATAACAACGGAATATGCTAACTTAATTAATGCCACTGAATGGATCTTATACTTTGAGCTAGGCTGTGAAAATGATTAGAGAAGCATGTCTTGGTCTACTGACGTGATTTATCCTTGGTTGTATATATTATGGGGATCTGTGATGATGTGGGCCATGTATAGATGCCTATTTGATGATGATTGATGGTCCCACATGCTTGATGATGATATCATATGATGGACATATGATGCAGATGATGATTGATCCAGTTCAGCAGGTTTTATTACTACTTCAGATCAGCAGATTATACATTGTCCATATATGGTGGACCCTACAGCTGGCCCATTAGGGCAACCCATGGTGTATGTGTACACATTTCTAGTGGATTTGGGTCTTCTGGATCCATTGAGACACTTATCTTTCAGTTCCGGGCACTTCTGATAGTGATTGATGCAGTTTTACACTTGATGACCAGATTTGGGGCTGATTTCCCAGCCTGGGAAGCAGGGGCCATGATAGGCCAGTTCACCTAGGGCGCTGATGATGGAGGGGGTGGTCCAGCCACTTGTTTTTACCATTTACCCCCCCTTCTGGAGATCCTGGTGGGCTCAGATGGATAGCGCTAGTGCCCTAGGAGGCTGTTTTGGCACTTTCACAGTTACCGAGGCAGTTAAAAAATGGGATAAAGTGGTCACTGAGGAAATCGATTTGGGCAATTGAGGCAAGGTTTTGGCATTTGGTCTTCACAGAGGTCTTCCAGGGTGGCATCACTACCTTCCAGTCAGTTTTCACCATGTGGGTATGCCCACATTGATCGCAGGAGGACATTTACTGCTTGACTGTCATGGATTATGAGGACAGTTTTGATCATTTATATTATCTTGGACATATTTTATTATTTTATTGTGCCTTGGGGATGAGCTAGTAAGGATTGATGCCTCCTAGCCCCACCATGTGCTTATATTGTCATGTCCTAGTCACCATGAGGTGGATTTTGGTACTTATATTTCTCTAGTGGATGACGTCACCCTCTTATTGTACCATTTAGTGAGGGTGCTATCATTATGTTGGGTGATCCATGTGATATATTGTTGTGATTTATTGTTAGCCGTTGATTAGATCTTATGATCTTTTAATCCTAGCCACTCATGTAAAAAGTGGTTAGGGTTGTACTCTCTCCCCATCCTATTGAAGGAGGGAGCCTCTCATTGTAAAATTCATCTAGAGATTTTTGGCTCTTGGCTCTTGGAATAAAATTTCTATCTTTTGGAGTACATGCTTGGATTGGAGTGGATGTTGGTTGTTTCGATTGTAAATGCTTTTGTCCATTGCACTGGAGGATCTATTGTAGCTATCTTGCATATTTGCCATATCTTATTTATAGGTTAAGAGGACGATTTTGACAAGTGCGAATTGGTGGGGAGGCTTGCCCTTCAAGCTTGGAAGAAGTCGTTTTGGTTTGACAGGGAGTAGTTTTGCCTTTGTGTCAACTATTCTATGTTTCTCTCTTTCTCTTGCTTGTATCTACCTTCAATTTGTTAAACTAATTGATGCTTTGCTCCTTGGTTTTGACAGGTTAGAAGGAATCACATGTGGCTTGGGAAAATCGATTTGGCAAGAGGGCTTCAACAATTCTCCATTTGATCTTTGGCAAAGTAATCCTCGTCTCAATTAGCATTCATCTCTTCATCCAGGTATGTTCCAAGAGGTATGATCTTCTACTTCCTTGAATCTTCCATAATTTCTAGATCACAAAACCCTAATTGATTAAAACCCTTGTTTTTGCTTTTTCTTAGATCTAATTAGATCTAGCCTTGCTTTTGAAGAGATTTTAAAAACCCACCTCTATAGCATCCACCCCTAGTTGGATCTATAGTTTGGTGGTGATTGGCTAAAAATTGACACACTTTTCAAGGCAAAAAGCCCTCTTGAACCCAAATCGCACTTCCTAGAGAGAGGCTTGTTTGGTTAGATCTAGCACATGGGTAGGTGAGATCCCACTTGATCTGCAATCTAGACACTTGATAACCTACCCCCAGATCCTTACTTTGGTGAATTCTACCTTGTGGACATCTTTCCATGTTTTGAGGGGTTAAAACCCTCTTTTGAATTTCTTGGCACCTCAAAACTCAGATCTACTAAGATCTAGCCCTTGGATTGACTTGATTTTTGGGACAAACATAGATCGGGGTACTAGCTACTAGGATCTATAGTTTGGTGGCCATTGGACTTGATTTGGTCCACCAAAACCCTCATTTTATCCCTCCTTGAGCAAGTCGCACTCCCTTGTGAATGTGAGTTTGCTCACTTCGAGAAGGTGGGTGGTTGAGATTTTTGGGGATTCGGAACGGCCATACCCTGAAACCTAGGTCTAGACTATCTTTTTGTGACGATCCGCCTTGGGGCTAGCATTCCTTGTTTCAAGGGATTGTGGTCCACTTAGGGTCATTACTTGAAAAACCTAGATCTAGTAAGATCCAACCATTAGATCTCATTTAGCCCACTTGACTTGGCTTCTAGGTGTCCCGATCTACACTTTGACATACTTTTTGACTCCATTAGCCCATCCAACAAGGCACTAGTCCTCCTCAAAGCAAGTCGCACTCCTTGGGATTCGTGTCAAACCCTAGATCTAGTACATCGGTACTTCTAGAATCAACTTAGATCCATAGATCTAGTCATTACATAACCTCTAGTACCAACTTCACACCTAGTTTCACTTTGTGGGCCTACTTAGAGCCATTTCACACTTCCCAAGAAAACAAGACCCACTTGTGTAAACACATGGTACTACACCTTGTCATCATACCCAATTGTGTGGCCTAAACTATACATTGGTTGAAACACTAGCAAACTCTCAAACCACCTTCAACCATACCTCAACTTCTAGGTCCACTTTACCTTGCATTGGTTTCCGTAACTCATCATTTACCTACCCTTAGAAACCTTTGTTTAGGTCCAATCAACTGTGATTGGTTATAGGGTCTCCCCCTAGGTCTTGCTACACCTTGACCTAAAGCGAAGAGTGCCTCGGTTGACGTGACTCCCACCTTGCATTGGGAACCGTGGCATCTCTTGGGTCACCTCTTTAGTTGCCTGTCTCCTCTACCGTCCTGGATGGGATACCTTTAGGGGCAACTACAAGTTGTGTGATAACAAGACCTTCAGAGCAGATTCCAAAGCAGGTGGCTGGGAAGTCTTCCAGTTTAGAGGGAGTAGCTACAGCAGCTGATTATGTGGAGGGATTGGAGATAGATCCAAGTGGAGATTCTTTTAGAAGTACCTTCCTTGCTAAAGGGAGTGTTGATTTTTGTAGCATCAGACAAGTACTTCTACATAGGCTAAGTGTCGAGAATGCAGGAGTTGTCCAGAAGACCTCTCTAGGAGCTTGCTTGAGGAGCAAGAGACTTTTTGTATCTCTTTCCTAAGTCTAACTTAGGAAAAGCACATTATTAACTTAATGTTGGCTAATTACTAAAAAGTGACTTAGGGCCAACGGTATTTGACAGCCCATGGTATTGGCCCAAGGTATTTTGGTCATTGAGATGTTATAAAAGGAAGCCTAAGGAGAGGAGGTGACACAACAGCCACACAGAATGAGTGAGTGAGAGATCTCATTGAATGGGTTGAGAAGGACTTCCATCCACATGCGGGGGGCAGAGGCCGAGGAATGGAGCAAAGGGGCAGCAGAGAAGGTAGCAACCAAGTGATAGGCTAGGCTATCTTGCTGTGTTTGTATATTTCTCAGGTGAACAATTATCCCAGGACAGGAGCCTGTGATTTTATAATAAAATCATCTGTTGCTGGTTTTCCCCATGGATTGGGGTTTCCAGGGTAAATCCAAAGTGTCAAATGTGATGATGATTTCCTGTTTAATTTTCGTTGTGCATCTTTTGTTAAGTAAATCAGTGTATCGCTATTTCTGATTCAGTTTTATGTGTTAAATTAACACTGGACATAAAAATCAGTGAATAAATATCAATCAGATCTGGTTTATGAAAAGTTAACACAGCCTTTGTAGTCCCACTTTGTATTCCACACTATTGTACTTAGCAGTCACATTGAACTATTTCTGGTGATTTGTTGGATACTGATAATTTAATCTTATCGATGTTAATTCTAGCATATATTTTTGGTAGAAAATATGATTGAAGTTCTTAACCAGTCCACACCTGATACTTTTGATTAACCCTGCTGACCATATCATTTTTTATAATTTGCAATCATGTTGAAAAATAAAGCTGCAGAAGTAGGGAATATATTGACAGGTGGAGAAATATGGTCTTTAAGATCCATTTAGGGATTTTTTGCTAAAGATAGGGGAGTCTAGATTCAGGTTTTTTCCTGTCTGTTTTAGCTGCTAGAAATGGCCTAGAATTATTAAATTAAATTCTCATGATATGCTTGAAGCATCTAGGGTCCATAGCTACTCTGAATTAGTTAATAATGGGGTCAAAAATGCATTTCACCTCTCATCCTTCTGTTTCATCATGAGCTGACTAGCAGTGCTAATTTTCCCAGCAATCCACCTGTTCACTGTGCATTTTCATCATTTACTATTAGATTGAAACCAAAAAATATATACTTAGAATTAACTCAAAAATAAAATTTCCTGATATACTTAATATTCCTCACTAAAAAAGAGTAAAAAATATGAGCATTATATGCTACAATATAGCCAACAAAGGAACACAATCTATATTCATATAACAATGTTTATTTCATATTTGCCTATGTAAGACTTCTTAATATGTACCTGGAATCAGAAGGATAATCACAGCAAGACCAGCAAGGAAAGCAAACTTGACTTGCGTGTATAAAAGAAACAATGCAACTACCATTTGCAAGGGAAGACTGGAGCACAAGCACCAAAAAGATGAGTGTCAAAATAACAATTATGGTATGTTAAACCTTGCATGTACTGATTCCTAATAGCACATATGATGTCAAGAACATTCAATTTCAGAAGAAAATATTGAAAGCAAGATATTGCAAATATAATTCAGATAGGGAAATTATCCAAGGTCTTTGCCAAAACAACATGCTGGATGTCCAAAACCAATCCCAGATCCGAGGATGAATGTATCCATTTCATTTTGTGTTCCCTTCCACAAAAATATATTTGTGGACTTCTCGTTTGACAATTGATTTCATCCAAACATTTCACCCTTCATCATAGTATATGCAAATTCTCATCTAGTCCATTCTTTTCTCAATGAACTAGAATGAAGCAAGCTTCATCCATAATATTCTATGAACATCAACACACAACCGCAAAATTATTGATTAGCTTGTTTAAGATTTTCTCATAATGCTTTTCTAATGATAAAAATATGCTGTCAGAAACATGATGGAGTAGAGGGCCTTTCAATCACTCCCCATGTCTCAAGGGGATTCCCTAAACAAGTGAATGGCAAGTAAAGAAGCATTAGTTTCAATTTAGTGAATGTGTATCCGTGAGCTAGAGCATAGCAGTTTATTTATTTTGCGAAAGGCATCTTATATTTATTTTGAGAAAGGCATCTTATATTTTTTTACCAACGAAAATCTTGGGCACTTCTCCTCATCCAAAGGATGGTACCTGTTACCTTCCAGGTTCTCACTTAAGATGTAAAAGCCCCAACCATAAATGTGAACCCCAAGGGCAACATAGAAAGACTACCCACTGTCACCACAGTAGTTCTTTCCCTCTCTTAGGCCAGCTCCCCTCCGGCACAAGGGGATAATCCCTAAAGCAATCTAAGTCTAGACAAAAAATGATGAATGAGAGCTCTCTAGGACTTGGGGTAAATCTGGTTTCAATTAAATTACAGCAGTTAATTTCCAGATTTACAAAACAACAAAATAAATGAGTTATTTTTATGTTTTAAAGTGATTGAAAAGGGGAACGTGTGCCTATATTCCAGACTGGGAAAATAGGGTCCATTGGGCAGACCTAGGGGATTGACTTAACAGTGTTTTAACTTTTAAGCAATGTTGAAAACCTCGCCGAAAAATCGGCGACTTTTTAAAAAATCACGAGTTTTTCCCTAAGCCAAAAAATCGGCTGGGAAAAATTGCAATTTTTTAAAAAGTCGTGGAGGTGCGACTATTCGAAAAAATCGCGATTTTTTGATAAAAAGCGCGGGTCGACCTAAAAAATCGCCTAGGCCTCCAATCCACGGCTTAAAGGGAGAAAAGTCTTTTTTTTGTCATTTCTTTCATTTCATTGTTGGAGGAGTGTGAAGAGCAAGATGGCACCATCAACCACCTTGGAGGCATCAAAACACCATCTAAGATCACCATTGAGAATTTTTGTGGAGAAAAGGTTCAACTTATGTGGGAATCACATGTCGGGACGGGTTAACAAGTTGAAAAACCATCTAGCTAAACTCCCTGGGCATGATGTTGGCCTTTGTACTGCAGTGACAACAAAGATCATGAGATCTACCCATGACGCAATCCATGAAAAAATAGAAAGAAGGATGAGATCGCCGCAAACAAAGCTGAGATTGCAGCTTTTGGCGTAGCAAGAAGTGCGGGGGCATCACTATCTGCCACTGCTGTTGAGGGTAGTACGAGGGGCACCACTGCCACAAATTCACCTACCGGGAGGGTGGGGGCCTCATCCTCTTTTGCTCCACGAACAGGAGTTGGAGCACAACCTTCTATCAAGTCAATGGTAAAGAAAACAGAGAAGGTAGAAGCGGATAGGGTGATCAGGAGGTGTCTTTACTGGAGTCACATACCTCTCAGCATCATCAAAAACAATCCATTTTGGCAGCAGATGTGTGATGCCATTGCAGTTGTTGGCCCAAGGTATAAAAGTGCCACCTTCGAGGAGTTGCGGGCTCCAATCCTTCAAGCAGAAAAGAAGGACATCGGTGTTAGGTTGGAGGAGTTCAGGCAATCATGGGAGAGCACTGGATGCATAGTCATTACAGATGGTTGGTCAGATGGTAAGGTTAGATCCTGTTATCACACCATAGTAGCAGGGCTACTATTCTTGCTTAGCAGATATCTGCATATTTCAGAGCCTGGATTTTAAAGAGTTTGGCTATGATGAGCCTGTATTTTGAGATCACTCATGATCAGAGCAGTATTGTATATCAGGTTTTTGTTAGACCCTCTGCCAAGGCTAAACCTTGAGAGTTCAGATGTGATGACCGATGTGACCCTTTATTCCATACAGTTTCAGTTCAGTGCCCAGTGATGTTATTGCAGCAGTGTTTCAGATGATTTTGGATGATTATTGTTATGATGTTATATAGCTTATGGACTTCTGATTATTGACTATGGATTATTATCTTGTTTCTTTAGTCATCTTCACAGCATTAGCTTGGTATATGATTCATGATGTGGCAAACTATTTGAAATGAAATGAACTATCTTAATGATGTTATAAATTGCAAAATGGACATATTACTAGCACACATAGGTTTTCTGACAAAACACACTGGTTGCATTACCCTCTTATGAGCATAGATATGGTCTTCCTTGACATTCTTGTTTGCTAGCCTAGGCACCACATCCGTTTGACTTCATCCATCTATGACCTTCCCGATTTGGCTTTCACCTTTGACTTGTCTTTCTTGACTTTTTGATACTGAGGCCTTCCCCATTACTACCTCTGTGTTGGATCGCATCCATGTTTATTTAGTGTCTCAGCTCTGAGTTGGTGACAGAACTTGCCTTTGGTGAGTTGGATTCTAGGCCTAAATCATTCTGGTAAGTTGTCCCGATGTTTGGCACAGGTCGAAGTCCCCTTACTTACTTGAGATGTTGTTGGCTAAAACTGAACGCTCATGTACTACCTATTGGAAATCTTTATAAATTCGCCCATGGAAATTGTAACTCTAGAATGTGTTTCTTAACACACGTGAGTAAAGGGCAAGACCAATGAAATGCTAAAAATACTCCTCGAAGAGTATAAGAAAGGTCGAAAAAGAAAATGTTACTCAAAAGTTATATCTATTATTGCTGACCTTGTATCTGTATAAACATGCCCTGGATGCAAGCTGCAATTAGTTGTGCTTCTCAGCACATCTGAAATCCGAAGGGCTATGTAGGCCAAAAGGCCATGAAATGAAATTCAATGATCTTAATGAACCTGGATCAGCTTGATGTAGACATGATGCCTAAGTTGAATAAGCACTCTCTAAACAACTTATCCATTTGTGAGGCACAGCCTTTCCCCGTGTTATTTATCCGGCACACAGTGTAGCTTCCCCCTTTCCCAGTCCAAAGTGTCATTTAGTTGAGTTTAGGCAAGTCATCCCCTTTGCCCAACCTTGATTCTTAGCCTTCATACTAAGCTAGTAGTTAGACCATGTCCAATGGTGAGTCTGTCATTTAAGCTATTGTGCAAGTAAATATAAATAACAATGGAATATGCAAACATGATAAATGCCACTGAATGATGTTTATACTTAAAGTTAAGCTTTGAGTATGATTAGAAGAACACGTCTTAGTCTATTTGATTTGTCCTTGGTTGTATATTGACCTAGTCAAACCTAGTTTGACTATCGTCATTCTTGGGATCCGTGATGATGTGGGCCATGTATGCTTATTGATGATGATTGATGGTCCCACATACTCTTGTTATTAATACTATATGGTGGACATATGAATCAGATGGTGATTGATGCAGTTCAACAGGTATTATTATTATTTCAAATCATTAGATTATGCACTGCCCATATATGGTGGACCCTACAAATGGCCCATCAAGGCAACCCATGGTGTATGAGTACACATTCTTAGTAGTTTTGGGTCTTCTCGATCCAATGAGACACTTATCATTTAGTTCTGGGCACTTCTAACAGTGATAGATGTAGTTATCCACTTGTTCACCAGATTTGGGGTTGTTTTCCCAGCCTGTCCAGCAAGGGCCATGAGAGGCTAATTCACCTAGGACGTTGTATGAGGAGGGGGTGGTCCAGCCACTTGATTTCACCATTATACCCCCCTTCTGGAGAGCCTGGTGGGCTCAGTTTGACAGGGCAGGCAGCCTAGGTGGTAGTTTCAGCAGCTTCACAGTTACCAAGGCAGATTAAAAATGGAATAAAAGGGCCACTGAGGAATTCGATTTGGGCAATTGAGGCAAGGTTTTGGCACTTGGTCTTCACTAAGGTCTTCCGGGGCGAACACCCCATATTCCAGCCAGTTATCATTAGTCAATGGGGTCCACAGAGGCCACAAAAGGCCTTTTACTGCATGTCTCTTATATATTTTGAGGACAAGATTTGATCATTTGTATTATTTTGGACATATTATTTTAAATTATTGTGCCATGGCGATGAGCTAGCAAGGATTGATGCCGCCTAGCCCCACCATGAGCTTTATGAGTCATGTCCATGTTATATGGGGTGGGCGCATGAGTTTTAGCCCCTTCTAGAGGATGGTGTCACCCTCACTTAGTCACTTTTAGCCATGACGTCACCTCTATTTTGAGTGATCCATGTGATATTATGTTAAGGCTCATCTTAGCCATTGACTATGTTGTGATATCTTTTAATCTCAATCATTCATTTCATAAAGTGGTTTTGAAATCTAGGGTTTTGGTCTTTATTATCCTATATAAGGAGGAGACCCCGTCATTGTAAAATAAATCTAGAGATTTCTGTCTCTTGGCTATTGGAATAAAAATACTTTCTTGGGCATCTTGGATCTTGGAGTTGGAATGCTTGTGGTGATTGTAAATGCTTCTTCTTCTGCACTGACAGACATTGGTGGCTATCTTGATTTTATCTTCAACTAACATTGTTTTGTAGGCAAAGAAGACGTTTTGGAGAGGTGGGAATTGGTGGGGAGGCCTACCCTTCAAGCTTCAAGAGGACGTTGTTATCACACAACTTGTAGTTGCCCCAAGAGGTATCCCATCCGGGACGGTAGAGGAGTTAGGCAACTAAAGAGGTGACCCAAGAGATGCCACGGTTCCCAATGCAATATGGGAGTCACGTCAATCGAGGCACTCTTCGCTTTAGGTCAAGGTGTAACTAGACCAAGGGGGAGACCCTATACCCCAATCACAGTTGATTGGACCTAAGCAAGGTTTCTAAGGGTAGGTAAGTAATGAGTTACGGAAACCAATGCAAGGCTAAGTGGACCTATGGGTTAAGGTATGGTTGAAGGAGGTGTAAGAGTTTGTTAATGTTTCAACCTATGTATGGTTTAGGCCACATGATGGGGTATGATGACTAAGTATAGTACCATCTGTTTACACAAGTGGGTCTAGTTTCTTGGGAAGTGTGAAATGGCTCTAGGTAGACCCACAAGGTGAATTTAAGTATGAGGATGGTACTATAGGTTAGATCTAGGTTAGATCTATAAGTTGGAGTTGGTTCTAGGATTCCCCATGTACTAGATCTAGGGTTTGACACTAATCCCAAGGAGTGCGCTTTGCTTGGAGAAGGACTAGTGCCTTGCTGGATGGGCTAAAGGAGTCAAGAAGGATGTCAAAGTGTGGATCGGGACACCTAGAAGCCAAGTCAAGTGGATTGGATGAGATCCAATGGTTGGATCTTACTAGATCTAGGTTTTTTAAAAGATAACCAAAAGTGGACCACAATCCCTTAAAACAAGGAATGCAATCCCCAAGGCGGATCTTGACAAAAGGACAGTATAGACCTAGGTTTCAAGGCATGGGCATTCCAAATCCACAAAAATCTCCAACACCCACTTCCTAGAAGTGGACCCACTCAACAAATCAAGGGGGTGCGACTTGCTCAAGGAGAGTCAAAAATTGGGTTTTGGTGGACCAAATCAAGTCCAATAGCCACCAAAATGTAGATCCGGGATGTTAGTACCCCGATCTATGTTCCTTCAAAGTTTCAAGTAAATCCAATGGGTAGATCTTAGTAGATCTAAGTTATAAGGTACCAAGAAGATCAAAAGGGGGTTTCAACCCCTCAAAACATGGAGAGATGTCCACAAGGTAGTTTTCACCAAAGCAAGGATATGGGTATAGGTAATCAAGTGTCTAGATGTCAAATCAAGTGGGATCTCACCTACCCATGTGCTAGATCTTACCCAACAAGCTTCTCTTAGGAAAATCGATTTTGGTTCAAGAAGGCTTTTTGCATTGAAAGGTGTGTCAATTTTTAGCCAATCACCACCAAACTATAGATCCAACTAGGGGTGGATCCTATAGAGGTGGGTTCTTAATATCTTTTCAATTGCAAGGGTAGATCTAAGTAGATCTAAAAAAATACCAAAATTGGGGTTTTGATTTAATTAGGGTTTTATGACCAATGAAGATAGAATGGATGAAAGAGACACATACCTTGTAGATCTTACCTCAATTGCTTATGGCCACCTTGCAAGTTGATAGCATTCTCCTATGTTTATATTCAAGAGTGAGATCCAAGTGCTCCAACCAAATCGCCCTTCTCCAAGATAGCCAAATCGTCCTCCTCCTACAAGACAAGATCAAAGAAACAAGTCAAGCAAGATGATTATGAAAATGGTAGAAAGATGTAATAGAAAGCATCAACTATGTCACGAAGATACAATAATGATACTCCCTGTCACAAGATCAACCCAAGAGAGAATATGTGGATCCCTCCAACAATAACCCTCAAGAAGTCGCCCTCCTCTCTCCAATTCGACTTTCCTGTCAAAAGGTTAGCAAAAACACCAAAATCCACAATGATACATAGAAGAGATACTTTATATTCAATATGCAAGAGAATCCACAATGCAAGAGAGATGTGCTCCACAAAAAATCTTCTATTCCAATATTCCAGAGCTCCAAAGGTGAGCTTTACAATGGGGGGTCTCCTCCTTATATAGGATAATAAAGACCAAAACCCTATACCACTTCATAATACTACATCAAATGAGTGGTTGAGATTATAAGATCTCATCATACAATCAATGGCTAGGATGAATCCATAACATAATATCACATGGATCACTCAACATAACAATAGCGCCCTCACTAAATGGTACAATGGAGGGTGACGTCATCCCACTAGAGGGGTAAAAAGTACAATAATCCACCTCATGATGACTAGGACATGGTAAAATAAGCACATGGTGGGGCTAGGAGGTATAAATCCTTGCTAGCTCACCCCAAGGCACAATAAAATAATAAAATATGTCCAATATAATAACAATGACCAAAACTGTCCTCAGAATCCATGACAGTCAAGCAGTAAATGTCCTCCTGTGATCAATCTGGAGATACCCACATGGTGAAAACTGACTGGAAGATAGTGAGATCACCCTGGAAGACCACTCTGAAAACCAAATGTCAAAACCTTGCCTCAATTGCCCAAATCGATTTCCTCAGTGACCACTTTATCCCATTTTTTAACTGCCTCGGGAACTGTGAAAGTGCCAAAACTGCCTCCTAGGGTGCTAGCGCTGTCCATCTGAGCCCACCAGGCTCTCCGGAAGGGGGGATAAATGGTAATAACAAGTGGCTGGACCACCCCTTCCATCATCAGCGCCCTAGGTGAACTGGCCTCTCGGGGCCCCTGCTGCTCAGGCTGGGAAATCAGCCCCCAATCTGGTCATCAAGTGTAAAACTGCATCAATCACTGTCAGATGTGCCCGGAACTGAAAGATAAGTGTCTCAATGGATCCAGAAGACCCAAATCCACTAGGAATGAGTACTCATACACCCTGGGTTGCCCTAATGGGCCTGCTGTAGGGTCCACCATATATGGACAATGTATAATCTGCTGATCTGAAGTAATAATAAACCTGCTGAACTGGATCAAACATCATCTGCATCATATGTCCATCATATGATATCATCATCAAACATGTGGGACCATAAATCATCATCAATAATCATCATACATGGTCCACATCATCACGGATCCCAAGAATATATATAATCAAGGATAAATCACATCAGTAGACTAAGACAATGCTTCTTTAATCATTCCATAGCTAAGCTCAAAGTACAAATTCCATTTAGTGGCATTAATTATATTAACATATTCCATTGTTATGATAAATTACTTGCACCATAGTTCAAATGACAAACTCACCCATTGGACATGGTCAAACTGCTAGTGAAGGATGAAGGCTAGGAGCAAGGTTGGGCCAAGGGTTTGACTTGTCTAACTCAACTCAAAAATACTTTGGACTGGGAGAGGGGGAGGCTACAAACTCTGTGTTGGACAAAAGAACACGGGGGATGGGCTGTGCCTCACAAATGGATAAGTTGTTTAGAGAGTGCTTATTCAACTTAGGCATCATGTCTACATCAAGTTGATCCAAGTTCATTAGGATCATTCAATTTATTTCCATGGCCTTTTTGGCCTACATAACCCTTCGGATTTCAGATGTGCTGAGAAGCACAACTAGTTGCAGCTTGCATCCAAGGCATGTTTTTTATATATTCACAAGGTCAGCAATTGTTTAGATATAGCTTTTAAGAACTATTGCTTTTTGGACCTTTCTTATACTCTTCGAGGAGTATTTTTAGCTTTTCATTGCTCTTGCCCTTTTTTTTGTTTCCATGGGCGAATTCATTTAGTTTTCACAGGTAGAACATGAGCTTTCAGTTTTAGCCAACAACATCTCAAGTGACTAGGGGGAGTTCGAGCCAATGCCAAACATCGGGACAACCGACCAGAATGATTTAGGCCTACAATCCAACTCACCAAAGGCAAGTTCTGTCACCAACTCAGAGCCGAGACAACGAATAAACAAGGATGCGGTCCAAACACAGAGGTAGAAAAATAGGGAAGTCCTCAGTATCAGAAAGTCGAATGAGACAAGTCAGGGTTTAAAGTCAAACAGGAAGGTCATGTATGGATGGAGACAAGTGGATATGGAGCCTACACTAGCAGACAACTGGTGTCGGGAAAGACCATGTCTATGTAAGGTGAAATACCAGTAAGTTTTGTTAGATGACCTAAAAATGCAAGCAATTGTCCATTTTATGATTTACAGTTCATTTTAAATAGTTTGCCACATCAGGAATAATATACCAAGCACATGCTATAATCATGACTAAATCAACAAGCTAATAATCCACTGTCAGTGAGAACATATCCATAGATCATACAACATCATCATAATAGCAATCATCATGCATCATCTGAAACACTGCTGAAGTACATCTCTAGGCACTGAACTGAAACTGTAATGGGATAAGTGGTCACATCAGTCATCAAATCTGAACTATCAAGGCTCAGCCTTGACACAAGGTCATATACAAATCTGAATAATTACTGCTCTAATCATGAGTGATCCATAATATATAGCCATGCTCTGGAATAATGTAAGCTCTGGAATGTGCAGATATCTGCTGTATAAAAATAGTAGCCCTGCTACTATGGTGTGATAACAAACGTTTTGGTTGACAGGGAGTTGTTTTGTCTTTGTACCAACAATTCATGTTTATCATCTCTTTGTTTGCATCTCTTTCCATTCTTGATTGACTGATTGATCTTTGTGTCCTTGATTGACAGGAATAGGGAAATCGATTTGGTTGAAGGAGGAAAAATATTGGCAAGAAGGGCTCATCCAAGTTTGGCATTTGATCTTTGTGGGAAGTAATCCTCGTCACAAGCCTCTTCCATCTTCATCTTCCAGGTATGTTCCAAGAGGTATAAAATTCTTCTATCTTATCCATCTATTCTCTTAGATCTAAAAACCCTCATTGATTAAAACCCTCATTTTTCACTTTTTCCTAGATCTACTTGGATCTAGCTTGTCTTTGGGAATAATAAAAAGAACCCACCTCTATAGCATCCACAGCAATTCGGATCTATAGTTTCGTGGCAATTGGGCTTCATTTGACACATTTTCCGAGGCACTTAGCCTTCCTTGGGTGAGGTCGCACTCCTTGGTTGGGTGAATTTTGCTAGTTCCAAGACTTGGGTAGATGAGATCCCACTTGATTTGCACTCCTCTCACTTGATAACCTACCCCTAGTGCTTCATCTCTTTGATTCTTGCCTTGTGGGCCCCATTCCTCATTTTGAGGGTTGTGCCCCACTTGGGTCATTGGGTGATGCACTTTCAACCTTAGATCTATGGAGATCTAGCTTCTCTTTGGGCATGCCATCCTAAACCCACTTTGAAAATTGCCTTAACTAACCCGATCTACATTTTGGCATAATTTTGGACTCCATTTTCCCCTCCATCTAAAGGCACTAGTCTCCTTGGGTCAATTCGCACTCCTTGGGGATTGTGTCATTTGCTAGATTCGATATGTGGGTGTGTCCAAATCTACCTTGGATCTATATATCCACATCATTAAACACCCCTTAGTGCCTTTCTACCCCTAACTTCACCTTGTAGGTCGCATTTGGGTCATTTCCATACTTTAAGGAAGTGGGTCCCACTTCTGTATTTCATGGTACTAGATCTATCTCTTTGATCTCCCAAGGTGGCTGTTATCACATATATAGTAGCCGAGCTACCATACATTATTTTTCTGATTCCAGTACACTATTCAACCAGTTCCCTTGCATTGAGATGCTGAGATGAGCATCTATTATGGATCACTATCAGATTTTGTACATCAGTTTTTATTCCCCATGCCATTACTGAGTCTCAGGACACTTAGAGAGATGACCGATGTAGCTATTTAGCCATTTATACAGAGCAGTCAGTAGTGCCCAGAGTTACAGCAGCATTTTCAGAGGACAGATTATGATTCAGATTGATGAGCATTCAGGTATATTACTCAGCAGGTATATTTTGGTGTTGTGCTTATATTGCTTTTATTTCCATTCTTTAAGCATGTCTTAGCATTTAGTATCATGATCTGGCGATCATATAGATATGTCGACCTGGTTGTACTTACACATATATATCATATTTGCCCCTACTCAGACTTAGAACTTCTTGGCCTATACTCATTGGTTTTACCCTCCCTAGGGAGAATAGAGGTGATCATTCCCACCATACTTTGGCTTGCTAGTGTCAGTTTCATTATTCACTGTCTCTATCCATCCATGACTTACCCAGTTTGATTCATTACCTTGACTTACTACTTGACTAGTGGCATGGAGGACCTTCACCCACTGTAGCCTCTATATTGGATGAGCTTCCCTGTTTATTGTGTCTCAGCTCTGAGTTGGTGACAAAACTTACCTATGGTGAGTTGGCTTAGTCCCCCTAGTCACTAAAGATGTTGTTGGCTAAACCTAAAACCTTTAGTGTTGCCATTAATGCAAAGTATGGAAATGAAATGTTATATCTTGTATGAAAAGCCCATTCATGCAATGTGTTTTTAAACACACATGAATGAAAGGCAAGCCAAATGAAAATAGCTATGAAATATCAAATGTATATCTTTTGTGAAATGTAAAATACCTAGGTAAACAAGCTGTCTATGACACACCTGCAACAAGAAGCCTAAATAAATGTAAATCTATGTAATGTGTTTATAAACACACATAGATCAACAATGGAACTTAAATGTTATATCAAAAATATTGCTGGCCTCTTTTGTATTATGGATTGTGCGCATCTGTGTAAGGTGAATAAACACTCTTTGAACAACTTATCCATTTGTGAGACACCGCCATTCCCTGTGTTGTTGCTTATCCACTATATGTTATGGTGTGTATTCCCTTTTCCACTTCCAAAGTGTCATAGTGTTAAGTCAGTAAGTCATTCCCTCTAGCCTAGCCATGATTGTCTTAGCCTTCACCCTTCACTAGCAAATTGATCACAACTATGAAGTGAGTATGAGCTTGAAAGTCTTGTCTGAGTAATAAATAATAATTATGACTTATTATATTTGCATTTAGATCACCAGTAATGATTACTTCTTGTTATAATTGATCATTAAATGGATTGTAAAGCATGTTTTAACCTTGGACACCTTGCAGCAGCTTGATGACAGTTTGAGTTATATTTTGGTCATGTTCACTTGGTCAAACCTCGGTTTGATCAAAAGTCAACCACGGGACATGAGGTGGCAGACCTCAGATGTTACGGATAGATGATATATGGTCTGGTACAGGTCACCATGGTGGGATTATGCAGTGGTTTTAGGCCTATGATGATTATTCGTACTTTTCAGCACTTGTTCAGATTATTATTATTTGGTCTACCGAATATGATGAGTATTTATTTTGGACCATGCAGAGGTTTATATGGTGTATGAGTACACATCTTTGATGGATTTGGACCTTCTAAGTCTAATGAGACAGTCTGTTTTCAGTTCCGGGAAGTTACAGTGATGATTGAGCCTCAGTAGGCTATCCTAGTGCAGTTTTGGTCTATTGGAGACCTTGTCAGTGCAGTGATGGGATTCACTTGGTTCACCTAGGGCGCTGTGCATGGAGGGGGTGGTCCAGCCACTTGTTATTACCATTTTACCCCCCTCCCAGACTCATTGGTCAACTCACCTTGATAGCGCAAGCACTCCAGGAGGTAGTTTGGGCAGTTTCACACTTCCCAAGGCAGTCCAGAAATGGTAGAAATGGCTACAAAGGAATTCGATTTGGGCTACCGAGACAAAGTTTTGGCATGGGATGATCAGTGATGATGAGTGGGATGTCCTCTACACCTCCAGCAGTTTCAGCTTCATCGGGACCCACATGCATCACTTATGGCATTTTTTGATGATTTTTGGAGCCTCCTAAGGCTCACAATTTGTCCATAGATGCACGATTTGGTACTTTGATGATTATTTTATTGATATTGTGCTATGGGGATTGACCAAGGGTGTCTAAAATTACCCCTTGGACCCACCATAAGCTAGATCTATTATTTTATCATCATGATTTGGTGGGATCCCCTCTTCTAGGGTGAGTTTGTCCACTTATTGTATTATTTTATTAGTGATCCATGTATTGTATTGTTGAGCTCATCTCAACCATTGATTAGATCTTTTGATCTTTTAATCTTAGCCACTCATTCAAAAAGTGGTTAGATTGTGGACTCTCTCCCTCCTATTTAAAGGAGAGAGCTTCTCATTGTAAAGGGGACTTTTGGCTCTAGATTATTGGAATAGAAAAATACTATTGCATCTATCTGTTGTGTTGTGGTCAATGCTTTTGGAGTTCATTCGTTGATTCTTCCTTTGCACTCGGTTCTTGGAGATTTTGTCTTGCTATACTTTTGTACCATGTTTTTGCATCTACAGGTGGAGGCTGATTTGGTTTGAGGACGTCTTGGTAGGGGAGGACCCTCCCTACTTCTTCTTTGGATCTCTTCGTTGGTAAGAGGGAGTATTACTGTCCCAGGACCTTCTATTTCATGTTATCATTGCTTTTCATTTCTATTTCCTCCATTGTTGCTCAACTGATTGAAATCGCTTTCCTTGGTTGACAGGAAGAGGAGGTCGCACTTGTGGGCAAGGGCATCATTTCGGCAAACAAATTCAACAATTTCTCATTTGATCCCTACGACAGTCTTCCTCAACAACAAGGCATCTCATTCCAACACTCAAGTATGATCTCAAGGTAATTTCTTTCTCCATGATCTATCCATTTGTCTAAATGCTTCAAACCCTTACTATTCAAAACCCTCATTTTACAATTTTTCAGATCTAGCTTGATCCACTTGGCTTTTGGGTATAATATTTAAAACCCAGCTCTATAGTATCCACGGCAATTCGGATCTGTATTTTGGTGAGCATTGGCCATCATTTGACCCGCTTTCCAAGGCAAAGAAGCCTCTCCAAGGGAGGTCGCACTCCTTGGGAGAAGTGAGTTTGCAGGGATCTAGCGCTTGGGTAGGTGATATTCCACTTGATCTGTAATCTACACATTCAATAACCTACCCCCAGTGCGTCACTTCAGTGATTTCTGCCTTGCGGGCCCCATTCCTCATTTTGAGGGTTGTGCCCCACTTGGGTCACTTTGTGGCATACTCCAATCTCAGATCTACTGAGATCCAGCCATTGGATTGTCCTAATCTTTTAGATCCACCTACCTCTATACCTCAACATTCCAGATCTGTAATTTGGTGGACATCTGACTCCATTTGGCCCATTTCCCAAGGCACTGATCTTTCTCCAAGCCAATTCGACTTTCCTGGAATGTTGCGTTAGTTTGTGGTTTGACCCTTGCTTTGGTTGTGTTATCACACAACTTGTAGTTGTCCCTGGTAGTATCCCATCCGGGATGGTAGAGGAGATGGACAACTAAAGAGGTGACCCAAGAGATGCCACGGTTCCCAATGCAAGGTGGGAGTCACATCAACCGAGGCACTCTTCACTTTAGATCTAGATTAATCAAGACCTAGGGGGAGACCCTATTACCAATCAAAGATGATTGGACCCAAACAAAGGTTCCTAGGCATAAGTAAATGATGAGTTATGGAAACCAATGCAAAGTTAAGTGGACCTAGAAGTTAAAGTATGGTTGATGATGGTTTGAGAGATGATTAGTGTTTCAACCAATATATGATTTAGGCCACATGATTAGTTATAATGACAAGATCTAGTACCATGTGTTACAAAAGTGGGACCTACTTTCTTGGGATATGTGAATGGTTCAAATGGGACCCACAAAGTGAAATTAAGGGATGCAAATTCGTACTAGTGGATATGTAGTGAGTACATCTATGGATCTAAGTTGAAATTAGGAATACCCACATACGGGATCTAAGGTTTGACACAATTCCCAAGGACTGCGACTTGCCTAAGGAGGACTAGTGCCTTGTTGGATGGGTTAATGGAGTCAAAAGATATGTCAAAGTGTAGATCGGGACACCTAGTATGCAAATCAAGTGGGCTAATTGGGATATGATGGTTGGATTTTACTAGATCTAGGGTTTCATGATATGACCCAAGTGGACCACAATCCCTTAAAATAAGGAATGCTACCCTCAAGGCATATTGTCACAAAATGATACTCTAGACCTAGGTTTCAAGGTATGCCCGTTCCAAATCCACCAAAATCTCAACTACCCACGTCCTCAAAGTGGGCAAACCCAATCACCCAAGGAAGTGCGACCTTGCTCAAGGCGAGCTAAAAGATGGGAAAGGTGTGTCAAAACAAGTCCAATGGCCACCAAATTGTAAATCCAAGTAGTTTAGGCAATGATCTATGTGGATCTAGAAAATCAAGACAATCCAAGGGTTAGATCTTACTAGATCTAAGTTTTAAGGTGCCAAGTAGTCCAACGTGGGGTTTTAATCCCTTGAAACGTGGAATGATGCCCACAAGGTAGAAATCACCAAAGTAAGAGTCTAGGGGTAGGTTATCAAGTATATAGATTGCAAATCAAGTGGGATCTCACCTACCCATATGCTAGTTCTAACCAAACAAGCCTCTCCCAAGGAAGTGCGATTTGCCTCAAGAGAGCTATATTGCCTTGAAAAGTGTGTAAATTTTAACCCAATCACCACCAGACTATAGATCCAACTAGGGGTGGATGCTATAGAGGTGGGTTCTTAAGATCTTTTCAAAAGCAAGGCTAGATCTAAGTAGATCTAAGAAAAACCAATTTGGGGTTTTGATTAATTAGGGTTTGTGACCAATGAAGAGAGAATGGATGGAAAGAGACACATACCTTGTAGATCTTACCTCAATTGCTTATGGACAACTTGCAAATTCATAGCATTCTCCTATGTGTATATTCAAGAGTGCAATTCTAATTCTCCAAGCCAAATCGTCCTCCTCAAGAAGCCAAATTGTCCTCCTCCTACAAGACAAGATCAAAGGAAACAAGTCAAGTAAGATGATTATGAAAATGATAGAAAGATGTAATAGAAAGCATCAACTATGTCACGAAGATACAATAATGATACTCCCTATCACAAGATCAACCCAAGAGAGAATATGTGGATCCCTCCAACAATAACCCTCAAGAAATCGCCCTCCTCTCCACCAATTTGAAGTCTCTGCAAGACAAATAGTTGTAGAACCAAAACCCACAATGATACATAGAAGAGATACTGTATACTCAAGATGCAAGAGAATCCACAAGACAAGAGAGATATGCTCCAGAAAGAAGTGTTCTATTCCAATATTCCAGAGCTCCAAAGGTGAGCTATACAATAGGGGGTCTCCTCCTTATATAGGATAATAAAGACCAAAACCCTATACCACTTTACAATACTACATCAAATGAGTGGTTGAGATTAAAAGATCTCAACATACAATCAATGGCTAAAATGAACCATAATAACATAACACATGGATCACTCATAAAGTGATGATGTCATAGTCTAAAAATAATCATGGAGGGTGACGTCATCCACTAGAGGGGGTAAAAGTACCAAAGCCCACCTCATAATGACTAGGACATGACATATCGAGAACATGGTGGGGCTAGGAGGCATCAATCCTTACTAGCTCATCCCCAAGGCACAATAAAATAATAAAATATGTCCAAGATAATATAAATAACCAAATCTGTCCTCAAAATCTGTGACAGACAAGCAGTAAAAGACCTCCTATGATCGCTGTGGGCCTACCCACATGGTGAAAACTGGCTGGAAGATAGTGGGATCACCCTGGAAGACCTCTGTGAAAACCAAGTGCCAAAACCTTGCCTCAATTTCCCAAATCAAATTCCTCAGTGACCACTTTATCCCATTTTTTAACTGCCTCGGTAACTGTGAAAGTGCCAAAACTACCTCCCAGGACATCTGCGCTGTCCAACTAAGCCCACCAGGCTCTCCAAAAGGCGGGGTAAATGGTAAAAACAAGTGGTTGGACCACCCCCTCTTCATACAGCACCCTAGGTGAATTGGCCTCTCATTGACCCTGCTGCTCAGGCTGGTAAATTAGCACCAAATCTGGTCAACAAGTGTAAAACTGTATCAATCAATGTCAAAAGTGCCCGGAACTGAAAGATAAGTGTCTCATTGGATCCAGAAGACCCAAATCCACTAGGAATGTGTACTCATACACCATGGGTTTCCCTAATGGGCCAGCTGTAGGGTCCAGCATATATGGACAGTGTATAATCTGATGATCTGAAGTAATAAATAAAACTGCTGAACTGCATCAATCATCATCTGCATCCTATATCCATCATATGGCATCATCATCAAGAGTATGTGGGTCCATCAATCATCATCTATAAGCATATGTGGCCCACATCATCACGGATCCCAAAAAAATGACCCTAGTCAAACTAGGTTTGACTAGGTCCATATATAACCAAAGAAAAATCATATCAGTAGACTAAGACATATTCCTCTAATCACTCTCACAGCTTAGCTCAAAGTATAACATCCATTCAGTGGCATTAATCAAGTTGGCATATTCCTTTGTTATATGAAATTACTTGCACAATAGTTTAAATGACAAACTTACCCATTGGACATGGTCAAACTACTAGTGAAGGATGAAGGCTAGGAACAAGGTTGGGCCAAGGGGTTGACTTGTCTAACTCAACTCAAAAATACTTTGGACTGGGAAAAGGGGAAAGCTACAAACTCGGAGCTGGACAAAATAACACAGGGAATGGCTGTGCCTCACAAATGGATAAGTTGTTTAGAGAGTGCTTATTCAACTTAGGCATCATGTCTACATCAAGTTGATCCAGGTTCATTAGGATCATTCAATTTCATTTCATGGCCTTTTTGGCCTACATAACCCTTCGGATCTCAGGTGTGTTGATAAGCACAACTAGTTGCAGCTTGCATCCAGGGCATGTTTTCATATACATATAAGGTCAGCAATTGTTTAGATATAGCTTTTAAGAACCATTGCTTTTTTTGGACCTTTCTTATACTCTTCGAGGAGTATTTTTAGCAGTTCATTGCTCTTGCCCTTTTTAGTTTCCATGGGCGAATTTATAAGTTTCTATAAGTAGTACATGAGCTTTCAGTTTTAGCCAACAACATCTCAAGTGACTAAGGGGAGTTCGAGCCAATGCCAAACATCGGGACAACCGACCAGAATGATTTAGGCCTACAATCCAACTCACCAAAGGCAAGTTTTGTCACCAACTCAGAGCCAAGACACTAAACATACAGGGATGCGGTCCAAACACAAAGGTAGAAAATGGGGAAGTCCTCAGTATCAGAAAGTCAAATAAGACAGGTCAAGGTTTAAAGTCAAATAAGGAAAGTCATGTATGGATGGAGTCAAGTGAATTTGGAGCCTAAACTAGCAGACAACTGGTGTCAGGAAAGACCATATCTATGTAAGGTGGTAAACCAGTGAGTTTTGTCAAACAACCTAAATGTGCAAGTAAATGTCCATTTTATAATTTATAGTTCATTTTAAATAGTTTGCCACATCAGGAATAATATACCAAGCAGATGTTCTGATCATGACTAAATTAACAAGATAATAATCCACAGTCAATGATAAAATATCCATAGGTCATATAACATCATCACAATAATAATCATCATATATCATCTGAAACACTGCTACAATACATCTCTAAGCACTGAACTGAAACTGTATGGGATAAAGGGTCACATCGGTCATCAAATCTGAACTCTTAAGGCTCATCCTTGACACAAGGTCTAACATAAGTCTGAATAATACAATCATAATAGCCAAGCTCTGAATAATGGAAGCTCTGAAATGTGTAGATATCTGCTAAGCAAGAATAGTAGCCCTGCTACTATGGTGTGAAAACAGGTAGCTTGAACCCCTTGACATTGTCATATCACTTCATCAAGCCCACTTTTGGTACTGGGTAGCCCCAATTTGGAACTTAACTACCCTGCATTGGACACGATTCCCAAGGCAGTGGATTTTCTCACAATTGACCGGTACCCTGATCCTTGATCTCATTATAAACTTCATAAGTCACTCACATAAACATGTTGGACCAAATCTACACTGTTTAAACCCCTTGATCCAAACTATTATTCATCTTGTGACTTCTTCCATAGATCTAAGGTTCACCATATGCCTTACGTACTTCAACTATACTTGACTTGATCTGGTGTTTTGGTTTGATCTCTCCTGTCGGGAGTAGATCTGGGTCTCCCCCTTTGTTGTCTTGGGCTAGATAACATAAAGTGAAGATTGCCTCGATTGGCGTGACAACCATCCATTAGGAGTCGAGGCTATCTTGGTTGCACCTCTTTGGTTGCCCTTTCCTTCTGCCATCCATCTCGGATTCATCTCTAGAGGCACCTACAAGTTTGGTGATAATAGTGGCCTAACTCATTCATTGGTTGAAACACTTGTCACATCTTAAGCCTCTTCAACTATACTTAAACTCTTGGGCTCACCTGAGCTTGCATTGGTTTCCGTAACCCAACTTTCACATCTCCCTAGGAACCATTGCTTTGGCTAATCTTCTGTCGATTGGCTATAGGGTCTCCCCTTTGGTCTTGACTTGTCTAGATCTAAAGTGAAGAGTGCCTCAGTTGTCGTGACTCCCAGCTTGCATTGGGAACCGTGGTATCTCTTGGGTCACCTCTTTAGTTTCCCATCTCCTCTACCATCCCGGATGGGATACCATTAGGGACAACTACAAGTTGTGTGATAACATATTTGGCGCCATTGCCAGGAAGGTAGAGGCTTACCTTAGGTGTCTGCGATTATCCATGCATAACTCATATCGTATCGCATCCGAATTAATCTAAATGGTTATCATTTCAATCCTTAATTAAAAGCATATCCATCTATTTGTCACTCACTCTGTCCCTGCATTTTAACGACATACATCTTGGTAGAAGAGTTTAAAAGTCTACCTGGCGACTCCAAATCATGACTCTGCTGAGGAGCGAGCTCATAGTCATCCCTACAACCCTAGAAGTAAGTCAAATCCAAATCAATTGGAAGGAACCCCGCTTACTTATCACAGAAGAGATCCTAAAGCCCAATCATCTAACTTCTTTTGGAAAATTGTTAGCTCAGATTCTCCAAACCATATCTTAGGCTCTCCTTTGTTCAATTCGGTTCCTCTTTCATCTCCTAATCCTAATCTTAACGTAGCTCCAATTAATCTAATGGCTGGACTTAATCAATCTTCCTTTGGAAACAATACTCAAAACAATCCTCCTGTTGCTCGTGCTTTTGGAAACAAGGCTAGAGCCTTTCCCTTAGACTTTTCCCAAGTCCTAGGTGCCCCCCATGATATGCCAGACAAGTACTTTGAAAAGATCCGAAAGTTCAATGGGAACTATGCGACCTCCATTGAGGACCACATAGAAACTCAAGCATGAGTGGTCAGTCAAGTTAGATGGTCGTTTCCTTTTCAACCAGCTTTTCGAAATCAAGAAGAAAGAAAATGAGTCTATCCATGAGTTTAACCTTCACTTTGACAAGATAGTGGCCAACATTCCTTCCAACATTAGGCCTCCTGAGCAAGGCATCTTAATTCATTACCTCACTGCTTATGAGGGTTACCTTGGCTACCACTTAAAAGATAAAGACCTTGGTGATTTAAGGTGGCACAAGACAATGCTAGAAAGGCTGAAGCAAATGCTGCTTCCATGGGGAAGCAAAATTTCTTTGACCTAATTAGTGCCTCTTCTTCTAGATCTGAGCTTAAGTTTAAGAAGGGGAAAGAGCCTAGTAAAGATACCAATGAGATAATGGAGACCATGCATGAAATGATGAAGAATCTAACTCTCCTGACTAGGGATCTAGCTAAAAGCAAAGAGGCGGAAAGGTATAGGCAGCCATATGGCCCTAAGCCTTATTGGAACCAACAAAAGAAACCTAATGAAGGTGATAGAAGAAACCCTGTGAGCCAAGCTTCACCTGAACCTCTTGTTATAAACTGGTCTAACGAGCAAAGGTTGGAAGATCCTGAGTATCCCACCCACGGTGATGATACTCCTGATTCTCCAAAGAACATTAACTGGGTTGACGACTTAGATTTTGAAAAGGACTTTGGAAGGATTTTGATTGATCATGAGGAAGAGTCCATAGAAGAACCCGGTCCTAATTTTGCCATCTATGCAACTGCACAATCCAGTAGTAGTGGTCAAGCTCCCCTCAGAACCTATCAACGAAGAAAGGATGGCCAAAAGCCTACACCTTTCAGTGAGAAGAAAAGTAGTGAGCTGCCTAGTCCAGTGAGTGAGCCAATTCCTCTTCCTGAGTATGACTTGGACATCAACATTGAAAGAGACTTGGACAAAGTTATGCACAACATCCCACTCACTGAGTTAATGAAAATCCCATCAATAAAAGAGCGAGTGGTAGAGTTTTTCGAGAGTATCCTTGAGACTGCCACAAGCAATGCTGAAGGTTCATCTTTTCAAAACTCTGCACCTAGTGCTATGGTTGATGAAGAGGAGGACCCTCCCATTAACATCCAAACTGCCTTATACGCGAGAAAGAATGGTGGTCACCAACCCTTTATTCTTACACTTCGCATTGGTGATACCCTTTTTCATAACTGCATGTTGGATCCTGGTGCCTCCATGAATGTGATGCCGTTGCAAGTCATGGAAGCTATGGGTTTAAAAATAACTAGGCCGTATGGGAACGTTTGTGGGATTGACTCTAGACCAGTTCAAGTCTTTAGCTTGATTAAAAACTTGGGAGCTGACCTGTTTTCATGCCTCGACATATCCATGCTAATGGACATAGTAGTTATAGACCTCCCTCCAGCCTATGGAATGCTCCTTTGTAGGAAGTGGTCTGCTGGGCTAGGGGGACATCTTCAGATGGATTTATCATATGCTACTATCCCCAACTCTGATGGGTCATTGGTTAGGGTGTATCAAGAGCCATTTTACGATGGTCATCTTGAAAGTTATGAGGATAGTGTAAGGAACACATATGGCGAGGGTGAGTTGTTACCTGAGGGGATCTTCATGGTCATGGGTGGCCACGATGAGTATCCTAGTACAGAGAGAGAAGATATTTGGAGATCATTTGGAGATGATAGTTCTTCTAAGGAAGAAAGGGAAAGAGCTATTGATGTTAGAGAAATGAACCTTGAGTCACTTCGAGGTGAAGTGTCAGAAGAGCTTAGGGCTTTGAACCAGCCTAGTGATGTGGAGCCACACATTTAACAACCCGAGCCTATCACTCAACTAAATACTTCTGAGATTAACTTTGCTCAAATAAGAAGGGGTGAGTATATACCTAGAACGGTCCATCAATGGCTATTCCTGGTTGACCTCAACATGGAAAGGGGAAGACAAGGCTTACCTCACATCACTCCTTGGGCAAATAACAATGAAGGAACACATCCTTCCCCTGATGAGGGGAATGATGAAGAACCAACCGATTATCATTTTTCTGATGTTCCTAATCACTTATCCCATTTGTCCTTGGAAGATGGGGTTTTGAGGCAAGTGAATGACAACTCCATGAGTTAGCAAGAGCATGTCTTAATCCACGATGCCCTTGGAGAGGAATTTTCCTTGAATAACATAGCCATTTTTTAGGAAGAGCCCAGTGGGTTGAGTTTGTCTTCATCTTATCCTAGAATCCCTAGTTTCCTCTTTCCCCGTGAGTTACCTATTGGTGAAGAGAGTATGAACTCCACAAATTCATTTCACACTCCTACCTCCTCACCAACATCTTTAGACACAGGAGCTCAGAGTGTTTCCAGCACGGTTCCTAGTCATTCGTCTTTTCCCATTGATCATCTGACAGCTTTAGAGGGTATGATTGTTCCTGTCCCCTCTGGAGAAGGTAGTAGCAGAAGTGTTGAAAACCAAAATCTACCATCTCCAGTCCATGCGGAAGAAGAAGAGGATGTTGATAGAGACTTTTGGACTGTGGGAGAAACCCCAAAGTACATCATTCACCCACAAGTTGAAGAACCAAGAGTAGAGAGTCCTCTTGGGAGAGTAGTTAGAGAAGTCCTGATTCGTAGGGTAGCCATACCTTTAGATGGTGGATCTCACAGGTTTGATGCAATTCCTCCTGATAGGAATTCGAGGATAGTTATGCCTCAACCTCGATGCAATTCTGATATCCAACCTATTCCCGCTCATGTTATTGAAGCCATCCCTCAATCTATAAATCACCAAAGATTTGAAATTGGTTATAGGGTCGTTATTCCTATTGATTTATTTTGCATGCGATCCAGGGGATCTGGTGACTTTTGAATTGGACCCCTCACTGTTGAGCGGTGCATTAGTAATTGGTGTTTCCTCACTACTGGGACTGGCCAGTGTATCTTACTCCCTATCAACTAGAGGGAGTTAAGGGATTATCATCCCTGACTCCATTTCCCTTGCTTGCCTATCTAGAGTGCGTAGTCTTCTGAATAAGCTTGTTTGAGCAGTAGGATTTGTGTGCCTTTTCTTTTTTCTGTATGCTGAGTATTGTCATTTTTCTTTTCTGGTTGATTGTTTTCTTGCTGAGATGTTGATTAAGTTGAGCCTTGCTCCTTCCTAAGCTTGTCTCACCTCCTGCATGCTTTGAAGAGTGCTAGTAGCCTTTTTGAGTTCTTGTTTGTTTTACTGTGTCAAGTAAGTTGAGTATGCCTGCCTGAAAAAGTTTTCTTTTCCTCCTGCACAGTAAAATGAATCAAATTTATATGCCATGTTAGATTAGAATTTCTTTTACACATTTTAATTTATGTCTTAGAGTAGATTTCATTTTCAGTTTTATTTTATATATCTCCCATACATGCTTCATGTGGTATTCTAATGGCTATGAGCGCAGATACAAGTGCAAAATAAAAGCTGAAAGCAAGGATGATACAGTGCTGGATTGAAGATTGATGCAGAGCAGTTCGAGACCAGAGATTCTGAGGTTCTCAAGCGCTCTCTCCCTTAGAGCACTTGTCCCAGCTAGAGCCAAATGTTATCACACCATAGTAGCAGGGCTACTATTCTTGCTTAGCAGATATATGCACATTTCAGAGCTTCGATTTTACAGAGTTTGGCTATGATGAGCCTGTATTTTGAGATCACTAATGATCAAAGCAGTATTGTATATCAGATTTTTGTTACACCCTGTGCCAAGGCTAAGCCTTGAGAGTTTAGATGTGATCACCGATGTGACCCTTTATTCCATAAAGTTTCAGTTCAGTGCCCAGTGACGTTATTGTAGCAATGTTTCAGATGATTTTGGATGATTATTGTTATGATGTTATATAGCTTATGGACTTCTGATTATTGAATATGGATTATTATCTTGTTGCTTTAGTCATCTTCACAGCATTAGCTTGGTATACGATTCATGATGTGGCATACTATTTGAAATGAAATGTACTATCTAAATGATGTTATAAATCGTAAAATGGACACATTACTTGCACATTTAGGTTTTCTGACAAAACTCACTGGTTGTATTACCCTCTTATGAGCATAAATATGGTCTTCCTTGACATTCTTGTTTGCTAGCCTAGGCACCACATTCATTTGACTCCATCCATCCATGCCCTTCCCGATTTGGCCTCCACCTTTGACTTGTCGTTCTTGACATTTTGATACTGAGGACTTCCCCATTACTACCTCTGTGTTGGATCACATCCATGTTCGTTTAGTGTCTCGGCTCTGAGTTGGTGACAGAACTTGCCTTTGGAATTTTCATTAAGAGGATCTAAACTTCATTAACCTAAGATCCTTGAGTGACACCTTGCTCTAGAATTTTTTTTAAGCAAGGTCTCACGTTGGGCAGATTTTTTTTGTTTTAAAAATATTCATTGGGCAACTTACTTAACAATCTTTTTCATTTTTGAATGCATTTTACTTTGCAGCAAATAAACCCACTCATTAACCACTTCAAGTGTCAAACCAGTGTGAGTTTACTTTTCTGCATTTCCTTTAATTTTCCAAAATTGAAGATCGTTGATGATTAATGGATTTGATATACTTGTGTTCAAGTTAACATTTTTTCAATCCCTTGAATATTTCCATTGCTAAGTGTTTGGTTTATTTATTTAGACCATCAACAATCTTGCACACTCAACCACTCTTTGGGGAATTAACGTTATTTAGCAATTCACTCAGTCACACACATCTAATTAAGTTAAAATCAATCCGCTCTGAGCTCTCTCCAATAGGAATCACTCAATCAACCCTAGGGAAACCTCCTTGACTTTGAGGGCTGGTCAAACGAAAAGGAAGTTAGCACTGAGATGACAGTGGTGATTTCTTCCAAAGTTTCCCCTTGATAGCACTAGTGAGTTGGGACTTTACCACTCAAGTGCTAAATCAAGTTGTAACAGGTCTGAATTCTAGCATTATACATCAACTCAATTCACACTAACAAACCATTCATAGTTGATATAGCAATCTAAGCAATTCTGGATTTTCATCAATCTTTAATACTTAGTTGCTCTTAGGGAAGCTCCCCATGTGTTTGAATATCCAACCTGAAGTCAGGGAAGTAGTTGCTAAGGTGACACTGGCAACTCTCTTGAGTTACACTTAAGCTTGGAACCTACTGAGGGCTTTCCACTAAAGGGTGCAAGTTTGAGTGGTAACAAGCCCCATTGACCACTTTTGATCATACGAGGGCAGTGATACAGTTCAGTGCCAATTTAATTTTTAGATCTAATATGGCAACTGCATTAATCAGAAAGATACCAGACAGGTCCTTTAACAACTGTTTGAAAATAATATTTGCTGCCGGACTCTACAACTTGCAAAACTCAAGCCATGGGCTATTTTCATGTGAATTCTGCATTTATGATTCCTAACTGCAAATTTAGAAATTTTGGATGCAAAATAATATCAGATGCAAAAATGTTTGTCAAGCAGAGCTGCATTTAAATGTTCTATTACACATTTTTTGGAAATCAAAACTCCTATTGTCTTCAAAATCCATAGTGATCTTAACTATGTCAATGAAAGAAACAACATAAATGTATTGACCATCTAGTTTATACCTCCAAATATCATGGAAACTGGCACATAAATTGACTGCACGATCAGCATCTACAGACATAAGTGTCTGAATTTCCCCACTGGAAAAGATTGTTCTCTCTGAAAGACTGATAAACAAGCACTATAGAAGAAATACCAAGTATCAATAAATATTTCTGGTTAAAATGAGGAAAGCTTCTAAATTATATACTTCAAATACAACAAAGAAACCCATGAGCAAGAGTCATAGGCACACAAGATATTTCAGATTATTTTAAAGATAAGAAATAGCACATCACCAAATAAGAATCATAGTTTCCTTCAGTTCAACAAAGATAAAATAATTGGCATTCTAACCAATAAACTTCCATACTTAATGGAAGCGGGTGACTAATCTGGATTTAGTCTCCTATTTATACAGAAACATAAGGCAATATAATTCCACCACCCATGGAATTCTAGATATATTCCAAATTCTAAATATCGAATTCTATCAGCAAATATAAACCATGTTGAGGTATCAGAAAAAGAGCCATTCACAACATTAGAGATAACATTCATTTAGTACCTTCATCAAAATGTGCTAGGTTTGAATTTCAGCACAAACACTGTTAAAATAATGCATGTATTATTACCTTTTGGTAGACAATAGTGATAATGCTTGCTCGTAATCGCAGCCTAAGTTTTGAAAGAAGAAATGAATAATGTGAACCTAAAAATGCTCTGCACCCATGTCATAAGAAATCAGTACACATAGAAGACTGAACAGTATATCATTGTAACCTAGCCCAAGACAATCTCTCACAAAAATAATCTTGATCAAGAAGTCTGATCTTGTAATGACCATCAATGGAAGCAACACTATATATAATACTATCACTATTATTGTGTGTACATTTCATTATAATTGCATAATTCAAAAAAAAAATACATAAAAATGACAGTGGACAAGAAATTGAAGGAGAAATCCAAATTTATTTGTCTAGCAAATAAATTGTTTTTATTAAATGTGTCTTATATTTACAAACAGCAAAAAAGGTGGAAGGGTATATACAATGGAACTTATATCCTCTTCTTTCTGAAGAACAAACTTACACCTAATCTTCCAAAGGGAAAATAGTACAAAAACTCTCATGCACTGCCAAATCCCAATGGAGGACCAAATAGCTATAATCACAAAACAAGGCCACACGCTAGTTAATCCTGCCCTAAAGGAGAACTAAATACTCATTTTAAATATGCTTCCAACAACTCTTAGCAAACTGGCATTCCTGAATCCGAAAAGATGTGCTGTGCCATCTCAAATGGTAGCAAAGAGCACAAAGACCATCAGAAATCCTTCTCTTTGCTAACCAAACCTTAGAGGGGATCCCCCAATAAATCACAAGCCATGCAAAGACCCTTAGCTTGTTAGAAATTCTTAGCACAGCTGACCAAATTCCTTCTACCTCACCAACCTAGACGAAGAGAAGCTCCCGCTGCCAGGGAACGAGTGAATCTTGACACTATTCTTGAAAGGTAGCATCTGATGCCTAGAGGGCATCCATGTAAATTAGAGTAGATTTTTGTTTCCACAGAAGCTTAGTTTTCATTTTTGTGCATTTACTTTTCATTTATTGCATTTCATTTAGTTAGTGTTTATGACATTACATGCTGGTTTCATTTCTATATATCATGGTGCTGCTAACTGTTAAATTTCATACATTCATAGCATAAAACATAAATGCATTACCAAGATCACTAGAAGTAAGACAAAGCACAAAACAACAACACAGAGTTTACCCTGGGAAACCCAATAGGGAGAAAACCCAGCAACCTTCGCAAAGAGATGATAATTCTGAGATCGGAGTACAAATGAAGAAAGAGAAAGTGTGGAAATGTTTTCCACAAGTAGAAACCCCAGAAATCAACCTCCTCCTTTAGGTGATACGGAATTCTCCTCTCCCAAGTGATGCGCCACTCTCAAGTGTGAGAATGAATAAATGAGGAGCACTAACCTCATATTTATACAAGTGCTGAAACCAGAAAATCCCTTATGGGGCCAACTTGTCTTGGGGGCAATAAATATTTTATTTTTAATCATTTCATTGTCTTCATCCATCCGTGGCCTACCTTTTAGATTATAACCCTGATTTGCTACTTGACTAGTGACATGGAGGACCTTTCCCCACTGTAGCCTCTGTACTGAATGAGCTTCCCTGTTTATTGTGTCTCGGCTCTGAGTTGGTGACAAAACTTACCTATGGTGAGTTGGAGTTCCTTGAGAATTCCCCCTAGTCACTAAAGTTGTGTTGGCTAAACCTGAAACTTTTGGTGCTGCCATCAATGCAAAATCTGGAAAAATGAAATGCTATATCTTGTATGCGAAAGAAATGCCAATTGAAAATGGCCATGAAAAATAAAATGTTATATCTTTTTGGAAAATAAATACCTAGGTAAACAAGCTGTCCATGACACACCTAGAAGTGCTCAGGTAAACAAGTGCCTTAAAAACACACCTGCAGCAGAAAGCCTAAAGAAAAATGTAAATCTATGCAATGTGTTTGTAAACACACATAGACCAAGGCTATGGAAACTTCAGGCCCAAAAAGCAATGGAACTTAAATGTTATATCTAAACAATTGCTGTCCTTGTTTGTATTATGGATTGTGCGCATCTGTGAAGGTGAATAAACCCTCTTTAAACAACTCATCCATTTGTGAGACACCGCCATTCCCTGTGTTATTGCTCATTCAGTATATACTATGGTGTGTATTCCCTTTCCCTTGCCAAAGTGTCACAAAGTCAAGTCAGTCAAGTCATCCCTTAGCCTAACCATTTACTTCAGCCTTCACCCTTCACTAGCAAATTGATCACAACTATGAAGTGAGTATGGTCCTGAAAGTCTAGTCTGAGTAATAATAATAACTAACGACACTATATATTTGGATTTAGATCGCCAGTCATGATTACTCTGTGTTTTAGTAGCTATTTGAATAAATTGTAAAGCATGTATTAACCTTGACACCTTGCAGCAGCTATGGATGATAGTCTGAGTTGTATTTGGTCTTGGTTAGACCTAGTTTGACCATGGAGGACCATGGGACATGAGATGTTGGACCTTATGATGATATGGATAGATGATATATGGTCTATGTACACATACAGGATGATTCTATGCAGCAGCTACAGGGTTATGATGATGATTCTTGGGATACAGCAGTGTTTGGTCATTTACAGATCATTATTATTGGCCTTGTTCCGGTACATTGGATATTTATAATTTATTTTGATCATGCAGAGATTCATATGGTGTATGAGTACACATCTTGGATGGATTTGGACCTTCTGAGTCCAATGGGACAGTTTGTTTTCAGTTCCGGGCACTCACAGTGATGATTTAGCCTCAGTAGGCTGTCCTAGTGCAGTTTTGGTCTGTTGGAGGCCCTGTCGGAGCAGAGATGACTTTTATCCGGTTGACCTAGGGCGCTGATGATGGAGGGGGTGGTCCAGCCACTTGTTTTTACCATATTACCCCCCTCCCGGACACATTGGTGCCCTCACCTTGACAGCGCCATCACTCCAGGAGGCTGTTTGGGCAGTTTCACGCTTCCCGAGGCATTTCAGGATTGGTAGAAATGGCTATTGAGGAAATCGATTTGGGCTACTGAGGCAAAGTTATGGCATGGGATGATCAGTGATGATAGATCGGGACCTTCCACACCTCCTCCTGCAGTTTCAGCTTCATCGGGGCCCGCATCCATCACTTATGGCACTTTCTGTGGATTTTTGAGGTCTTTTGAGGACCACGACTTCACCTTGGAGGCACGATTTGGTATATTCATGATTATTTATTGGTTATTGTGCCATGGGGATTGACCAAGGAGGGATAAAATTACCCCTTGGACCCACCATGAGCCTCTTATGATATTTTGTCATCATGATTTGGTGGGATTCCCCTCTCCTAGGGCGACTTGGTCCACTTATGTTATATTTTATGTGTGATCCATGTATTATGTTGTTGAGCTCATCTCAACCATTGATTAGACATTTGTATCTTTTAATCTTAGCCACCCATTCAAAAAGTGGTTAGGGTTTTGGTGCCTCTCCTTCCTATTTAAAGGAGAGAGCCTCTCATTGTAAAGGGACTTTTGGCTCTGGATTATTAGAATAGAAAATTATTATTGCATCTATCTCCAATGTTGTGGTGAATGTTTTTGGTGTTCGTTCGTTGGTTCTTCCTTTGCACTGAGTTATTGGAGATCTTGTTTGCCATATCTATTGTACCACGATTTTGCATCTACAGGTGGAGGCCGATTTGCTTGGAGGAGAAGGTATTGGTAGGGGAAGACTCTCCCTACTTCTTCTTTGGAGCTCTTCGTTGGTAACAGGGAGTATTACTGTCCCAGGACCTTCTATTTCATGTTACTATTTGCATTTCTCTTGTATTTCTTCCATACTTGATCTTACTGATTGAATTTTATTCCTTGGTTTGACAGGTAGAGGAAGGCGCACTTGTGGACTTGGGCATCAAATTGGCAAGCAAATCAACAATCTCTCATTTGATCTCTGCGGGAATCTTCCTCAACATCAAGGCATCTCATCCACATCATTCAGGTATGATCTCAAGGTAAGTTCTATCTCCATGATCTATCCAATTGTCAAAAACACTTAAAACCCTAATTAATTAAAACCCCAATTTTGCATTTTCTTAGATCTACTGAGATCTAGTGGGTTGTTGGGCATGATATTGAAAACCCACCTCTATAGCATCCACGGCATCCCGGATCTATAGTTTGGTGAGGATTGGCTTCCGTTTGACCCCTCTCCCAAGCCAACTTAGCTTCTCCCAAGGAAGGCGCACTTCACCTTTTGAGCAAGTTGACCTAGATCTAGAACATGGGTGTTTGAGATTCCACTTGATTTGACATCTACACATCAAATAATATACACCCAGGTTGTCCCTTTCTTGAAATTCAGCTTGTGGGCCCCATTCCACATTTTAAGGGATTTAATCCCCATTTTGGACCACTTGGAACACTTAAACTCAGATCTACAAAGATCTAACCGGTGGATTGCCACGAAATTATAGATCCATACTCCTACTTGACTGATCTACCCGGATCTAAAGTTTGGATGCCATCCGACATGATTTGACCCACCTAAACCCAAATTGAAGCCTCCTTAGGGAAAGTCGCACCACCTTGGAGAAGTGAGTTCACTCACTTCGAGGAACTGGGTACTTGAGATTCTTGCAGATCCGGAACCAGAATAATTCAAAACCTAGGTCTAGACTGTCACTTTGTCAAATCTTGCCTTGGGGACTGCATTCCTTGTTTTAAGGGATTGTGGTCCACTTGGGTCAAACCTAGATCTAGACACATTTAACCATCAAGGCCTATACTGTCCACTTATCTCATGTTGGAGGAGTCTTAAACCATAAAGTCAACCCTACTTTGACTCCACTTCCCAATTCCCAAGGCACTGGTTTATCTCCAAGACAACCCACTCTCCTAGATTGTTGGATTGACTTGTGGATTGACTTTTGCATGGTGAACTATACCTTTGAAGACATCATGAACCATAGTCAAGATTGTCTCATGTACTAGTTAGCCCCAATCTGACCCCTAAACAACCCTGCATTGGACACGGTTCCCAAGGCAGTGGATCGTTTGACATTGACCTAGTACACTAGCCCTAGATCTCACTTTAAACATTGTAAGCCACTTTCACTTCAACTATGAACCAAAGCTATACCTATTGAACCCCTCACTTGGCTTCTGACTTTACCCTTAGGTCTAGGATAAACCATACACCTAACTTCACTTAGAAATACCTTGATTTGGTGTCTTGGTTTTGATCTCTCCTGTCGGGAGTAGATCGGGTCTCCCCCTTTGTTGTCTGGGCTAGACAACATAAAGCGAAGGTTGCCTTGACTGGCGTGACAACCATACATATTGGAGGTCGAGGTGATCGTGGTTTCACCTTTCAAGTTGCCCTTCCCTATTGCCATCCATGACTAGATCCATCCATAGGGGTAACTACAGAAATTGGTACTAAGGCAAGTAGAATAGCACTCTACTAGCTTGGACAAGCTGTGCTCTCCAGTTTGCAAAATGAGAAATGATCAAAAGCCACTCTCTTTCTTGGTTCTTGTCTTTTATTACCTTCCCAAGCCTTCCATGGTTCGAATTCCCTCCATGAGCTTCATGCAACTCGAATTGGAAAGAGATTCCAATGTGTGCCACTTGTCCATCAATTCCTAGCCTCCTCCTTCACTCAATTCGAATGGGTGACTCTTTGGCTGCCCTAACTCCCTTGTGCGCCTTCTTGGAGGCTATTTTTATCCTTGGCATGTCATATATGTCAGATGTCAGCATTCAGGTCTGATTTGTGTCATAAGTGTCGTAGCATCTTCATCATTGTTGTCATAGAAGCTAGGGAATCTAGCCCAAGTGTCCCAATAACTCCAAGATGCCTCTTCCTCTTCCATGGGAGTTACTCTTCCTCCCGAATTCGACCCTCATTGAGTCATGCCAAGTATTATGCCCTTCCAACTCCCCCAAGAATGTTGGACTCCACCTAGGATTCGAATGGGTGAGAGTGGAATGCCATGTGGCACGGGGAATCTTGCTTAAGTGGGCCCCACACCTCCAATGTGCCCTCATGACCAAGTGCCACCTTATTTCCTATCTTAAATATTTATTTGTTCCCCATTTAATATATTTGGTCAAGCTAATGTCCATTTGGGGTTTTATAGTTAATGTTTCCACCCCAACCTAGGAAACTAGTAGATTGGTGGAATTTTCTCTTTTTGAGATTTATTTGAATGGGATAGTAGCTGGGCTACTATTCTTGCTGAGTAGATATCTGCACTTTTCAGAGCTTTGCTTTTACAGAGATCAGCTATGATGAGCTTGTTTATTTGAGATCACTTATGGATCATAGCAGTATATGTATCAGACATTGATTAGACCTTGTGCCAAGGCTGAGCCTTGAGAGCTTAGATTTGATGACCGATGTGACCCTTTGTTCCATACAATTTCAGTTCAGTGCCCAGTTGTATTATTACAAAAGTGTTTCAGTTGTTTATGGATGATTATTATGATATGATGTGACTTATAGACTTGTGATTATTAGCACTAGATTATTATCTTGTTGTTTTAGTCATCTTCATAGCATTGACTTGGTATATGATTCATGATGTGGTAGTACTATCTAAAATGAAATGAAATATCTTGGATGATGTTATAAATATAAAATTGGATGTATTACTTGCACACTAAGGTTTTCTGACAATACTCATTGGTTTCATAACCCTCCTGTGAGCATAGATATGGTCTTTCCGGACATCTTTGTCCGCTAGCTTAGGCACCACATTCATTTGACTCCATCCATCCATGACCTTCCTGATTTGGCTTTCACCCTTGACTTGCCTTCTTGACTCTTTGATATAGAGGACTTCCCCATTTCTACCTCTGTGTTGGACTGCATCCACGTTTGTTTTGTGTCTCGGCTCTAAGTTGGTGACAGAACTTGACTCTGGTAAGTTGGATTGTATGCCTAAATCATTCTAGTTGGTTGTCCCGATGTTTGGCACTGTGCAGAAGTCCCTCTAGTCGCTTGAGTTGTTGTTGGCTAAAACTTAAAGCACATGTACTAATATTGGAAATTATTATAAAGCCTATGAACTTAAAATTCTAGAATGTGTTTATCAACACACGTGAATAAAGGCTATAGCAATGAAATGCTAAAATACCCCATGAAGGGTATAGAAAAGGTCCAAAAAAGCAATGGTTAATCAAATGTTATAGTCCCTCTAGTCGCTTGAGTTGTTGTTGGCTAAAACTTAAAGCACATGTACTAATATTGGAAATTATTATAAAGCTTGTGAACTTAAAATTCTAGAATGTGTTTATCAACACACCTGAATAAAGGCTATAGCAATGAAATGCTAAAATACCCCATGAAGGGTATAGAAAAGGTCCAAAAAAGCAATGGTTAATCAAATGTTATATCTATTATTGCTGACCTTGTAAATGTAAATATGCCCCGGATGCAAGCTGCGATTAGTTTTGCCTTTTAGCGCATGTGAAATCCCAGAGGGGTCATATAGGCAAAAAAGGCCATGGAAATGAAATGAATGATCCTAATGAACCTGGATCAACTTGATGTAGACATGATGCCTAAGTTGAATAAGCACTCTTTAAACAACTTATCCATTTGTGAGGCACAGCCCTTCCCTTTGTTATTTTGTCCAGCACAGAGTATAGCTTCTCCTTTCCCCGTCCAAAGTGTCACCTACTTGAGTTTGGTCAAGTCATCCCCTTTAACTAACCTTGTCCTTAGCCTTCATCCTTTGCTAGCAGTTAAGCCATGTCCATTGGGTGAGTATGTCTTTAAAGCTTTTTGTGCAAGTAAATTATAAATAACATTGAGATATATATATATGTATTAACTGCCACTGAATGATGTTTATACTTTAAGTCAAGCTGTGAATGTGATTAAAGGAATATCTCTTAGTCTACTGTTATAATCTAGTCTTTGGTTGTATATAGACCTAGTCAAACATAGTTTGACCGTGGTCATTCTTGGGATCCGTGATGAGGTGGACCATTTATGCTTATGGATGATGATTTATGGTCCCACTGCCCACATACACTTATTGATGATTCCATATGTTGGACATATGCTTCAGATGATGATTGATGCAATTGATTGGTTCTATTATTATTTTCCAAATCATCATATTTTACACTGTCCGGGTATGGTGGACCATGCTGATGACCCCACAGGTTGTCATGAGGTGTATGAGTACTCATTTCTAGTGGATTTGGGTCTTTTGGATCCATTGAGACACTTATTTTTCAGTTTCGGGCACTTCTGATGATGACAGTTGCAGTTATCTACAAGTTGACCAATTTGGGCATGCTGATCTAGCCTATCCAACAGAGGCATTAGAGGCCAGTCGTTGCCTAGGGCACTGTGTAGGAAGGGGGTGGTCCAGCCACTTTTTTTACCATTATACCCCCCTTCCAGACAACCTAGTACACTCAATTTGACAACGCAGGCACCCTGGGTGGCCGTTTGGGTCACTTTGAGGGTTTTCAAGAGGATAAAAAAATGGAATAAAAGGGTCACTGAGGAATTCAATTTGGGCAATTGAGGCAAGTTTTTGGCACTTGATCTTCACAAAGGTCATCCATGGTGAACCCCCCATCTTCCAGATCAGTTGGCATAAGTCAGTGGGGTCCACAATGGTTACAGGAGGGCTTTTACTGCTTGTCTCTCTCATATTTTGGGGACAGGATTTGATCATTTGTGTCACTTTGACATGTCATAGACTCATATTTTATATTATTGTGCCATGGGGACATGCTAGTGAAGGAAAGTAATGCCTCCTAGCCCCACCATGAGCTTGTAGTGACTTGTCTTGGTCTTGATGATATGGCAGATCTATTTTTAGCCACCCCTATGTATGACGTCACCCTCCATGAGTCTTTTCTAGCTATGACGTCATCACTCACTTTAGTGATCCATGTGATATATTGTATTGGCTCATCTTAGCCATTGATTAGATTGTTATATCTTTTGATCTCAAGCACTTGTTGTTTTAAAAAGTGGTTTTGTAGTTTAGGGTTTTGGTCTTTATTATCCTATAAAGGGAGGAGACCACCCTATTGTAAAAGCACCTTTGGGCTCTGGAAAACTTGGAATAAAATACTGTCTTTGGAGATCTACTTCTTGGCTTTGATTGGGTTGCTCTTGCACATGGTTATGCATCTCTTCTTTTAGACATCTTTGCTTGTAATAGGTGAAATCGACTACTACAGAGGGAGGTCGAATTGCTTTGGAGCTAGAGTGCGTTTTGTTTGATGGGAAGATTGTAGGGGTTGCTCACATCCCCTATGGGCAAGACGTCTTCATCTTGAGGGAGTTTTTCAATTTTGCTTTGTCCATTGATTACTTATTTGACATGACATGCTTAGATCTCATTGATTTGTGGATCAAATCTAACATTTTGTAGTTTGATTTACAGGTTGGATGGGACATCTCTCCTCCTAGGGCTTGGACGATTTTGGTTGAAGACACTTGGATCAAGCTTGGAATTGTAACTAAGGGCAAGAATCATCTATATGCAAAGTAGTCGCAAGCTTTTGAGGTAAGATCTACAAGGTAAGTATCCATTTCGCTTGTTCTCCATCCATTTCGCTTGTTCTCCATCCTTTTGGTCACAAAAACACATAAAATCAAAACCCTCATGTTACTCTTTTATAGATCTACTTGGATCTAGCTTGGCTTTGGGTATGAAATTAAGAACCCACCTCTATAGCATCCACGGCGATTCGGATCTATAGTTTGGTGGTGATTGGCCTCCATTTGACACACTTCCCAAAGCACCTCGCCCTCCTTGAGGCAATTCGCACTCCTTGAGGAAGGCTAGTTTGGCTAGTTCCTCGACGTGGGTAGGTGAGATCCCACTTGATTTGGATATATCCATCTTGACAACCTACCCCTAGTGCTTCACCTTGTTGTTTTTCACCTTGTGGGCCCCATTCCTCATTTTGAGGGTTGAGCCCCACTTGGGTCACTTGGTGATGCATTGTAAATCTCAAATCTATGGAGATCTAGCATGCATTTAGACTTGATAACTTAAACCCACCTTGCTAGTCACCTTAACTACCCCAATATACATTTTGGTAGAATTTGGACTCCATTTGCCCCCTCATTTTAAGGCACTAGTCTCCCTTGGGTAAATCGCACTCCTTGGGCTAGTGGCCTTTAGCTAGATCCCATATGTGGGTGATGCCTCTCTCATCTTGAAATCATAGATCCATCCCTTGCACACCCCTTGGTACCATTTTCATCTCTAACTTGACCTTGTGGGCCCTATTTGAACCATTTCCATATTTTAAGCAGTGGGCCCCACTTGTGTAAATCTCATGGTACTAGATCTCTTAGATCTATCTCAACTTCATAAGTGGCCTTAGTCATTCATTGGTTGGAACATTTGTCACCCCCTAAGCCTCTTTCAACCAATCTTCAACCCTTGGGTCCTGTTATCACCAATCTTGTAAGTGCCCCTACAGATGGATCCAAGGTGGATGGTAGAGGGGACAGGCAGCTAAAGTGGTGAACCAAGAGAGCCCTAGTTCCCAAAAGGATGGTTTTCACGCCAACCAAGGCACTCTTCACTTTAGCTATCAAAGCCAAGATAGCAAGGGGGAGACCCAGATCTACTCTCGATAAGAGAGATCAACCAAATCACCAAATCAAATCAATCTAATGAAGTACGTAGGGTGATAGGTATGGAGCCCTAGAATTAATGAGTTAGGACCACAGTGGAGGCTTAGGAAAGGTGTGACATGATAAGGAAAGATAACACACAGTGATTCTAGGATTAAGTATGATTCCAGGATTTAAAGCTAGTTCAAAATCGTAAAAATCAACTACCTTGGGAAATGTGACCCTTAAAACAGGGAAAGTATCCCAAAACTTAGATCTGACAGTTAGGGCTTTCTAGCTGTGCTTGATGAAGGGATATGACAATATCTAAGTGCGCCAGCAACCAGATAGAGATCAACCCACAAGGAAATCTAACAACCCAGGAAAGTCGCGAGGGCTTGGAGAAGGATCAGTGTCTTGGAATTTGGGCCAAATGGAGTCGGATGTCCACCAAAATACAGATCGGGTTTGTTAAGGTGCAAGGCAAGGTGGGTTTTGAAAATCAAGAGCATCCAATGGCTAGATCTCAATAGATCTGAGATTGAAAATAGCTCACTCAATGACCCAAGAGGGGCACAACCCTCAAAATGAGGAATGGGGCCCACAAGGCAAAAATCAAAGAAGTGAGATATTATGAGTAGGTTATTGGATGAGAGGAGTTCAAATCAAGCGGGATCTCACCTACCCAGATCTTGGAACCTAGCAAACACCCTCTCTCAGGAAGTGCGACCTCCCTTGGAGAGGCTAAAGTGCCTTGGGAAAGGGGTCAAATGGAAGCCAATCCACACCAAACTATAGATCCGAATTGTCGTGGATGCTATAGAGGTGGGTTTTCAATATCTTACCCAAAAGCTTACTAGATCTGAGAAAATGTAAAATGAGGGTTTTAATTAATGAGGGTTTTAACAGTAAAATGCTTATGCCAATGGATTGGGATCAAGAAATAGTGAACAAACCGGTGGAGCTTACCTGGATAACCTTGTAGATGCCTTGATGATGATGATCTATGCAAACCCAATCAATTTGAGAAGATTTGAGGTAGTTTTCTATGAGATCGATTTTGTCCAAGGAAGCCAATGCGCCCTCTCTCCTGCACAACAAACATCAACAATATCAGATTTGATGCAATCAAGAGATAAGACTAATGCCACAAGAGAAATAACAGAAAGATAGCATAGATCACAATGATACTAATGATAACCCCCTAATACAAACGAATGCCAAGTGTGCGAGTTGAAGAAGCCTTGCAAAAACGCCCAAGTTGAAGTCGCCCTCCTGTAGACAAGACAAAGTTTCCCAAAAGATAGATCTTACCACAAATTTCCAAATGCTAGGATGCAATAAACTTTCCAATCACCATCTCAGAACACTAGATGCAAAGGAGATCCAAGAATTTCCACAAGAAGTTTTTCTATTATCACGATTCCAAGAGCCAAAGACCGTTTACAATGAGAAGCTCTCTCCTTTAAATAGGATGGAGAGATACCAAAACCCTAACCACCTTTTGAATGGATGGCTAAGATTAAAAGATCAAAGTGATCTAATCAATGGTTGAGATGAGCTCAACATGAAAGTACATGGATCAATAATAAAATCATACATCAATGGACCAAATCGCCCTAGGAGAGGGGGGTCCCACCAAATCTCAATGATAAAATATAAGATCTAGCTCATGGTGGGTCCAAGGAATAATTTCTAACACCCTTGGTCAATCCCCATGGCACAATATCAATAAAATAATGCTCTAAGCACCAAATCGTGCCTCTCTGGAAAAGTCGTGAGGTGGTCCCACCAAATCTCAATGATAAAATATAAGGTCTAGCTCATGGTGGGTCCAAGGGGTAATTTCTAACACCCTTGGTCAATCCCCATGGCACAATATCAATAAAATAATGCTCTAAGCACGAAATCGTGCATCTCTGGAAAAGTCGTGAGCCTTAGGAGGCTCCAAAAATCCATATAAAATGTCGGAGTGATGGGTGTGAGTCCCACTGGAAGCTGAAACTGTTGGAGAAGGTGTGGAAGACCTCCCACTCATCATCAAACATCATCCCATGCCAATCCCATGCCTCAGTAGCCCAAATCGAATCCTTCAGTGGCCATTTTTACCATTTTTTAACTGGCTCAGGAAATGTGAACATGCCCAAACTACCTCCTGGAGTGCCTACGCTGTCAAGGTGAGCCCACCAGGCTCTCTGGGAGGGGGGTAATACGGTAATAACAAGTGGCTGGACCAACCCCTCCATGCACAGCGCCCTAGGTGAACCAATCAAAACCAACCACTGCTCCAACAGGCCATCTTACAAGCCAAAACTGCACTAGGATGCTCAACTAAGGCTAATAATCACTGTAACTGCCCGTAACTGAAAACAAACTGTCTCATTTGACTCTGAGAGCCCAAATCTATCCAAGATGTGTACTCATACACCATATAGATCTCTGCATGATCAAAATAAATATCCATCATATCCGACAAACCAAATAATAATAATCTGTAAAAGTGCTGAAAAGCACAAATCATCATCATAAGCCTGAAACCACTGCATAGAACCACCTGGTGACCTGTACCGGACCATATATCATATCTCTGTATCATCTGAGGTCTGCCACCTCATGTCCTATGGTTGACTTTTGGTCAAACTGGGTTTGACCAAGTCAACATGACCCAAAATATAACTCAGGCTATCATCAAACTACTCCAAGTGCCAAAGGGTAATGCATGCTCTACAATTCATTCAAGTAACAATTATAACAAGAAGTAATCATTACTGGCGATCTAAAACCAAATATATAAAGTCTTGAATTACTATTATTACTCAGACCATACTCACTTCACAGTTGTGATCAATTTGCTAGTGAAGGGTGAGGACTAAAAATTAAAAGCCTAGGCTAAGGGATGACTACTGACTTGACATTGTGACACTTTGGAAATGGAAAGGGAAAACACACTCTAACATATGCTGGACAAGCAGTAACACAGGGGATGGCAGTGCCTCACAGATGGGTAAGTTGTTCAAAGAGTGCTTATTCAACTTAGGCTTCATGTCTACTTTTGTAAAAGATGATCCAAGTTCATTAGGATACAATGATTTCACTTCATGGCCTTTTTGGCCTACATAACCCTTCGGATCTCAGGTGTGCTGATAAGCACAACTAATTGCAACTTGCATCCAGGGCATGTTCAATACATATACATAAGGCCAGCAATCGTTTAGATATAGAGTTTAAGAACCATTGCTTTTTGGACCTTTCTTATACTCTTCAAGGAGTATTTTAGCTTTTCATTGATCTTGCCCTTTACTCACGTGTGTTGATAAACACATTCTAGAGTTTACAGTTTCCTGGGAGAATTTACATAAGTTTCCATAAGTAGTACATGAGCTTTCAGTTTTAACCAACACATCTTAAGTGACTAGGGGGACTTCGTACCAGTGCCAAACATTGGGACAACCGACCAGAATGATTTAGGACTACAATCCAACTCACCAAAGATGAGTTCTGACACCAACTCAAAGCCGAGACACAAGAAACAGGGAAGCTCATCCAACACAAAGGCTAAAGTGGGGGAAGGTCCTCCATGCCACTAGTCAAGTAGTAAGTCAGGGTAATAAACAAACTGGTAGGTAATGAATGGGTGAAGATAGTGAATAATGAGACCAACATTAGCAAGCCAAAATATGGTGGGAATGATCACCTCTATTCTCCCTAGGGAGGGTAAAACCAATGAGTATGGGTAGTGAACTTCTAAGTCTGAGTGGAGACAATATAATATATATAAAAGTACAACCAGGTCCACATATCTATATGATCGCCAGATCGTGATACTAAATGCTAAGACATGCTACAAGAATGAATATAAAAGCAATATAACCATAACACCAGAATATACCTGCTGAGTCATATACCTGAATGCACAATATCTGAACCATCATCTGTCCCCTGAAACTGCTGCTATAACTCTGGGCAATACTGTCTGCTCTGTATAAATGGCTACATCGGTCATCTCTTTGAGTGTCCTGAAACTCAATCATGGCATGGGGAACAAAACAGATGTCCATATAATAATCATGATCCATAATAGATGCTTATCTCAGCATCTCACTGTAAGGGAACTCGCTGAAAAGTGTACTGGAATCTGAAAAATAGTGTGTGGTAGCCCGGCTACTATATATGTGATAACAGGTCCACTTAACTTTTATAGATCTAATTCACTCATTGGTTTCTGTAACTCAACTTACACATTTCCCTAGCAACCTTTGGGTTAGCTAGTCTTCATTGATTGTCTAGGGTCTCCCCCTTGATGTTGATTAGTCTTGATCTAAAGTGAAAAGTGCCTCGGTTTTCGTGATTCCTAGCTTGCATTGGGAACCGTGACATCTCTTGGGTCACCTCTTTAGTTGTCCATTTCCTCTACCATCCCGGATGGGATACCTTTTGGGACAACTACAAGTTGTGTGATAACTAGGACATTACAGTAAATGCTTCTTCCATTGCACTGAAGGATATCTTGTTGCTACCTTGTATCTTTTTCCACTAATCTGAATTACAGGTAAAGAGGCCGTCGATTTGGAGGAGTGCACATTGGTGGGGAGGCTTTCCCTACAACCTTTTGTTAAATCTTGGTTGAAACAAGGAGTGATTTTGTCTTCATACCAATTATTTTCTATCTTTTGCTTCTTGCTTGTATCTACCCTCATTTTTTTTGTGCTAATTGAACTTGTCTCCTTGGTTTTGCAAGAATAGAGGGGCATAGGTGTGGACTAGGGCAAAACGCACAAGCAAGGAAAATACAAAATTCTTCATTTGATCTGTGGGGAAGTAATCCTCGTCATAATCGGCATCCATCTCATTATCCAGGTACGCTTGAAAGGTACATATTTTACTTCCTTAGCTTATCCATTATTTTTAGATCTCAAAACCCTAAACGCCAAAACCCTCATTTTTTTTATTTTTCAGATCTATGGAGATCTAGTAATTATTTGGGCTTAATAATTAAAACCCACCTCTACATTAGTCACAACATTCCCGATCTAAAGTTTGGTGGACATCCGACTCCATTTACCCACTGATCTAAGGCATTGGGCCTCTCCAAGGGAGGTCACACTTTTGGGTAGGTGGTCATTTTTGCTAGATCCCAACATGGATATTGCTAATTCCTCATTGTTTTATTAGATCCATTCATTTGCAAACCCCCTAGTGCTTTTCTTCATTGATTTTCACCTTGTGGGCCCCTTTTGGACCAATTTCCATATTTTAAGGGTGGACCCCACTTGGATCTATTATTTTGGCACTAGATCTATCTAGATCTATTACTTTAACCTCATAAGTGGCCCTTATCTTTTATTGGTTGAATATTTGTCCTTCCTGAAGTCTCTTCAACCAAGCCCTAAATCATTGGGTCCACTTATCCATTCTAGATCTAGATCTAATCTCATCTTGATTTTCTACCTTATCATCATCACATTTCCCTAGGAGGTCTTGATTTGGTTCACTAGCCTTCATTGGCTAAGCTAGGGTCTCCCCCTTGGTCTAGCTTAGGCTTGATCTAAAGTGAAGAGTGCCTCGGTTAACATGACACCCAATTGCATTGGGAACCATGGCATCTCTTGGGTCACCTCTTTAGTTGTCCAACACCTCTATCGTCCTGGATAGGATAACCTTTAGGGACAACTACAAGTTGTGTGATAACAGGTAAATCCTTGTGTTCTCTTGTTATGTTGTGCTTGTCTATCTTTCATTGATCCTAGTGCATATGGTTATTGTGATAATAATATAAATTATTTGAAGATCTAACATAACCATACTGGAAGTATCAAAATTCTAACACCTCTACCGTCCTGGATAGGATACTCTGTAGTGGCAGCTACAATCTAGGTGATAACAATTACTTGATGATTGTAAGGTGGTTATGTGTAAATCTTGTATAAATGTAATATTCGTGAATATGAAAACTGCTTGGGCTTAGGCCTTCTTTCCGCCAATTTGGTTTCTTAGTTTTCTTGTTTATCCTCTTTCTATCAATATTGTATGTGAGACACCTAGTCATCTTTAAATTTTTAAACATCTATTAATATTTTGCATTGTATGGACATGGATTTATTGAATATCAATGGAAAAAGTTTCTTTAAATTCAAATTGTTTATATCCTTATATTTTTGTATTTGTCGATTTTTTCCCAATCCAATTAAAACTCTTCACTATTTTGCCTCATCAATTTTTCTGATTCCAAGTTTGGTAACATTGATCATAATTATTTGGTTTGTACAACATTTCTTGGGATATAGCATTGCTTGAGAATTTATGATATGTTTACCCTTTCAAAAATCAGATGTAGGTTTATTTTTGATCATGAGGTCGGTTCTTTGCCTGCTTCATGTTCCATGTGGGGGGATGAGGTATGTATGCAGTGGTTGGCCAAAGGTGCCTTGCTAATTAAGGATGCCAAATCCCTAGATGCATTTGGGTATTCTGATTTCTGCATTGGTAGTTTTGAGGAAGAGGATATAAGTTCAATTGTATATACCTTTCCACCCTTTTGCTTTGTTGAAGTAAATATATTGTGTATTTTTTGAAGAAAAAAAAACATGGGGAATTTTTCCATTTGATATATATTACACCATAGCCACTTTCTTTATGAATTAATTTCAACTAAGGCCTTCACTAATGAGCACCCATTTGATCAAAGTGCATAAAAGAGAATATGCATAGTGCTAACAACTTGAGAGCCAAAATGGGATATTACAACGAACAAAACATGATGTCACTACTCAACCTTAAAGAACATAAGAGAAACCAAACACATAGTTCTATATAATATCCTCTTACACTTATCATATACAATTTTCTTTAATAGTCTATCCACTATCAATATTCTTTCCTTCTATCACTACGTTCTGCAATCAACACCCTAGGAAGGTTAGCACATTTATTCAATCCAAATTTATGTGATTGAACAAAGCTTGACATTGTAACATATTCCAAGTCCACTTCAGCAGGAAAACAATGTAATACCTTGAGACAGAAAGAACACCTAATCCAAAAGCACAATAGTAGCCATAGGGATGCCCATTTCCTATATCTGCAATTGACACATAAAATCAAACCATAGTAGCATAATTCGAGTATGAATACGGATACGAATACGATTCGATACGGAAAAAATATGTAATGAAAATATCTAATATGAATAAAATACGGAAGTAGCTTGCTTATCTACAATATTTTTAATCAAATATTCACAAATATACCATAAACATGCATAGGCATTTATATAATAAAATTTAACATATATTACAAAAACAAAATATAAAATCTCAAGAGCTTCTAATATAGAAGTGTGAGAGAAGGCAACTACTTATTAATAATTATTTTAATAAGAAAGTATGAAATTGAATGGTATTTTTGTTTATAGTTTTATAGTGTTTAAATAATTAAATGGTATTTCTATTTTATAGTGTTTAAATAATTAAAGGTTTTTTTAATTGGTTTTCAAAATTTAATTGCCCACTAATAATCCGTATCTGTATCACACCTACACCGAATATTCGACGAATTCGAATTTGCTCGGAATTTCCGTACACAAAGTGCCAATACCGTCGAATTATGCTACTATGAATCAAACTAAGATGACAATATATAGATTTCCTTCAGAGAAGTTTCACTTCAAATTCTTGTTCAGTAAGATTTGATACAACAGCACAGATTTTAAAATGGGGCAAACAACTTAACTGAAGCCCACCCTTCAATAAAATAACAATAAAAGCACTTTATCATTCAAATAAATAGGGTTCTATTTATATTAAAATCATCCCAAGATTTAACTACAAAGTTCCATTCATAAAAACAATAATCATAATTATTAACAGGTGCATTGACACATCCAAATGCATAGATAGCATTTAATCTATTATGGAAATTTTAGCACCCAAAATGGATTTTCCCAAAATATATTTTGTGGCACTCATCAAAGATGGTTCGTGGGTACAGTACAAGATGGATTCATTAGTCAGTCCATCATTTGAAATCAATGGTTCGTGGGAGTTGGTTTGTAGTGGAAGCCCTGCAATAAACAGAAATGTTCTGCAATAGAATTGTATGTATAAAAATATATTTGATAATGAATGAAGAATAAGATGATTGTACAATGACTGTTCGGGTACACAGGGTACTACCAAAGGACCGAACACCAAGAGCAACCACTTCACATAAACAGATCACAGATCAACACACCGATGTTTTGACGTGGTTTAAACCCTCTTGAGGGAAACACTCCACGGCCCCGGCCAAATAGCTTCTACGGGACAATTTATTATGCAAAGAAAGAAAGTTACAAATGAGCTTCTCATAATCGATCATCTAAACAATGACCCTCCATGCTCTTTAAATAGAGATCATGGACCAATCGGGTGTTAAGCCACGGATCAAGGTTAGGTTTGATCTAAGAGAAGTTGAGCCGTCGGATCACTCTATGTCGGAAACATATCGTGACCGTCGGATTAAGTATATACAAATGCATACTAATGCATACTAAAGAAACACACTATCCCTAACGGATATATTACACAAGTTGATCTTAACTAACTCCTAAGTGTCTAAATATCCTAACATCCCCCCTTAAGAACAACTTGGGATAGGATTGAAGGATTTACAAAAGTGACACTATTAGGAGAAGGAAGGAGGCATTAGAGCCTATCCCCCCTTAATGACAAGTTCCTGAACTCCTAACAAAGATCGAAGTTTAGAAAACTTCGCTTCTGTAAGAGACTTGGTGAAGATGTCTGCAACTTGATCATCTGTAGGGCAGAAGAGCACTTCGAGAACACGATCATGAACAAGATTTCTGATGAAGTGCATATGTAGCTCAATGTGTTTGCTGCGTTGATGTAGAACTGGATCTTTGGCAAGCTTGATGGCACTTTGATTGTCGCACCAAAGTGGAGTAGGCTGCTGCTGCTCGAATCCAAACTCTGAAAGGATCTGTCGAAGCCATAAAGCTTCCTGACTGGCATTGACGGCTGCTCGATATTCTGCCTCTGCTGAAGAAAGAGCAAGAGCTTGTTGTTTCTTACAAGCCCAAGTAATAGGTCCAGATCCCAGACTGAAAACATAACCTGCAGTAGACTTTCGATCATCAGGATCGCCGGCCCAATCTGAATCAGTGAAACCAACCAACAAAGGTTTCCCCCCTGTACTGTAATGAATCCCAAACTGAACTGTACCTCGAATATATCGAAGTATTCTTTTAGCTGCTTTCCAGTGACTTTCATGAGGTGTCTGCATATAACGGGCAACTCTACCAACGGCAAAGGAAAGGTCAGGACGGGAATGAGTCAAGTATAAGAGACAACCAATAAGCTGACGATACAAGGTGGCATCTACTTCAGGTGAAGTACAAGTGGCAGAAAGTTTGACTCCAGATTGGAAGGGAGAAGGGGCTGGTTTACAATCTTCCATGTGAAAGCGACGAAGAAGGTCACAAGCATACTTAGACTGAGAAAGAAAGATTCCTTCTTTGGTTTGCAGAACTTGGAGACCAAGAAAATAATGCAAATGTCCTAAGTCTGACATTTCAAAGGTTTGTTTAAGACTGGATTTCACATGGGTTATAAGCTTAGGGTCACTACCAGTAAGAATAAGGTCATCAACATATAGAACAAGTATGATGAGATGGTTTCCTACTTTCTTGGTATAGACATTGGGGTCAGAATGGCATCTAAAAAAACCAGTGTCAAGGAGAAAGTTATCCATTTTGGCATACCAAGCTCTAGGAGCTTGCTTAAGGCCGTATAAGGATTTCTTAAGGCGGCAGACAAGGCTAGAGTTATTCTGAACATAGCCAGGAGGTTGTTCCATGTAAATTTCCTCCTGTAAATCACCATGTAAGAAGGCAGACTTGACATCCATTTGATGGACTTCCCAGTTGTGTAAGGCTGCAAGGGAAAGAACAAGGCGGATGGAGTTCATTTTGGCGACGAAAGCAAAGGTTTCATTGTAGTCAATCCCTTCAACTTGGGAAAAACCTTTGGCAACTAACCTTGCCTTAAGTCTTTCAACACTTCCATCTGATGCATACTTAGTTCTGTAGACCCATTTACATCTGACAAGTTTTCTTCCTTTTGGAAGAGGTACAAGATCCCAAGTATCGTTCGCCATTAAGGAACGATATTCTTCATCCATGGCTGCATCCCAATCTGGATTCCCTGAAGCTTCTGCAAAAGTTTCTGGATCATGATTCTCGGAAACTTGAGCCAAAAGAGAAGAGGCTCGCTGAAATTGAGAACGTGTTCGACGTTGATCTCTAGGATCACCGGCAAGATCACCAGCTGCTTCACATGTTGAACGGACCCATCGAGGAAGCACTTGTGCTGGTGCAACTGGAGGAACATGAGCAGGCGGAGGTGGATTTTCATCCTCACTGTCATCATCAGAAACTGGAGTTGGAAACCTGTCAAGGAAGTTGGAAGAAGAAGAAGAAGAAGGCACAAACGCCGAATTAGGCTCGCAGGCCAAAGATGGCACACTCGCCGAGTTAGGCTCGCAGGCCAAGATATTTTCATCAAATTTAACATCTCTTCTAATGATTATAGCATGAGAAGGTGGTTGAAGAAGTCTATAACCTTTTACATCTTCAGAATATCCAACAAATATGCACTTTTCACTTTTAGGCTGCAATGCTTTCCGTTTTTCATCCGGAATGTGAGCCCATGCTTCACTACCAAACACACGAAAGTGACTTACATCAGGTTTAACTTTACTCCATGCTTCTTCCGGTGTTATACCTTGTAATGCTTTTGTGGGGGTGCGATTAACTATGTAATTTGCACAATTTATGGCTTCAGCCCAAAATTGAAGACTTAGTCCCTTAGATTGGATCATACAATTTGCCATTTCTTTTAAAGTGCGGTTCTTCCGCTCAGCTACACCATTTTGTTGTGGTGTATATGGAACAGTGTGTTGTTGTTGGATGCCTTGTTCAGTGCAGAAAGTAGTGAACTGTTTGTTAACATATTCTCCTCCATTGTCAGATCTTAACTTGATAATTTGATGACCAGATTGTTTTTCAACAAGGGCCTTGTAGGCCAAAAACATGTTAAATACTTCGCTCTTAAGTTTTAGGAAATAAACCCAAGTGCGTCTGGTGTAATCATCAATGAAAGTTAAGAAATACTTGAAACCAGAAAAGGAAGCAGATGGAAGAGGACCACACAAGTCACTATGCACAAGCTCCAAGGGAACCGAGGCGTGCCAAGAGGCACGTTTGTCAAAACTGTCCCGATGATGTTTTCCGAGTACACAACCGGAACAAACACCATCTCTGCAAGATACCATCGGAAGACCTGTCACCATATTTTCTTTACATAGTTGTTGCAATGAGCGATAATTTAAGTGACCAAATCGCTCATGCCAAAGTTTGCTCAAGTTATCACTATGAGCAACAAAAACTGAAGGGAAAGGTGATGACCCAAAGTTGTTAAACTTGTACAACCTGGTAATATCATCAACAATTCCGGTAGCTAGAACCTGTTGAGGATCTTTAAAATCCTTGATTACAACTTGGTGAGGTGTAAAGGTCACAGTTTTACCTTCACCAGAATGAGTGATCTGATAGACTGATAACAAATTGCAGGAAATTCTTGGAACACATAATACATCACTAAAATGACCATTATCTACTGGAACTGTTCCAGCTCCTACAACACTTAGAGATCTATCATCACCAACAAATATTTGTTTGGTGTTACATTCATGCATAGTAGAAAAGATGGCTTGATCCTTAGCCATATGATAAGATGCTCCAGAATCAATGAGCCATTCATTTGAAGTAGAAGAAGAAGATGCATTATAAGAATAACCAGAAGCACAAAGTGCATGTCCATGAGAGGTAGATTCTGATGGCGAATCTAGGCTGATGTGGTGCTTCTTCATTGCTGCTTCCAAGGCTGCCATCTTCTTGAAACACTTTGATTCATCATGATTATCTTTCCCGCAATAGTTGCAATGACGCTCAGTCTTCTTGCCTTTTGGCTTGGATCCTTTGTCATTTTTTAAAGAAGGAGCTGACTGAGAGGGTTTTGGACCCTTGTTTGACTTATTATTGCGAAAATTTTGTTTCTTGGGAGGCTTGGACTTTTCTTTCTATTGGGACAATAAGGCTTTCCCAGATGTATCTGCATTGTTGATTATTCCAAGATGAATGAGTTTATCTTGTTCTCTAATCAAGGAATCACAAAAGGATTCAAGACTAGGCTCTTGATAGCTAGCTGCATTCAATGACGCTTTCATGGAGTAAAATGTAGATACAAAAACAGAATATGCAGGTCCAAGTTTGGAAAGAATATGATAAATGCATTGTTTGTCTTCCCTCTCAATCTTACATTCTGCACATAAGAGCTTGAGAGTTTTGTACTTAGATAAATAATCTTGAATGCATGAAAAGTCACTTGGATTTAAAGAAATCAACTCATTTTCGAGTTGGTGACCTCGAATTTCATTGTGTTTACCAAACACAGTTTCCAATTTGTCCCAAGCAGCATTAGGTTCATCAATTCCAGATATGTGGAATCGCAAATCAGTAGAGATTGACATCCCAATCAATCCACGAGCTTCATCACATCTATTTGCCCATTTTATTTTCTTATCATCATCAGTGGGTTCTTTTTCTTTCCCTGTTGTAATTCTGAAAAGTCCCCTACTTCGTAGAACATCCTCCATACGAGATTTCCATGAGAAATAGTTGGAACTGTTAAGTAGAATATCACAAAGGGCGGCCATATTTGTAAATTAATGGCTGTAAAAGCAGAAACCAATAGTCTGGATGTGAAGAGCTCGAAAAAATAGCCGGTTTCAAAAAAAACGGCACTGAAAACGGACTCTGTATGATGAAGTTATGCTTGAACAAAGAAACTGTTGAAGATGTCCCCAATAGTGACGTGGCAGCTAGAGAATGTCCAGCAAAAAAAGAACCCCCCTCTTCCCAAGATGAACCTTTTGACAATCACTTTACAAAAAAGTTGCTTTTAAGTGAATCACTTTTGTAAAATAAGTGATTTCACTTTTACAATGATATTACTTTTAAATAGTGCAACAATAAATAAAAAGCTTAAGTGACTCACTTGTATTTTTATTTTTTATTATTTAAGTGAGATGCACTTTTACAATAAAGTAACTTGAAAATAGAAATTGCATGCACTTTCCTTTTTAAAAGTAACTTCCTAAGACTTGAACTCAAGACCTATTAAGGAATAAAGCAACTTTGGACCAAGTGAGCTAGTTTAAAAGGTATGTAAAATATGGAAATGAGGAAGGGGTTTTTTTTTTTTTTTTTTTTTTTTTTCTCTTCTTGCTCGGTTTGCGTGCTTGCCCTTTTTCCTGCAAAACAAACCACAAAACGAAACAAAAAAACTTTTCCACAAATGTGGAGTTAGATCTTGTTAGCTTGCCCGGAAAGTCTACGTTTTCTCTCTGTTTCTGATTTGCCGAGATCGCGCAAAGTGCACGGCAAAGAGCATACGCAGCCGAGAAAAACCCTTTCCCTTTCTGTTTCTGATTTGCCGAGATCGCTCAAGGTGCACGGCAAAGAGCATACGCAGACGGGAAAGCAACAATCCGAAACCAAAAAAATCTAACAGTAACAAAAAATGAAATATGAGATTTTTTTTCTTTTCAAAAAACGAAATCAAAAAATGCGTCACTGTAACATTATACCTTCAGATCTGATGAAAAACGCGTTTCTGGAGCAACCGGGAACCGTTTTCGATCAAACGAAAACTATTTCCCAATGGAAACGACGCTCCGGACGCAATGGAACACCTCCCACAGCCCAGAAATGCACAGAAATACCAGAACTAGAAACCCTTTCGAGTTTCGGCAACAGCAGTTCAAGATCTAGATCATAACCGGAAGCGGCACTTCATAAAAGCTCTGATACCATGTTCGGGTACACAGGGTACTACCAAAGGACCGAACACCAAGAGCAACCACTTCACATAAACAGATCACAGATCAACACACCGATGTTTTGACGTGGTTTAAACCCTCTTGAGGGAAACACTCCACGGCCCCGGCCAAATAGCTTCTACGGGACAATTTATTATGCAAAGAAAGAAAGTTACAAATGAGCTTCTCATAATCGATCATCTAAACAATGACCCTCCATGCTCTTTAAATAGAGATCATGGACCAATCGGGTGTTAAGCCACGGATCAAGGTTAGGTTTGATCTAAGAGAAGTTGAGCCGTCGGATCACTCTATGTCGGAAACATATCGTGACCGTCGGATTAAGTATATACAAATGCATACTAATGCATACTAAAGAAACACACTATCCCTAACGGATATATTACACAAGTTGATCTTAACTAACTCCTAAGTGTCTAAATATCCTAACAATGACCTCCGTGACGGTTTATATATACATTGACTGGTCACGTTGGTTTGAATAGTCATGTCCTTACGTCATGTGTCACTTCATTAATAATTGTTTATTATTACTAATATTATTACTTATATATAACCTCCGTGACAGTTTATATATACATTGACTGGTCACGTTGGTTTGAATAGTCATGTCCTTAGGTCATGTGTCACTTCATTAATAATTGTTTATTATTACTAATATTATTACTTATATATATTATTAAGTTTATTACATTGCCACCCCCTGGAGGAATGCTTTCTCCTCGAAGCATAATAAATTGGATTCTCTCTAGCTGAGTATGCTTCCCTGGTGGCATATCTTTGTCTTCGTCCGGTTGTAAAAGCTTGACTTGGCTTCCGATTGGAGAATTGGCAAGATTCTTTTGGAGGGCATGCATTATACCCTGAAGTCTTTTGACTTGCTCATGTAACGTAAAACCTCGAAGTGTATTGGGTGCAAACATGCCTTTCCTTCATTGGGGTACGATTTGTTGGGATTTTAGTACCTTGCCCATTAGTTGTAAGTTACGCTTCTTGATATCACAATCTTCAACACCATATAATTTATAATGTTGTAATTTATCCTTCTTGGGTATAGGTTGAATTGTGAGTTTGCCTTCTTTTTTCCTTGCAGCCTTGACCTTCTCACTCTCCCTACGAGCAGGTGGAACGTACTTTGTGGTTACTTCTTGTGTTTGGTTCTGAGTAATAGTTTCTATTTGCAACACATCATATTCACTCTTATTTGGTAATGAGCATGAATTGATGCTAGTGATACTTTCTGTGATATTTCGTCATAATCATAATCTATGATTATTGCCACCATGACTTTGTTTTTTTCCTCATTTCTTATTTTTATCTCTTCTAACCAATGTTCTTCAGAATCTTTGGCTACCTTGTTAACTCTGTCTGTGAATAATTTATGCATGTTAGCTATCAACCTATCACCTATCGATTTTGCTGCCTAACTCTTTTTCGCCTTCCACTAACTCTTTCTTCGAATAAACTATAACCATCTGTGTATGCTTCGTCATAGAAATCCATGTGGTAGTAGTTTCCGTTCTTGTCGGATACACATTAATTTTCCTCCTTTCAAAAGGTAACTTTAGAAAAGAAAACTTGAAAAAAAACATTTCTTTTTTTTTTAATTTTTCTTTTAAATACTTAACTTTATGGACCCAACAGAATTTTTATAATAAAGTGACTTTTTTTATTGAAGTTTCACTTGAATTTTTAATCAAGCCGACTATATAACTCAAGTTGAGGACAAAATTTAAAAATAAATGGAGGGGTGCGACCTTTGAATTAAACTTGTACGGAAATAATTAAAATATGCCCGAATCAGCAGCAGAATGACTACAGATTGGTAGCGTACAGACGGCTTGTACGGACTGCACAGTTCTGACAGCGAAGGTACAGCGGTGCAGATTGTGCAGGATGGCGGTTGTACGGATGAAGACATTGGGTTTATGCAGGTCATACGACTGTCTAGTGTAACAAACATAAAATATATAAATATTAAATAAATAATAAGTCAATAAGTAATATTCAATAAAGGAATATGTAATGAAGAGACACCTTGATGAAAGATCACGTCTCTTTAAGAAAGGGCACCCCTGCGTGGGTATATATACAAGCCCTCATTTTCATTATAATCATCTCTTATCTTATACACAATTATTATATACTTATTCATTTATGGATTATTGTACTATCTACATTGGAAGTTTCCTTTAGTAATGAACCTTGTTCGTCTCATTTGGTATCAGAGCTAAGTCTGATCCAGCCCTTGGCCACAACTTTCAGACTTTGTCTTAATCGGCTTTTGGCCAAATTATTAGTTCAGAGTTTCTCTGAACCAGATCTTTGACCAACCTTCGTCTTTTGGCCAACAAAGTTCAGAATTTCTATTAAAAGAAGAGAATTCCTTTACAAGTGGAAAAAATATCAGAGAAAAAAAATATTTGGAAGTTGTGCTAATTAACAGTGGAAACACAAGCCTCTGCAGGTCGAGCCGCTAGTCCGCCAATTCATTTGTGTTGTCAAGGAAACGAAAAGTCAAACGTGAATAACCACTACGTGTGAAGATAAACCTGTAGCTGCTGCTATCGTGGGGGAGTAAAAGTGTTACTGTATTAGGCCACCATACTTGCAAGAATCAGAAGTTGTCAATGCAATTGCTCGTTGCTAGGGTTAAAAGTAAAACACAGTTGCTAGGGTGATTAACGTTGTTGTCAATGTCACGTGGTTCGGGTTCGAATTCGAGTTCGACAACCATAAAATTCGAGTTCGAATTCGGCTTTTAGGATGAGGTTCGAAATGAGGTTCGACATTAAGTTCATCTATATACATATTTTCTAAATATAAATATTTTATAACACATTAGTATTAAATAATAAATGTTATAAATCATATTATTATGTATATAAAAATATATAAAATAATATATATATATATATATATATATATAACACTGCGTAGAAGTGATTATTTTATATATATAAAACACTGATTATATATATAATTAAACCTACTCATTTAAAAATTTTAATATATAATCAAGACTTATATATAGAGACAGAGAGAGATGTGATGAAACCCGACGTGAGTTATGAAACCTAGCGTGAAAGGAAAAGAGACCCGACGCTAATAGTTCCAGAAAGAGAGACCTGGCGAGAGTGAAGAAACCCAGCGTGAACAGAAGCAAAAAAACCCAACTCAACAACGGAACTGGCGAATTTCATTGCCGAATCAAAACGAATTTAATTTTTTTTTGAGGTTCGCCAAATTTCAATCCTCAAGGTGCACATTCGGCGAACGCTGTGACTTAGGTTGTTGTCACACTTGCCACTCAGAAAAAATAATTGGGTCAGATACTAACCTTGTTACAATCATTGCAAGTATATCTGAAATTAAGGTTTGTGGGTGTAATTAAATCGAACAGTTGCAAACATTAAAATCAAGAAACGTCAACGCCGAGGTCGCGACTAGTCAACACGCATCAATTCTAGTTATTACAGATTAAGGGTTAATTATATAGTTCAGCCACCATTCAAACCACTTAGGTTAAGTCACGAGGGCATCCACATTTTACTCTCATTGTAAACGGATTAACCACAGGTTTTATCTAAGGGTTACATCTGTGCAAGACATAAACAATTTGCCCTTCGCCACCAATTTGTAAGCACTCTCAACATTGAGAGGTCGAATATTTAAAAGTTTGTTGTCTTTCCAATCCTGGTACCTACTGCAGGATCTGTTTCGAATTGCATGCCGCTTGAAATTGTTATTGGGAACATAGTAACGAAGAGGAGTTTCGAAGAGTGGTCTCGGGTCATAAGGACGTGCCCTTTGGAATATCAAGGCGCTGGGCCCATTCATCTTAATCCACCCAAAAAATAAAATTTAAAATAAAGTATTTCAACATACCTTGAGTAAGCAGGTAAGATCATGTTATTTAAGGTCGCAATATAATATATTGAAGGAGAAAGGTTGTTAAGACACGTCAAGGGAATTTTTAAGATATATATCAAGGGCATATTAATCGACGAAATAAAATGGATTTTAACGATGAGAAAACAGGAAGATTCCCTAGCACTTCAAGAATTTATGCTTCAATGTTATTTAGAGTAAAAGGAACAATCGGAGGGAAAGATATTAATATTTCTATTGCTCCTGTTGAACCCAATAACTATATTAGTGCTAAATTTGCTAATGAGTTAGTGATTCTTCAGTCAAATATAGGTGAAAAGTTAGACTTTTTGGAATCAGAAGCAATATGAAATAAGTGATTTACACCTGAATATTGTAGATTATACCGTCATATCACAATTCAATGTTAGTTCCTTGTGGATCAATGGCGGTGACATAATTTTGGGATTACCTTGGATAAAAACATTAGGTACTTTCATCTTAAACGCCGAAAAGAAGTTTCTAACATTTTCCTATAAAAAGAAGAAAAATCACATTGCAAGACATTACAATGAATTCAGATTTGGAAGCTCCATCATCTGAGGCCTTCAAAGATATCTCAAAGGTGATTTCGCAGGAAAATCAAAAGTCAATACAGAAGATGCAGAAAGAATTCGACAAAGTTGTCACTAATAAAGATGAAGAGATCTCTTGTCTAAGAGATCATAGTCAAAAATTACTTGTTCAAATCAAGAAGACAAAGGATAAAACACAGTGCAATTAAAAGTTAGAAGAGGACAATCAAGATCACCAAAAACAATTATCAGGAAAAGATGAAGAAAATTCTACCATATAGAAGGTTAATCAAAAATTGCTAGAACAAATAAAAAAGTTAAGAGAAGGAGAGCAAGAGAATCAAGATACTCTTCAAGTTCGCATTAGTGAGAGAGAGGACAAGTTTGCATAGGAGGAAAAGAAGAGGAGTTGCAGAAGACCATCTTTGTTTTGGGGTTTTACTTTTGTGATATTGTATTGGTGACGATTCTATCTCTGGCGGAAGTTGCGGGGTTTTCTCCTTTATGGTTTCCCCAAGGAAATTCTTTGTGTCTATTGTGTTATGTTGTGCATGTTATTCTTTCAGTTAAGATCCTAGATAGATATTGATTAAAAGTAGAAAATCTAACAATAACAAGTGGCTGGACCCCCAATCTTCTCTGTAACGCCCTAGGAAAACGTGCTAGATAAATGCAACTGCTGGACAGGCCATTTCTGCATGGCAAAACTGGACAAAAGTGGAAATCTGACCATATCATCACTAAGAGTGCCTAAAACTGATAACTGAGTGTCTCAATGGACTCAGAAGGTCTTGCTATCACACCATAATAGCTGGGCTACTATTCTTGCTTAGCAAATATCTGCACTTTTCAGAGCTTGGATTTTTCAAAGATTGGTTATGATGAGCTTGTTATTTGTGATCATTCATGGATTAGAGCAGTATATTATACCAGATTTTTGTTAGACCTTGTGCCAAGTCTGAGCCTTGGGAGCTTAGATTTGATGACAAATGTGACCCTTTATTCCATATAGTTTCAGTTCAGTGCCCAATGATTATATTGCAGCAGTGTTTCAGATGATTATTGATCGTTATTATGATGATGTGATATGACCTGTGGACTTCTGATTATTGACTTTGGATTATTACCTTGTTGTTTTAGTCATCTTCATAGCTTCGACTTGGTATATGATTCATGATGTGGCATAACTATTTAAAATGAAATGAACTATCTTGATGATGTTATAAATTATAAAAAGGACCTATTACTTGCACACTTAGGTTTTCTGACAAAATTCATTGGTTTCATTACCCTCCTATGAGCATAGATATGGCCTTTCCTGACATCCTTGTCTGCTAGCTTAGGCACCATTTTCACCTGACTCCATTCATCCATGACCTTCCTTATTTTGCTTTCACCTTGACTTGCCTTCTTGACTTCTTGATACTGAGGACTTCCCCATTTCTACCTCTGTGTTGGACCGCATCCATGTTTGTTTTGTGTCTCGGCTCTGAGTTGGTGACAAAGCTTGCCTTTGGTAAGCTGGATTGTGCCTAAATCATTTTGGTCAGTTGTCCAGATGTTTGGCACTGTGCAGAACTCCCCCTAGTCGCTTGAGATGTTGTTGGCTAAAACTGAAAGCTCATGTACTACCTATATTGGAAATCTTTATAAATACGCCCATGGAAACTGTAAACTCTAGAATGTGTTTCTTAACACACGTGAGTAAAGGGCAAGAGCAATGAACTGCTAAAATACTCCTCGAAGAGTATAGAAAAGGTCCAAAAAGCAAATGTTACTCAAAAGTTATATCTATTATTGCTGACCTTATATGTATAAACATACCATGGATGCAAGCTGCAATTAGTTGTGCCTTTTAGCACATGTAAAATCTGAGGGGTTATGTAGGCCAAAAAGGCCATGAAATGAAATGAATGATCCTAATGAACTTGGACCAACTTGATGTAGACATAATGCCTAAGTTGAATAAACACTCTCTAAACAACTTATCCATTTGTGAGGCACAGCCCTTCCCCTTGTTATTTGTCCGGCACATAGTGTAGCTTCCCCTCTCCCCATCCAAAGTATCTTTTGGTTGAGTTTGGTCAAGTCACCCCCTTTGCCTAGCCATCCTTAGCTAGCAGTTACACCATGTCCAATGGATGAGTTTATCATTTAAGCTATTGTGCAAGTAAATATTAATAACAATGAAATATATAAATGTATTAAGTGCCACGGAATGATGTTTATGCTTTAAGTTAAGCTGTGAGAATGAATTAAAGGAACATGTCTTAGTCTTTGTCATAATCTTGTCCTTGGTTATATTTTGACCTAGTCAAACAAAGTTTGACCATGGTCATTCTTGCGATCCGTGATGATGTGGGCCATGTATGCTTATGAATGATGATTGATGGTCCCACATACTCTTATTGATGACTCCATATGATGGACATATGATTCAGATGATGGTTGATGCAGTTTAGCAATTTTATTATTTTTTTCAGATCATCAAATTATACACTGTCCGGATATGGTGGACCCTACTATTGACCCCTCAGGTCAACCCATGGTGTATGAATACACATTTTCAGCAAATTTGGGTCTTCCCATATCCATTGAGACACTTATTATTCAGTTCTGGGCGCTTCTGACAATGATAGATGCAGTTATCCACTTGTTGACCCGTTTTGGGCATGTTTCCCCAGCCTGTCCAGCAAAGGCATTGGAAGCCAGTTTCACCTAGTGCGTTGTATGGGAAGGGGGTGGTCCAACCACTTGTTTTTACCATTATACCCCCCTTCTAGACAGCCTGGTGGGCTCAGTTTGACAGCATAGGCACTCTGGGTGTCAGTTTGGGCAGCTTCACGGTTTTCGAGGAGGATTAAAAATGGAATAAAAGGGTCACTGAGGAATTCGATTTGGGAAAATGAGGCAAGGTTTTGGCATTTGGTCTTTGTAATCACACAGCTTGTAGTTGTCCCTAAAGGTATCCCATCCGGGATGGTAGCGGAGACGGACAACTAAAGAGGTGACCCAAGAGATGCCACGGTTCCCAATGCAAGCTGGGAGTCACGACAACCGAGGCACTCTTCGCTTTAGATCTAGGCAAGGCAAGATCAAAGGGGAGACCCTATAGCCAATCGACAGAAGATTGGCCAAAGCAAAAGTTCCTAGGGATAAGTGAAAGTTGGGTTACGGAAACCAATGCAAGCTTAGGTGGACCCGAGAATTATGATGTGGTTGAAGAGGCTTAAGAAGTGATGAGTGTTTCAACCAATGTATGAGTTAGGCCACCTAGGGAGATCAAAAGGATAGATCTAGTACCATGAAATACACAAGTGGGACCCACTTCCTAAAAATAGGGAAAATGGTCCAAGATGGGTCCACTTGGTCAAAATTAATGGAAAAAGATACTAGAGGGGCTCTATGTCATGGATCTATGGGTTGACCAAGAATTGAGAGCACCCAAGTGCGGGATCTAGGAAAAACCACTCACCCCAAGAAGTGCGAATTACCCCAAGGAAGACTAGTGCCTTAGATCAAGGGCCAAATGGAGTCGGATGTCCACCAAAATGTAGATCGGGGTAGTCAAGGTACAAAGCAAGGTGGGTTTTAAATATTAAAAACATCCAATGGCTAGATCTCAGTAGATCTGAGATTCAAAATGCATCACCAAGTGACCCAAGTGGGGCTCAATCCCTCAAAATGAGGAATGGGGCCCACAAGGTGAAAATCGACAAGGTGAAGCACTAGGGGTAGGTTATCAAGTGAGAGGAGTTCAAATCAAGTGGGATCTCACCTACCCATGTCCTGGAACTAGCAAAACTCACCCAACCAAGGATTGCGACTTCACCCAAGGAAGGCTAAGTGCCTTGAAAAATGTGTCAAATGAAGCCCAATTGCCACCAAACAATATATCTGAATAGCCGTGGATGTTATAGAGGTGGGTTCTTTTTATTATTCCCAAAGGCTAGTTAGATCTAAGTAGATCTAAGAAAAAGTGAAAAATGAGGGTTTTAATCAATGAGGGTTTTTAGATCTAAGAGAATAGATGGTTAAGATAGAAGAATTTCATACCTCTTGGAACATACCTGGAAGATGAAGATGGAAGATGCTTTTGACGAGGATTACTTCCCACAAAGATCAAATGCCAAACTTGAATGAGCCCTTCTTGCCAATGGTTTACGTCCTTCAACCAAATCGATTTCCCTATTCCTGTCAATAAAGGACACAGATGAATCAATCAATCAAGAATGGAAAGAGATGCAAACAAAGAGATGATAAACATGAATTGTTGGTACAAAGACAAAACAACTCCCTGTCAACCAAAACGTCCTCTTGAAGCTTGAAGGGTAGGCCTCCCCACCAATTCGCACCTCTCCAAGTCGCCTTCTTTGCCTGCAAAACAATGTTAGTTGAAGACAAAATCAAGATGGCCACCAATGTCTGTCAATGCAGAGGAAGAAGCATTTACAATCACCACAAACATTCCAACTTCAAGATCCAAGATGCCAAGAAAGTATTTTTATTCCAATAGCCAAGAGCCAAAAATCTCCAGATGATTTTTACAATGAGGGGGTCTCCTCCTTATATAGGATAATAAAGACCAAAACCCTAGATCTCAAAACCACTTTATGAAATGAGTGGTTGAGATTAAAAGATCTCACAACATAATCAATGGCTAAGATGAGCCATAATATAATATCACATGGATCACTCAAAATAGAGGTGACGTCACAGCTAGGAGAGACAAAGTGACAGTGATGTCATCCTCTAGAGGGGGCAAAAATACATGGGCCCACCTCACATGATATGGACATGACTCATAAAGCTCATGGTGGGTCTAGGAGGCATCAATCCTTGCTAGCTCATCACCATGGCACAATAATATAAAATAATATGTCCAACTAATACAAATGATCAAAATCTGTCCTCAAAATCTGTGAGATACATGCAGTATAAGGCCTCCTTTGGCCTCTGTGGACCCTACTGACTGATGAAAACTGGATGGAAGATAGGGAGTTCACCCTGGAAGACCTCTGTGAAGACCAAATGCCAAAACCTTGCCTCAATTGCCCAAATCGAATTCCTCGGTGACCCTTTTATTCCATTTTTAACCTGCCTCGGTAACTATGAAGCTGTTGAAACTGCCACCAGGGCACTTACGCTGTCATATTGAGCCCACCAGGCTCTCCAGAAGGGGGGTAAAATGGTAACATCAAGTGGCTGGACCACCCCCTCCTCATACAACGCCCTAGGTGAACTGGCCTCTTATGGCCCCTACTGGACAGGCTGGGAAAATAGCCCCAAATCTGGTCAACAAGTGGAAAACTGCATCTATCACCGTCAGAAGTGCTCAGAACTGAAGGATAAGTGTCTCATTGGATCCAGAAGACCCAAATCTACTAAGAGTGTGTACTCATACACCATGGGTTTCCCTGATGGGCCAACTGTAGGGTCCACCATATATCGACAGTGTATAATCTGATGATCTGGAACAATAATAAAACCTGCTGAACTGCACCAATCACCATCTGAATCATATGTCCACCATATGGCATCATCAATAAGAGCATGTGGGACCATCAATCATCATCAATAAGCATACATGGCCCACATCATCACGGATCCCAAGAATGACCATAGTCAAACTAGGTTTGACTAGGTCAATATACAACCAAGGATAAATCATATCAATAGACTAAGACATGTTCCTCTAATCATACTCACAGCTTAACTTAAAGTATAAACATCATTCAGTGGCATTAATCATGTTTACATATTCCATTGTTATTTATATTTACTTGCACAATAGCTTAAATGACAGACTCACCCATTGGACATGGTCTAACTGCTAGCTAAGGATGAAGGCTAGGAACAAGGTTGGGCAAAAGGGATGACTTGCCTAAACTCAACTAAAAGACACTTTGAACTGGGAGAGGGGGAAGCTACACTCTGTGCTAGACAAATAACATGGGGAAGGGCTGTGCCTCACAAATGGATAAGTTGTTTAGAGAGTGCTTATTCAACTTAGGCATTATGTCTACATCAAGTTGATCCACGTTCATTAGGATCATTCAATTTCATTTCATGGCCTTTTTGGCCTACATAAACCTTCGGATCTCAGGTGCGCTAAGAAGCACAACTAATTACAGCTTGCATCCAAGGCATGTTTATAAATATATATAAGGTCAGCAATCGTTTAGATATAGAGTTTAAGAACCATTGCTTTTTTTGGACCTTTCTTATACTCTTCGAGGAGTATTTATAGCGTTTCATTGCTCTTGCCCTTTACTCACGTGTGTTAAGAAACACATTCTAGAGTTTATAGTTTCCATGGGCGAATTTACACAAATTTCCATAAGTAGTACATGAGCTTTTAGTTTTAGCCAACAACATCTCAAGTGACTAGAGGGAGTTCGTGCCAATGCCAAACATCGAGACAACTGACCAGAATGATTTAGGCCTACAATCCAACTTACCAAAGGCAAGTTCTGTCACCAACTCAGAGCCGAGACACAAAACAAACATGGATGTGATCCAACACAGAGATAGTAAAAAGGGAAGTCCTCAATATCAGAAAGTCAAGCAAGACAAGTCAAGGGTAAAATCCAAGTAAGGTAGGTCATGGATGGATGGAGACAAATGAAGGTGGTGCCTAAGCTAGCAGACAAATGATGTCAAGAAAAACCATATCTATGCAAGATAGTAAACCAGTGATTTTTGTCAAAAAAACTAAACGTGCAAGTAATATGTCCATTTTATAAATTGTAACATCATCAAGATAGTTCATTTTAATTTTACAAAGTTTGCCACATCATGAATCATATACCAAGCTAATGCTGTGAACATGAATAAAGCAACAAGATGATAATCCATAATCAATGATCAGAAATCCATAGGTCATATCACATCATCATAATAATCATCATAAACCATCTGAAACACTGCTACAAATAACATCTCTAGGCACTGAACTGAAACTGTATGGAATACAGGGTCACATTGGTCATCAAATCTGAACTCTCAAGGCTCAGCCTTGGCACAAGGTCTGACATAAGTCTGATAAAATACACTGCTCTAATCATGAGTGATTTCAAAATATAAACTCATCATAGCCAAGCTCTGAATAATCCAAGCTCTGAAATGTGCAGATAACAGTCTTCACAGAGGTCTTCCAGGGTGAACCCCCCATCTTCCAGCTAGATATCATCAGTTAGTGGGGTCCATAGAGGCCACAGGAGGCCTTTTACTGCATGTCTCTCACAGATTTTGAGGACAGGATTTGATCATTTGTATTATTTGGACATATTATTTTATATTATTGTGCCATGGGGATGAGCTAGTAAGGATTGATGCCTCCTAGCCCCACCATGAGCTTTTTGAGTCATGTCCATGTCATATGAGGTGGGCCCATGTACTTTAGCCCCCTCTTAGGGATGATGTCACCCTCCTTAGTCTTTTTGAGGGATGACGTCACCCTCCTTTTGAGTGATCCATGTGATTTGATGTTAGGCTCATCTTAGCCATTGATTATGTTGTGAGATCTTTTAATCTCAACCACTCATTTCAAAAAGTGGTATTGAGATCTAGGGTTTTGGTCTTTATTATCCTATATAAGGAGGAGACCTCCCTCATCATTGTAAAGCACCTTTGGAGCTCTTGAATATTGGAATAGAATACTTCTTTGTGGAGCTACTTCTCGTGTCTTGTGGATTCTTTTGCACTTTGAACATACAATATCTCTTCTATGTATCATTGTGGATCTTGGGGCTACACGTTGTTTTCTTGCAGGGAGGCCGAATTGGTGAAGATGAGGGCAATTTGAAGAGGGTTATTGTTGGAGGGATCCACATATTCTCTCTTGGGTTGATCTTCGTGACAAGGAGTATCATTATTGTATCTTTGTGACACAGTGTTTTGAAAACCGGTCCGGTTCGAACTGGAACCGGTCGGTTTGACCGGCCTAGGGAAATGAAACACCAAACCGGTGGTCAACTCGAACCGGGGTCCAGTTTGGTAATGAACCGGTCCTGAACCGACCGGTTCATTACCAAACCGGTCTTGAACCGGCCGGTTCATTACCAAACCGGTCCTGAACCGGCCGGTTCATTACCAAACCGGCCGGTTCCATAATAACCCGGCCGAGCAGCTAAAAAACAAGGATTGTAAATCAACAACAGACTTTGACCACCCCCATATTATGTCAAGTCACTTCCTTTCAGAATTTGAAATAGTGCAAGGTAATCAGCACTTAACACAAGAAACGTGTAGCATGTATCATTTAAAACCTCACCCAATTACAACAGTATTTTACATAGGTTAACAGACAGTTTACAGCAATAATAATCAGATAATATCAGCCTTCAAATAGTGCTTCCAATTTTGAATGATGAATGCAACCGTACAACAGTGAGCAGCACAAAAATCCAACACTTTTACTAGCAAATAAAGAATACGAACAGCAGACCACAATCAGCATAAAATAGTATTATGTTCAATCAGAAAGTATTACCAGTTTGTATTCCAATTATGCCAGTCATATATCACTATTAAAGTGTGGGCTTATTTTCACTATATATCATTTATGTGCCACTGTAAAAAAACAGCATTTCACAACAGTGTTGACCATTAGTTAAACACGCTGACACAGTAAACAGCTTGTAGAATGCACTGCTATGATTGAAATATAGCTTGGAATGTTAAATATATTTTTTATGATTAAAATTGTAATTTTTTTGTATTTTTTAATAGTCCGGTTCATTGAAATCAAACCGCTCCGGTTCATTACCGGTTCCGGTTCCGGTCCGAGTTGACCCCTGACCGGTTTGATTCCTGGTTCCGGTTTTTAAAACATTGTTGTGACATAGTTGATGCTTTCTATTACATCTCTTCATCATTTTCATAATTTTCTTACTTGGCTTGTTTCACTTGATCTTGTCTTGTAGGAGGAGGACAATTTGGCATCTTTGGAGGAGGACGTTTTGGCTTGGAGCACTAAGATCTCACTCTTGAATATACACATAGGGGAATGCTATCAATTTGCAAAGTGGCCACAAGCAATTGAGGTAAGTTCTTCAAGGTATGTACCTAGATCCATCCATTCTTCTTCATTGGTCATCAAACCCTTAAAATCAAAACCCTCATTTTTATATTTTCCTAGATCTACTTGGATCTAGCTTGGCTTTGGGGATAATAAAAAGAACCCACCTCTATAGCATCCACGGCAATTCAGATCTATAATTTGGTGGCATTTGGCCTTCATTTGACACATTTTCCAAGGCACATTAGCCTCCTTGAGGGAAGTCACACTCCTTGAGGGAAGCTAGTGGGGCTAGTTCCAAGACTTGGGTAGGTGAGATCCCATTTGATTTGCACTTGTCTACTTTGATAACCTACCCCTAGTGCTTCACCTCTTTGATTTTTGCCTTGTGGGCCCCATTCCTCATTTTGAGGGTTGTGCCCCACTTGGGTCATTGGGTGATGCATTTTAAATCCTAGATCTATGGAGATCTAACTCATATTGGGGCATGCCACTTAAAACCCACTTTGATAATTACCCGAGCTACCCCGATCTATATTTTGGAATCATTTGGACTCCATTTGCCCCCTCATCTCAAGGCACTAGTCTCCCTTGGTCAATTCGCACTCCTTGGTGTTGGTGTCATTTGCTAGATCCCATATGTGGGTATGATCTATCTCTTCCTAGATCCATAGATCTACATCCTTACATACCCCTTGTTGCCATATCACCCCTAACTCTACCTTGTGGGCCCCATTTGGACCATTTCCATATTTTAAGGAAGTGGACCCCAATTGTGTATTTTCATGGTGCTAGATCTACCCATTAAGTGGCCCTATTCATTCATTGGTTGAAACAGTTGTAACCTCTAAGCCTCTTCAACCATACTTAACTCTTGGGTCCACCTAATCTAATCAACTCATTGGTTTATGTAACTCATCTTTTACACGTTTCCCTAGGAACCTTTGGGTTAGTCAATCTCCATTGATTCGCTAGGGTCTCCCCCTTGGTCTTGACTTGTCTTGATCTAAAGTGAAGAGTGCCTCGGTTATCGTGACTCCCAGCTTGCATTGGGAACTGTGGCATCTCCTCGGTCACCTCTTTAGTTGTCTGTCTCCTCTACCATCCCGGATGGGATACCTTTAGGGACAACTACAAGTTGTGTGATAACAGGTCCAAATCTAATAGAGATGAGTACCCATACACCCTGTGGCAACTTGTATAATCATTTGTAGCCCCAACCATACCCGGACAATATAAAAATAATGGTCTGGAAATAATAATAACCATAAAAATACATCAACCATCATATGAAACATGTGTCCACTATATGGAGTCATCAAAGGTGTATCAAAAGACCATAAATCATCATCATATAACATCACCGGTCCAACTCATCACAAATCCCATGATTGACTTGGTCAAACTAGGTTTGACCAAGTCAAGACTGATCAAAATATGACCCAGGCTAGAAATGCCTGATGCTGCAAGTGCAAATGGTTAAATCATGCTCTATTAATCTTTCTCATAGCAAGACTTAAAGTATTAAGAATCATTTCACTGGCATTTAACAGATAATTATACCAAGCACAAGTTCAAATAATCATTTACTTACAATAGAACCTCAGGAATATACTCATTCTGTAGACATGAACATTTTGCTAGCAAAGGGTGAGGGTGAAGAATGCAAGGCTAGGATAAGGGGATGACTTGACTGACTCAACACTGTGATACTTTGGATAAGGGAAAGGGAAATACACACTTAAGCATATGTCGTATAATAAACACACAGGGAATGGCAGTGTCTCACAAATGGAATAAGTTGTTCAGAGGAGTGCTTATTCAACCTTGGCAAATGTCTACAACTCACATCCAAGCTGAAACAGCTCCGTGAGGATCTTTTCTAGAACCGCCATGGCTAGGTGCCCGGCTAACCATAACTTGAGGTTCTAGGGGACACTTAGAATTAGTTGTCCCTTACTTCATCTCGCATCACAACCCGTAGGCTCCGTGAGGATTAATCATTACATTTAATTTCTGGCCAACAATCTTTGGATTTAGCATATATTTAACCACTGCTTTTTAGTCCTTTATGACCCTTTTTGGACTTTGCATGTGCTTAGAAGCACAACTAATCGCAGCTCACATCCAGGGGGATTTTGATTTCAATTTCCATAGCCCTCTTTCATTGTGCTAAGAAGCACAGTTTTATTTGTTTCCATGGGCTTGCACAAAAGATAATATAATAGTTTCCATATGCATGTAATGATGGTAGTACAATTTGCCTCAGGTTTTAGCCAACACAACTCAAGCAACTATAGGGATTCTCTACAATCAAGACCAAACATTGAGGCAACCAACCAGAGTGATCAAGGTATCAAATCCAACTCACCTAAGCTCAGGAACCAATGCCAGCGGGTACTCCTAGCCCAGAAGGATCAAGGCTTCGGTAAGTTTTGTTGCCAACTCAAAGCCGAGACACAAACTAACAGGGATGTTATCCAACACAAAGGCAAAAGTGGGGAGGTCCTCCATATCACAGGCTGAGGTGTAAGTCAGGGCAACAACCAAAAGGGGAGAGATAACGGATGGATGGTGAAAGTGAAGGTGATGCCTAAGCTAGCAAGCCATAAAGGTGGGAATGATCATGTCCACACTCCTAAGAGGATAAAACCAATGAGTATAAAACAAGAGCTTCTAGTTCTAAGTAATAAGACCATTTAGATAATCAATAATAACCATATCCATGTCATACATATATACTGCACAATCATGATCAGTAGATACTAAGTCAAGCTACCAAAATGACCAAAAGAGCAAGATATTCAAAACCAATGCACACCATATACTTGCTGGGCCATATACTTGTACTTGCTATCTGGATCATCTGTAACCACTGAAAACACTGCTGCTGGAACTCTGGGCACTGCACTGCACTGCTCTGTATGGGATAAAAGGTCATCTCGGTCATAAAATCTGAGGTCAAGAGGCTCAGTCTTGGCATAAGGTTCACTGCATGTCTGATCTGGGGCTGCTCTGATGTGTAAGTGATCATCGACAACACTGCTCATCATATAGGCTGATCTCACCAAAACTGTGTAAAGGCCAAGCTCAAAAATATACATTGAACTGCTCTGCAATCATGGTAGCCCGGCTACTATGGATGTGATAACAGGAATATAAACAAATGGGTTATGATTTCAAAATAGAATGGAGACAAAATCAACAAATTGTGTGGAAGCAGAAAAAAAGAAGTTCAATACAACAAATCAATCAGAAAAAGGTCCCAATGAAGGTTAACTTGGGATGGACCACTTCACAAACGATGCAACATTTTTACTCGGTGTTTAGAAGAACATATTGTCTCGTTTCGTCGAGTCTTGCAGCTACTAGCACAAAAAATCACGAGAAGACACTACGAGCAAGAACAAGGGATAAATCTTCCAACAAATTATGCTTTGAGGACAAAGAATTATTACACAATTATTATATACTTATTCATTTATGGATTATTTGCATATCTACACTGGAAGTTCCTTTAGTAACGAACCTTGTTCGTCACATCTAGTTTGTATGGATGGCTTTGGTGGCTGTACAGCGCACTCTGATACCAATGTAGTGGAAGCGCTGCAATAAACAAAAATGTTCCGCAATGAAATTGTATTTATAAAAGTATATTTGATGATGAATGAATAATAAGATGATTGTACAATGGCCTCCGTGACAGTTTATATATACATTGACTAGTCACATTGGATTGAATAGTCATGACCTTGGGTCATGTGTCACTTCATTAATAATTGTTTATTATTACTAATATTATTATTTATATCTATTATTATGTTTATAACATGTTACAACAAAATATAACACCCACAAAGTGTAAAGTCCCAAGCACAAGGTGATAGCTTTGCGTAACTGAAGAAGGTTTCCCACCATCACCTCTACAACTCTTTCTCACACATTAGGTTGGCTCTTCTCCAACACAATGGGGGCTTCCCTAAGGTAAGATTACTAAAGCATGACAAGGAAGCTCAAGGTGAAAATGAAGAGGTTGTTGTAGTACATGAAAGGAAATAGAATGGGGAAAGGCGTATGGGAAAGAAAAGAAATGGGGGAGGGGAACAAAGAAATGAAATAACAAAGGACCAAGGCCTATCAATCTATTGGGCTAATGGAGTCATGAAATAATACATAAATGAAAGAACTAGCTTGTTACAAATTACAATCAACTACTTTAACGTAGGCTATAGTGGAAGAAAGGGCTACTTGCCACATTCAACCATCTAATGGATGAAAGAACTAGTTGGTACATTCATCATTTTGGTTTGTACTTAAGGTAAACGAAACTTGGTTTGTACTTAAGGTAAACGAAACTATGTTTGATGCAATTAACCTCAAGTGTTTGCTTGGTATAAGTTATAGAAACTAATCTGGGAAACAACCTAGTCTAGGAGAGATGATAGGTATGGGTACAACCTTAAGGATTTGGAGAGATAATAGGGTGACACATGTCCATCTTGTCAAATCATAAAACCCACTTATCTTTTTCTTGTTTGAATGCACTTAGATTTGTTTCATTATTATTAAAATCAACTCTAGGGTATTGCCTGAAATGGATAACATAGCCTTGTAAAATAATATTTGTAGTAGAATGCACATCTTCATAATGGGGCCTTTGCCTTTGAGCTTCCAATTACAATATTTGATGACAAAATTATTATACATAACTGTAGTTCAGAATCACAAAAATTGAGTATTACACATACACTTTGGGTAACTTTGCATTATCAAGAAAATGCTTTGAAAGGCAAATCATTTGGATTTTTTTGTACAGATGTATTTTTCAAAAAAAAGGGATTGGCTGGATTTAATAAGTTCAACTCTAAATATCTAGAGTTAACTAATCAACTACTGAAAATTATCATAAGAAAACTAACTTTAAAACTCTATCAAAATGTTTATGAACGGTATGTTTTCACATAACTTGTACCTTGTTGAAGAATACGAATGAGAGTATTTAATAACAAGGGACCCATAAACCCAAGGCCATCATTTAAAACCTGCATAAAGGTTAGAAGATTTCATTTGTCACTTCAAGCACAAAGAAAAATAATAATATACTAGAGAGAAAAACTAGCATATTGTTCAAACCTTCATTGAATTTATTCAAGAATATGAAAATCAAATAAAATCTACTCCAAGTAGAACATATAACCTTGAAAACAATGTTTGAGAGTAACTTAACCTAATACTCTCTAGTATTATTGTTCATGTTACCACCAGAACATGCTGGAGACTTGAGCATCAGAGGTAAATGGGCAATTCCACACAATTTGATGCATTATCTTTCATTCAGGATCCTTTTGAACCATTTTCACATCTCCAAAGGCAAATTTGCATATTTGTAGTTATGAACATCTTCATGGGTACATTTCACATTCTACAAGGCATATGCCTACATATTTGCAGGCATGGTATGGTATGTTAGCACTCTCTACAAGGCATTATGGCTGAACGCCCTCCATGGGATAAAGAAACATGGTCAAACAATCACTTATAGGTAGAATGCCCTTAATCAAAGGAAGGATTCATACAGAAAGGTAAGAAAGTTACTGAGATAGTCCTACGTTTCAGCCCACACATGGCATCTACATCCATATTTGGCGGAGCCCCTAGCATGGAAACCTCTGGAACACTTCTCTAGAGGACTTCCCTTGATGCATAACTCAGTATTAAAGGGAGCTCTCAGCAAAAGAAGCCCACACATAGCATATTTAACAAGACTAAATCATGCTTTTTAGGAGCACATAGCCTAGAAGGGAAATACATGGTACATTTAACAAGACTAGATCATGCCTTGGAGGAGAATCTAGCCTATAAAGCCCACACATGGCACATTTGACCATTTTAAAATTATATTTAATGCTTCTTTAGTGGAGCATCGTAGTTCTAGGGAATTCTAGACTATTCTATTAATATTTGATTCCATGTAAAGTGCAAAGGAAGCCTATAAAAGGAGACCTCCTCTCCATTTGCAAGGTGTCTTTTCATTGTGAAGAAAACCCTACACCATTGTGCTGAAAATCAAAGATACATTGTGCAGGTTTGGGGCTTCATTAAGGAAATATTAAGGGCTGCAGTCATCAATTGTCAAGCTATTGCTGTAGGTTGTTTTCCTCTCTTCTATAATGGAAGTTTTGCTGCTGTTATAGGGTTTATTTTTCCAGCATAACAGGTCTGAAAGTGACCTTTTTGTTTTCTGAAGGACCCTTAATTTCAAATCTGAATTAAGCTATGTGCCTGGTCAATTTTTCCTAATAGAAAGCTGTCTTTTACCTCATTTTCAGAATCTGATGTTTGTTAATTTCTAATACCAGATCTGATCTTCGCTCTCAATAATTTACTACTTAAATTATAAACGAAAATACACTGATATTTTAACTTAATAACGCAGCGGAATAAAACAGGAAATTTATTATTATTATTATTATTATTATTATTATTAATAATAATTGATTATAATATATTTATGTTCACAACATTGTCCTTATGTTGGATATTCTTTAGTGAATGAACTCACGTTCATTTCATATAATTGAGAAATTAAACAATAGTGAGCTTCCATGCTCCAATGCAAGTGAAAATATATTTAAAGGGAAACCAATTTTGGGTTGGGATAATTTCAATTAGAGGATAATCCTTACCATCAACTGTATAATTTTGTATTATAAATTTATGTTAATACAAGTAATCTAATTTTTGTGAAAAGTATCTCCTCTTCTCATGTGTGTGTCCTATCAAATGATGCGTGCAGTGATATGTACATGAATAAATAATCTGACATAACGCATTACCATTATAATAGAAAAATAAAGAACTGTTAATATAGCTTAAAACTCTACCTCTAGATAAAACTCTCTTGCTCAATCAAAAAAACAAAGCAACAAAAGTTTAAGAATGGCACCTTCAAAATGCCAATCCATAAGTAGGGCCAGCCATATGCATGGCATATAGCCCTAAAAAGAGACGGTTCACCAACCAATTTTCTTTCTTGATCAACCCAATAGTTATGTAATGCACTATGACAAGAAATAGGATCCAACTCAAGGGGTAGTTGAAACAAATCGTCAAAGTTAAGCTGTCTCTTCAACCCAACATCCATCATTGGGGTAACCCAACTAAATGTTAAATAACTCCATAAGTTTGAAATGCCTGCATCCTGGAAAATGTAACAAAGGAAAGAAATAATTAGTTTAACTAAAAGATACATTATGTAATGGAGTTCCAAAAATAACGGGACCAATATCTCCTACAACAATATAGAATTTAGAACATTCTTATAAGAAGTAAAAGCCAAAACTTAACTAGTCCTATCCAATAATGAAATCAACAAAAAGGTTTTAAAATTTTATATCCCATGGTGAGGTCCAAACCTACTATGATTTTTTTTTTCAATCAGTCGACGTTGCTTGTGAATGAAGAAGACGCATGCCCGCTATTTTAGCAAATGAATAAAGAAATCCATTTTTGTATTCAACAAAATAAACTACGTTCAAATAAAAGCACAACTTCTAAGGTAAAATTTTGTGAATGACATAAAATGAGTGTCACACTTACTTAAATCCCTAGGGATACACCTAACCCACAAGGTCATACACTTCATCTAAGGAAGAATTATAACCACACCAAAATGCATCCTTAGCTATGAAACAACCATCTAAGATACATGAGCCATTATAGAGTAACACCATCAACCCCGTATGGTCATGTCTACACATAAGAAAGCATTTACCATGAGTCAACTAGACAGCATATGCCATTACACTAGTGTCAAATGAATGTACCTGTCAACATCTACAACATAAAAAGGTGATCCGAGCAGGATGGAAGTGTCATTGGCAAATGTCCATGGGAAAATCATAGATCTCATCTCTGGGACTGCTAGATGTGATGGAAGATCACATAGGCAATGATCATCAAGTCACCCCTACATGTCAAGGGGTTACAAGCCTGTTATCACACCATAGTAGCAGGGATACTATTCTTGCTTAGCAGATATCTACACTTTTCAGAGCTTGGATTATTCAGAGCTTGACTATGATGAGTTTATATTTTGAGATCACTCATGATCAGAACAGTGTATTTTATCAGACTTATGTTAGACCTTGTGCCAAGGCTGAGCCTTGGGAGTTCAGATTTGATGACTGATGTGACCCTTTATTCCATACAGTTTCAGTTCAATGCCTAGTGATGTTATTGCAGCAGTGTTTCAGATGGTTTATGATGATTATTATTATTATGAGATATAACCTATGGATTTTTTATCATTGAATATGGATTATTATCTTGTTGCTTTAGTCATGTTCACAGCATTAGCTTGGTATATGATTCATAATGTGGCAAACTTTATAAAATGAAAATGAACTATCTTGATGATGTTATAAATTATAAAATGGACATACTACTTGCACATTTAGGTTGCTTGACAAAACTCACCGGCTTATTACCTAAGCATAGATATGGTCTTCCTCGACAGTCTTGTCTGCTAGCTTAAGAACCACTTTCATTTGACTCCATCCATCCATGACCTTCCCAATTTGGCTTTCACCTTTGACTTGCCTCTCTTGACTCTTTGATACGGAGGACTTCCCTATTACTACTTCTGTGTTGGATCGCATCCATGTTTGTTTAGTGTCGCGGCTATGAGTTGGTGACAGAACTTGCCTTTGGTGAGTTGGATTCTAGGCCTAAATCATTTTGGTCGGTTGTCCCGATGTTTGGCACTGGTCTAAGTCCCCTTAGTCACTTGAGATGTTGTTGGCTAAAACTGAAAACTCATGTACTACTTGGAAATCTTTATAAATTCACCCATGGAAACTGTAAACTCTAGAATGTGTTTTTAAACACACGTGAGTAAAGGGCAAAAGCGATGAACTGCTAAAACTACTCCTCAAAGAGTATAAGAAAGGTCCAAAAAGCAAAAGTTACTCAAAAGTTATATCTATTATTGCTGACCTTGTATATGTATAAACATGCCTTGGATGCAAGCTGCAATTAGTTGTGCTTCTTAGCACATCTAAAATCCGAAGGGTTATTGTTATCTCTAGGGTTGTTCCTTAGACTTATACAGCCCTTACCTCATTTTCATTCAGTTTTTCCATTTGCCTAGCCTATGCATTCCCTCCATTTTCTTAAAGTTTTATTTTACCATTTGTCATATTTTCATGATTAAATAGGATCAGGCTCTTGTTCATATTTATGTTCAAAATAAGGTTTAATTTCTTGCTTCAAAAAACATTTCAAACGTTTGGAAACTTTATAATTCATCAAATTTGACTCAAATGTCAAACTGACAGCATGTGCCAAAATTCCGAATCTGAAAATGCTGTCAGTATTATAGAAAATGCTGTCAATTTTGAAAAAATATCAAATTATGACTTAACAGGGGTCTTAAAAGTTCATAATGGTGATTTGCATTGATTATAATTCGAAATGAATTATCCACATACATGAATCTGGTACTTCATGAGGCATGGCAGCCGGCTTCACTCAACACTTGGCAATCGAACAAGTACACATATGATGGTAAATGAGTACTTCCTCCAGGTATCGAAATCAATAGAATTGATGGACAGGGAAATGTAACTTCAAAGAAATTAACCCCGTAGGATAGCGTTTTTACAGCATTTGTTACAGGTTCATTTTGAAGAAGGATAAAAACATGGAGGAAACCTCGCAGGTACAGGAGAAGTTTTGAGGAATAAGGTGTCCAAAACAATATCACTTGGAGAATTTATGAAAACAGATTTTTCTAGAAATGCCCTGTTTCGTCATCTTTTTTCAGAACAGATTGTGGCCAATAGAAGATGAATTTTGGAAAACTGAAGGAGGTTTTTGTTCCTAAGATATAGAACTACAAAAACCCATCTCACTTTTTACACAGCTATCAAGGATTGGAAGATCCTGTTATCACACCATAGTAGCAGGGCTACTATTCTTGCTTAGCAGATATCTACACATTCTAGAGCTTCCATTATTCAGAGCTTGGCTATGATGATTGTATATTTTGAGATAACTCATGATCAGAGTAGTGTATTATTCAAACTTATGTTAGACCTTGTGTCAAGGATGAGCCTTAAGAGTTCAGATTTGATGACCGATGTGACCCTTTATCCCATACAGTTTCAGTTCAGTGCTCAGAGATGTATTGCAACAGTGTTTCAGATGATATATGATGATTATTATTGTGATGATGTTATATGACCTATGGATATTTTATCATTGACTGTGGATTATTATCTTGTTAATTTAATCATGATCACAGCATCTGCTTGGACAAAATGAACTATAAATTATAAAATGGACATTTACTTGCACATTTAGGTTGTTTGACAAAACTCACTGGTTTACCACCTTACATAGATATGGTCTTTCCTTACACCAGTTGTCTGCTAGTTTAGGCTCCATACTCATTTGACTCCATCCATACATGACTTTCTTTCTTTGACTTTAAACCTTGACCTGTCTTAATTGACTTTCTGATACTGAGGACTTCCCCATTTTCTACCTCTGTGTTTGGACCGCATCCCTTTATGTTCGGTGTCTCGGCTCTAAGTTGGTGACAAAACTTGCCTTTGGTGAGTTGGATTGTAGGCCTAAATCATTCTGGTCGGTTGTCCCGATGTTTGGCATTGGCTCGAACTCCCCCTAGTCACTTGAGATGTTGTTGGCTAAAACTGAAAGCTCATGTACTACTTATGGAAACTTACAAATTCGCCCATGGAAACTAAAAAGGGCAAGAGCGATGAACTGCTAAAAATACTCCTCGAAGAGTATATGAAAGGTCCAAAAAAGCAATGGTTCTTAAAAGCTATATCTAAACAATTGTTGACCTTATATGTATATGAAAACATGCCCTGGATGCAAGCTATAACTAGTTGTGCTTATCAGCACACCAGATCCGAAGGGTTATGTAGGCCAAAAAGGCCATGAAATGAAATTGAATGTCCTAATGAACCTGGATCAACTTGATGTAGACATGATGCCTAAGTTGAATAAGCACTCTCTAAACAACTTATCCATTTGTGAGGCACAGCCATTCCCCGTGTTATTTTGTCCAGCACCGAGTTTGTAGCTTTCCCCTTCTCCCAGTCCAAAGTATTTTTGAGTTGAGTTAGACAAGTCAACCCCTTGGCCCAACCTTGTTCCTAGCCTTCATCCTTCACTAGCAGTTTGACCATGTCCAATGTGTAAGTTTGTCATTTAAACTATTGTGCAAGTAATTTCATATAACAAAGGAATATGCTAACTTGATTAATGCCACTGAATGGATGTTATACTTTGAGCTAAGCTATGAGAATGATTAGAGGAACATGTCTTAGTCTACTGATATGATTTTTCCTTGGTTATATATGGACCTAGTCAAACCTAGTTTGACTATGGTCATTTCTTGGGATCCGTGATGATGTGGGCCACATATGCTTATAGATGATGATTGATGGACCCACATACTCTTGATGATGATGCCATATGATGGATATAGGATGCAGATGATGATTGATGCAGTTCAGTAGTTTTATTTATTACTTCAGATCATCAGATTATACACTGTCCATATATGGTGGACCCTACAGCTGGCCCATTAGGGCAACCCATGGTGTATGAGTACACATTCCTAGTGGATTTGGGTCTTCTGGATCCAATGAGACACTTATATTTCAGTTCCGGGCACTTCTGACAGTGATTGATGCAGTTTTACACTTGTTGACCAGATTTGGGGTTGATTTCCCAGCCTGAGCAGTAGGGACCATGAGAGGCCAGTTCACCTAGGGCGCTGTATGAGGAAGGGGTGGTCCAGCCACTTGTTTTTACCATTTACCCCCCCTTCTGGAGAGCCTGGTGGGCTTAGTTGGACAGCGCAGATGACCTGGGAGGCAGTTTTGGCACTTTCACAGTTACCGAGGCAGTTAAAAAATGGGATAAAGTGGTCACTGAGGAATTCGATTTGGACAATTGAGGCAAGGTTTTGGCACTTGGTTTTCACAGAGGTCTTCCAGGGGGATCCCACTATCTTCCAGCCAGTTTTCACCATGTGGGTAGGCCCACAGTGATCACAGGAGGTCTTTTACTACTTGTCTGTCACAGATTTTGAGGACAGATTTGATCATTTATATTAGCTTGGACATATTTTATTATTTTATTGTGCCTTGGGGATGAGCTAGTAAGGATTGATGCCTCCTAGCCCCACCATGTGCTTCTTATGTTATGTCCTAGTCATTATGAGGTGGATTTTTTTACTTTTACCCCTCTAGTGGATGACATCATCCTCACTTTGTACCATTTAGTTAGGGCGTCATCATTATATTGGGTGATCCATGTGATATATTGTTATGATTCATTATTAGCCATTAATCATGTATTGAGATCTTTTAATCTCAACCACTCATTTGATGTAGTATTGTAGAGTGGTATAGGGTTTTGGTCTTTATTATCCTATATAAGGAGGAGACCCCCTATTGTATAGCTCACCTTTGGAGCTCTGGAATATTGGAATAGAACACTTCTTTGTGGAGCATATCTCTCTTGTCTTGTGGATTCTCTTGCATCTTGAGTATACAGTATCTCTTCTATGTATCATTGTGGGTTTTGGTTCTACAACTATTTGTCTTGCAGGGAAGTCGAATTGGTGGAGAGGAGGGCGATTTCTTGAGGGTTATTGTTGGAGGGATCCACATATTCTCTCTTAGGTTGATCTTGTGACAGGAAGTATCATTATTGTATCTTCGTGACATAGTTGATGCTTTCTATTACATCTTTCTATCATTTTCATAATCATCTTGCTTGACTTGTTTCCTTTGATCTTGTCTTGTAGGAGGAGGACAATTTGGCTTCTTGAGGAGGACGATTTGGCTTGGAGAATCAAAATTGCACTCTTGAATATACACATAGGAGAATGCTATCAATTTGCAAGGTGGCCATAAGCAATTGAGGTAAGATCTACAAGGTATGTGTCTCTTTCCATCCATTCTCTCTTCATTGGTCACAAACCCTAATTAATCAAAACCCCAAATTTTGGTTTTTCTTAGATCTACTTAGATCTAGCCTTGCTTTTGAAAAGATCTTAAGAACCCACCTCTATAGAATCCACCCCTAGTTGGATCTATAGTTTGGTGGTGATTGGGTTAAAATTTACACACTTTTCAAGGCAGTATAGCTCTCTTGAGGCAAATCGCACTTCCTTGGGAGAGGCTTGTTTGGTTAGATCTAGCATATGGGTAGGTGAGATCCCACTTGATTTGCAATCTACATACTTGATAACCTACCCCTAGACTCTTACTTTGGTGATTTCTACCTTGTGGGCATCATTCCACGTTTCAAGGGATTAAAACCCCATGTTGGACTACTTGGCACCTTAAAACTCAGATCTAGTAAGATCTAACCCTTGGATTGTCTTGATTTTCTAGATCCACATAGATCATTGCCTAAACTACTTAGATCCACAATTTGGTGGCCATTGGACTTGTTTTGACACACCTTTCCCATCTTTTAGCCCTCCTTGAGCAAGGTCGCACTTCCTTGGGTGATTGAGTTTGCCCACTTTGAGGACGTGAGTAGTTGAGATTTTGGTGGATTTGGAACGGGCATACCTTGAAACCTAGGTCTAGAGTATCATTTTGTGACGATCTGCCTTGAGGGTAGCATTCCTTATTTTAAGGGATTGTGGTCCACTTGGGTCATATCATGAAACCCTAGATCTAGTAAAATCCAACCATCATATCCCAATTAGCCCACTTGATTTGCATACTAGGTGTCCCGATCTACACTTTGACATATCTTTTGACTCCATTAACCCATCCAACAAGGCACTAGTCCTCCTTAAGCAAGTCGCACTCCTTGGGAATTGTGCCAAACCTTAGATCCCATAAGTGGGTATTCCTAATTTCAACTTAGTTCCATAGATCTACTCATTATATGCCCCTTAGTACCAATTTCATCCCTTAAAGTCCACCTTGTGGGTCCCATTTGAGTCATTCACATATCCCAAGAAAGTGGGTCCCACTTGTGTAATACATGGTACTAGATCTTGTCTTTTTAGCTCATCATGTGGCCTAAATCATACATTGGTTGAAACACTAATCATCTCTCAAACCACCTTCAACCATACTTTAACTTCTAGGTCCACTTAACCTTGCATTGGTTTCCATAACTCATCATTTACTTATCCCTAGGAACCTTTGTTTGGGTCCAATCATCTTTGATTGGTAATAGGGTCTCCCCCTAGGTCTTGATTCATCTAGATCTAAAGCGAAGAGTGCCTCGGTTGACGTGACTCCCACCTTGCATTGGGAACCGTGGCATCTCTTGGGTCACCTCTTTAGTTGTTCATCTCCTCTACCATCTCGGATGGGATACCACTAGGGACAACTACAAGTTGTGTGATAACAGATCCATTCTCTTCATTTCAGCCTATTTTTCTGATTACGGAAATTCCAGTCTGAGTCATATTTTTGCAGAGTTGATTATGGACAGTTGTAGGGGAATTTTGAAAAATTGAAGGAGGTTTATCTTAGTAACCTATTTATCTATAATAACCTCTTTCATTTTTCTTACAGATGTCATAGAGTCAGAGAATCGAATCCATTACTAAGTCCTATTTGTTTGGATTTCAGACTTTTTCTGTTTTGACACTTGTTTTTAGAATGCAGATTTCAAGCAAATGGAAACGAATTTCAGGAAGTTGAGAGAGGTTTTTTCTCATAATAAACTAATACATTAAAACCTCTCCCAGATTGTACACAGCTGTCATGATTCAAGAGATACAAAGTCATAATTATAGCCCAAGTTTTCAGCAGTTTAGTCCATTTTTCATGGCAGACAGTTCTAAAATTTATTGTAATCTCTGCCATCTTTAGAAATTCGACCTCCTAGGGAGGATTTCGACCTCAATATTTATATGAGGCATGATTGTAATATTTGGGAGTGGGGAGCAGGGGGCTCTTCTTCTAAAAAGAAGTGGTTGGAACTTGACAGCATGATCGAAGTTCAATTTTAGAAGCTTTTACAGGCATGTATAAATTTCCTTATGTTTATATATTGCAGAAATGACTGTTTATGAATTAAAATATGATCTTTGAGCCTATCCTGTTTCAATTTATGAAGTATATGCTTTTAGTATTCTGTCTATACATCGTCTAAATTTCATGTTGTGATTCTTCTAAACAACATACAACTATGCCCCTATCATGAAGTAACGTCTGAGCTCTTATATTCATAGTTTATGATCACAGTCAGTTTTCTGCTTCTATTTCTATATTGAAATTTTATATTATACTTGTCTTTTGTTTTTAATCTTTCTACCTAATTCATGTCTTCAACTACCACCAAAAAAACATAAAAATTATTCTGTAGATGTCCCATTACTACTATCCAAGATTACCTTAAGCTTGAACCCTCATAGTCTAGGTTCAACTTTAGGGATAACATCTTTTGGCGCCGTTGCCGGGGACGGAGAAACGAAAGTATATCTTCCCTGGTTGTTGACATCTTTATAGCTGGTTTTGAGAGGTGACAAAATCAGTACATTTGTTTACAGACTACATTCACCTGACAGTTTAGAAAGTTACAGTGACTCCAAAACCAACTGGTACAAGAGAAAATCCTTCATCTCCTCTACATGCAGGAGTTTTTGATCCAGAAAAGATTATAAGGGAGGCTAGAAGAAAGTTGAATTGTCCATCATCCAATAACCCTCAGCTTTCCATTATTGATATAGATCTAGGATCTTTCTCTTCAAACATTGTGCACAGCCAAGAAGAAAACAAATTGGATTTGTCTGTGTGCATTCCTGAGGTTGATGATCTAAATCCAACATAGGTTGGTGATTTTAATGTGTATTCAAATCCTTTATCTGTAGAACATAAACACATTCCAGAGGCGACTCCATTTATTCAGGATCCAGAATGCCATCAAATGATCTAATGGCTGCCGTGGTGGCTCGGAGGTTTGCACCTCTTGACTTTTATGAAGTTACTGGTTTCCCGCATCCAGTACCGACTATGTCAGAGTGGGGAGATTTTCTGCCTATCTTCCGAGAAAAGAAAGAAGACAACCCTGCAGAACATCTCCTTAAGTTTCATGAGTGCATGGATCTGCTAGATCTACAGCACAAAGATGTTCGTATGAAAATGTTCATGTATTCGTTGGAGGGTGATGCACGTAAATGGTATTTCTCATTGCCTCCTTCCAGCATTTCATCCTTGAAGGATTTCCACACAGTATTCCATCATCATTACAAAAGGTATTTTTCTCGGGAACTTCTGCTTGAGCAATGTTGTGAAAAGTTCAAATCTTATATTCAGCAGACAGTAGTTGGTTCCTCGAATGATGAGCTTTGTGAAGATGTTGATGAAAAAGAAATTAAGAATGGGAGTGAGTCTTTCAATAAAAATATGGATGAAACTCCTACTCTTTCTAATTCCCGAAAAGAAGGTTTTCAAAATCTGATTGATGACAGTACTGATGATTGCATAGCTGTAGATGATAATTTCCATGATGAACAAGAGGTTCATGATTTTCCAAGTGATACCCAGATTGCAGAAACTTTTGACATTGTATCAAATGTATTTGCTATTTTAAATGGTCATGAAAAACAAGTTTCTTCTTTTGTGTATTCAAATGATAATGAGCAGATCGATATATCATTATGTGATGGTTTTGAAAATGAACTACCAAAATATAATAAAAGAGATGAAAAGGAGTTAGAGGAGCATCATGTTATGAATATATCTGAGCTTCAAAATTCAGAAATTTGTAAGGGTCAGCTATCTTCTAGTCAGATGGTACTTGAAATTAGTAAAGACAGCTTGCAGCAATTTTCAGATTTGCATACAGATGACACTGGCAACAAGCATGTAGGAGATAATATGCAGAAAGCTTCATCCTTGCCATTGGAATTTTATCATGCTCTTCCTATTTATGATGAATATTCAAATGACGAAGATAAGAATTATGAATCTATACATATTGAATTTTTCAACAATCAACCTGTGTATGCCAATTCTAAATCTGATGATGAGAAGTTACTAGATTTGTCTACTGTATTTTCTTTTCCATCGAAGGTTAACAAGCAGATTGAAGAACATCATGAAGCAGAGGTTACTGATATTCAAAATTTAGGAATTCATGAGGATCGGCCTAAGTATGATAAGTATTTTGATGAAGAAGACTCATACTTCCTATCTACCAACGACGGGCACTACTTCTCGGTTCCGGTGAGCGGACACTTGCTCCAGGAATATGTCCCTGGGCTTACCCGGGGAGATATTCCCTGACCTGAGCCCATGGCTCTCCCTTCTTTTTACGGCTAATAAGCTCTCGAGAGCAGCAGCCGGTTATCCCTCGCCTTAGATTGACCTTATCTTTGATGGACCACTGGTTGACCTTTTTGTCTTGTTTTCACCTTGAGTTTACTTCGCACTTTCCGCTTTTTCTTTTCATAGTTTTGGCGCCTTTCTTTTGTACCATAGTTTCCATTTCAATTACCTTTTCTCTTTTATATTTACCTCTTGTGTCAACCTGATTAAACTAAATGCTGTAGAGTTAATTTATCTGATATATCATTTATTTCAGCATTATCATTTTATTTAATTATCTGGATTATTATACATGTATATTTGTGCGGCCTGACATGTGGTCTGCAGAGATTGGTATAGCGTCTGCATTTTACAGGACTAGGTACATATTGATGATGATGCAGAGGGCATGCTGGTGCATGTACGTTGATGATGATGAGAGGGGTGCTACGGACCAGAGATTCTGTGGTTCTCAAGCACTCTCTCCCTTAGAGCACTTGTCCTAGACGGAGCCCGTGTTATCACATTATATGTCGGCAGCAGCTTCCATATTGCAGACTGTGCGGCCGAGGACCACACAATACCTTTTTTTCCAGATCAGGAGATTAGCCACCTCAGACGAGGCAGTTTTGTTTAGATCGCCCCTAGCAGACATATCAGAGGGGACAGACAGTTGGACTTACCATCTACCACAGGGTTACCTTTCCTTGCCAGGCTTTGACACAAGCCCATTTGAGATAGTTGCCTAGTCTTGTTCTGATTGAGATTACCACAGTACAGTGCTGGTTTATTATGTGCCCGGATTCAACAGAGATCCAGCTCAGATATAGGTTCAGTAGCAGCAGGTATTGCATATATTGATTATTGCTCATGTTGTGGATTAGACTCTCTTATACTTGCTAGTACACTAACTTTGCATGAGATGATATATTTGGTGATCTGCTTATGATATGATGTGTTTGGACCTTTAGTGATGTCAGTCCACCGCTCCGGTTAGACTTATGTATATGCACGCTGAGTCATGTCCTGTATACTTGGCTTAGACTTGATCACTTAGCCCCTCAATAGCTGACTTTAGCACCATTATCACCTTCTCCACCCATCCGACTCATCCATGACATTTTTTCCCCTGACTTGGATTCTGATTTGTGATCACGAGGACCCCCTTTCCCCACTGATCTCTGAGTTTACGATGACTCCCTATTTATTGTGCCTCGGCTCTTTAGTGTATGAGATACACAGTTAGACCTGGGATTTGCTCCTGTCAGTTGCCCCAATGTTGCAATGCAGTTAGGATTGTGTAGCGTCACCGGGTGCTCCCCACTTGTCGTCAAAGCTTGTATTACCCACCCCCATTACCTTTTCAGTATGAGCGCCATGTTTATATCTTTTGAGATATGTATGTAGCCCAAGAGGGCCATGAAGAAATGAAGAAATGAAGACTTGAAGAAATGAAATGTAAATCAAGCTAAAAAGGCCATTGTATTGTAAATTGTAAAATCTAGCCAGAAAATGGTTAAGTATGAAATTCATTGTAAAATCCATGCAATGTGTTTATGAACACACATGGATTCTAGTCAGCTATACATGTCAGCATCTGTAGTGGTTATTCCTCACCTAGTCCTGCGGGACAAGGAGGTGAGAAGGAGCAAGGGACAAGCCCAAGATTGCCCCCTAGAGTCTCAAGTTACGGTTTGCCGAACACCCAGTTTGGCGGCTCTAGGAAAGAACCTCACGGAGTCTTCGGATATGGATGTAAGTTGTGGGATACTTGTTAGATGACTAGTGGTGGTTTCCCTGCACTATACCCATTTGTGAGGCACCGCCCTTCCACATGTTTTTGTCATGGCACACTTACCTCAGTGGACCCCGCTTTCCCGAGATGTCTAATGGTCACATGATCTTTATCCTCGTCTTCCCATATCTTTTACCTCGTTGTCCACATCACCTAGAGTCAGCAAGGTGGTCAATTCTATGGAGGTGTATAGCATCCTAGTCTTTTGGAGGTGGTGGGCCCACTTCACCAGGGCCTTGTACTATTTCGAGATTTAATGTATTTTTTATCACCATGATATCATTTATTGCTTAGTAATGTACTAACTTGTTGAATTGAGCCTTGTCACTTCATGCTTGCATACAGGTTTCAGCTAGCACCATAGTTGACCAGATTTGACTTGGTCAAACTGGGTTGACTAGGCCAAAAATGGGCCCAAAAAAATGTTGCGATCGGAATTTCGATTTCGATCATTTATTATCTACAGGGGTTCCATATAAGCATGCAATTGACGGAATTGCAAAACATTGAACCAGTTGAGAGATTTTTAATTATTATTGGTCAACTTTGACCTGTTTTAATTAAAAATCATGGATTTGGGGCAAATATTGCCAAAGTGATGGATCGGGGTCGTTCGAGTGGTCATCCCTACTACTTTTGGGGTCCACGATCACATTGCAGCAGTCGATTCGGCAATCCGGGCAATAAAAGTGGGTCAAAAGCCCAATTTTGATCTTCAGCCACATAAACCAGCAAAAAATACATGGAAATCAGAATTTTGACTAAGGCAACTATAGTGGAATGGCAAAATCAATGGCTGGCATTGACAAAAGTAATTCATAAGGTAATTTTGGTATGTTGTGACATTATATTTCATGGTTGTGGGGCCTGTTATCACATATATAGTAGCCAGGCTACCATACATTATTTTTCTAATACCAGTACACTATTCAGCCAGTTCCCTTACATTTGAGATGCTGAGATGAGCATCTATATTGGAACACTATCAGATTGCGGACAGCAGTGTATATTCCCCATGCCATGACTGAGTCTCAGGACACTCAGAGAGATGACTGATGTAGCCATTATACCATTGGTACAGAGCAGTCAGTAGTGCCCAGAGTTACAGCATCAGTTTCAGAGGACAGATGATGGTACAGGTTGATGAGTAGTCAGGTATATGACTCAGCAGGTATATCATTGTGTTACGGTTATATTGCTTTTATACTTATTCTTATAGCATGTCTTAGCACTTAGTGTCATGATCTGGCGATCATATAGATATGTGGACCTGGTTGATCTTATTATAAATATTATATTGTCCCTACTCAGACTTAGAAGTTCACTATTCATACTCATTGGTTTTACCCTCCTTAGGGAGAATAGAGGTGATCATTCCACCATACCTTGGCTTGCTAGTGTTGGCTCCATTATTTATTGTCTTCATCCATCCATTGCCTACCTTTTAGTTTATCACCCTGACTTACTACGTGACTAGTGGCATGGAGGACTTTCCCCCCACTGTAGCCTCTATATTGGATGAGCTTCCCTGTTTATTGTGTCTCGGCTCTGAGTTGGTGACAAAACTTACCTTTGGTGAGTTGGTGACAAAACTTACCTTTGGTGAGTTGGAGTTCCTTGGAATTCCCCCTAGTCACTAAAGTTGTGTTGACTAAACATAAAACTTTTGGTGCTGCCATGAATACAAAATCTGGAAAATGAAATGCTATATCTTGTATGAAAAGCCCATTCATGCAATGTGTTTCTAAACACACATGAATGAAAGGCATGCCAAATGAAAATGGCCATGAAAATAAAATGTTATATCTTTTGGAAATGTAAATACCTAGGTAAACAAGCTGTCCATGACACACCTAGAAGTGCTCAGGTAAACAAGTGCCTTAAAAACACACCTGCAGCAGGAAGCCTAAAATAAATGAAAATCTATGCAATGTGTTTATAAACACACATAGATCAAGGCTATGGAAACTTCAAGCCCAAAAAGCAATGGAACTTAAATGCTATATCAAAACAATTGCTGGCCTTATTTGTATTATGGATTGTACGCATCTGTTAAAGGTGAATAAACCCTCTTTGAACAACTCATCCATTTGTGAGACACCGCCATTCCCTGTGTTGTTGCTCATTCAGTATATACTATGGTGTGTATTCCCTTTCCCTTTGCCAAAGTGTCACAAAGTTAAGTCAATCAAGTCATCCCTTAGCCTAGCCAGTTATTTTAGCCTTCACCCTTCACTAGCAAATTGATCACAACTATGAAGTGAGTATGATCTTCAAAGTCTAGTCTGAGTAATAATAATAATTAATGACATTATATATTTGGATTTAGATCGCCAGTAATGATTACTTCGTGTTATAATTGTTATTTGAATAAGTTGTAGAGCATGCATTACCCTTTGACACTTTGCAGCAGCTTCTGATGATGGTCCGAGGTATATTTGGTCATGTTGACTTGGTTAGGCCCAGTTTGACCAAGGTCAACCATAGGACATGAGATGGTTGGACCTTATGATGATATGGATAGATGATATATGGTCTATGTACACATACATGATGATTCTATGCAACAACTACAGGGTTATGATGATGATTCATGGTTTACAGCAGTGTTTGATCATTTACAAATTATTATTATTTGACCTGTTCCGGTATATTGGATATATATATTGATCATGCAGAGACTCATATGGTGTATGAGTACACATCTAGGATGGATTTGGACCTTCTGAGTCCAATAAGACAGTTTGTTTTCAGTTCCGGGCACTTACAGTGATGATTGAGCCTCAGTAGGCTATCCCAGTGCAGTTTTGGTCTGTCGGAGGCCCTGTCAGAGCAGATGTGATTTTTATCCGGTTGACCTAGGGCACTGTGCTTGGAGGGGGTGGTCCAGCCACTTGTTTTTACCATATTACCCCCCTCCCGAACACACTGGTGCCCTCACCTTGACAGCGCAGGCACTCAATGAGGCTGTTTGGGGCAGTTTCACGCTTCCCGAGGCATTTCAGGATTGGTAGAAATGGCTATTGAGGAAATCGATTTGGGCTACTGAGGCAATGTTATGGCATGGGATGATCAGGGATGATAGATCGATGTCTTCCACACCTCCTCCAGCAGTTTCAGCTTCATCGAGGCCCGCATCCATCACTTACGGCACTTTCTGATGATTTCTGAGGTCTTTTGAGGCCTACGATTTGACCAGAGGCACGATTTGGTATATTGATGACTATTTTATTATTATTGTGCTATGGGGATTGACCAAGGGTGGCTAAAATTACCCCTTGGACCCACCATAAGCCTCTTATTATATTTTGTCATCATGATTTGGTGGGATTCCCCTCTTCTAGGGAGATTTTGTCCACTCATATTATATTTTATTAGTGATCCATGTATTTTATTTTGAGCTCATCTCAACCATTGATTAGACATTTGTATCTTTTAATCTTAGCCACTCATTCAAAAAGTGGTTAGGATTTTGATGCCTCTCCTTCCTATTTAAAGGAGAGAGCTTCTCATTGTAAGGGGACTTGTGGCTCTGGATTATTGGAATAGAAAATTATTATTGCATCTATCTCCAGTGTTGTGGTGAATGTTTTTTTGGTGTTCGTTCGTTGGTTCTTCCTTTGCACTAAGTTATTGGAGATCTTGTTTTGCCATATCTTTTGTACCACGTTTTTTGCATCTACAGGTGGAGGCCGATTTGCTTTGAGGAGGAAGTATTGGTACGGGAAGACTCTCCCTACTTCTTCTTTGGATCTCTTCGTTGGTAACAGGGAGTATTACTGTCCCAGGACCTTCTATTCTATGTTATCATTGCATTTTACTTGTATTTCCTCCATACTTGACCTCTCTGATTGAAATCGATTTTCCTTGGATTGATAGGTAGAGGAGGGCGCACTTGTGGGCTAGGGCATTTGTTTGGCAAGCAAAATCAACAATCTCTCATTTGATCTCTGCGGGAATCTTCCTCAACATCAAAGCATCTCTCTTCATCACTCAGGTATGAGCTCAAGGTAAGTTCTATCTCCATGATCTATCCACTTGTCTAAAATATTTAAAACCTTAATCAATTAAAACCCCATTTTTACATTTTTTCAGATCTACTAAGATCTAGTGGCTTCTTGGGTAAGATATTGAAAACCCACCTCTATAGTATCCACGGCATCCCGGATCTATGGTTTGGTAAGGATTGGCTTCCATTTGACCCTCTTCCCAAGGCATTTAGCCTCTCCAAGCAAGGGCGCACTTCCTAGTTTGGTGAGTTGACCTAGATCTAGTATGTGGGTAGGTGAGATCCCGCTTAATTCATGATCTACACATCCAATAACCTACCCCAGATTGTCACTTTTCTGATTGCTACCTTGTGGGCCCTATTCCACATTTTAAGGGATTTAATCCCCATTTTGGACCACTTGGTATCTTTAAACTCAGATCTAGTAAGATCTAGCCATCGGATTGCCTTGAAATTGTAGATCCACACTCCTACTTGATTAAACTACCCGGATCTAAAGTTTGGATGCCATCGGACTTGTCTTGACCCACTTAACCCACATTTTAGCCTCCTTGGGTAAAGTCGCACTACCTTGGAGAAGGGAGTTGTCCCACTTCTAGGACGTGGGTAGTTGAGATTTCAGTGGATTTGGAACGAGCATAATTCAAAACCTAGGTCTAGTGTGTCACTTCATCAAATCTTGCCTTGGGGATAGCATTCCTTGTTTTAAGGGATTGTGGTCCACTTAGGTCAAACCTAGATCTAGACCTATTCATCCATCAAGACTTTAATTGCCCACTTGTCTCATGCAATAGGAGTCCTTAACCACAAGTTAACTTTACTTTGACTCCATTATCCCAATTCCCAAGGCACTGGTTTCTCTTCAAGTCAATTCGACTTTCCTAGATTGTTGGATTAACTTGTGGTTTGACCTTTGTGTGGTGAACTAAACCCTTTGATGTCATCATGTATCATGATCAAGCTTGTCACTTGTACTAGTTAGCCCCAATTCAACCCCTAAACTACCCTGCATTGGACACGGTTTCCAAGGCAGTGGATTTTCTCACATTCAACTAGTACTTTAATCCTGGATCCTATTTCACAAATCATAAGTCACTTTCACATCAATAATGAACCAAAGCTATACTCATTGATCCCCTCACTTGTCTTGTGACTTCATCCTAAGGTCTAGGATAAACCATACACCTTACTTCACTTAGAATTAACTTGATTTGGTGTCTTGGTTTTGATCTCTCCTGTCGGGAGTAGATCGGGTCTCCCCCTTTGTTGTCTGGGCTAGATAACATAAAGTGAAGGTTGCCTCGACTGGCATGACAACCATATATTGGAGGTCGAGGTGATCGTGGTTGCACCTTTTGAGTTGCCCTTCCCTATTGCCATCCATGAGTGGATACATCCATAGGGGTAACTACAGTTTAGGTGATAACAGGGCCCTCATTTGCCCAACTCACTAGAGGACGAGTTTGCCCATATGGGGGGCGTTTTCTCCACTAGGGGAAATTCGACTTGGCATGTTTCATGGTTGTGTTGATGTGTGGGACCCATATTGTATTAGTTGGGGGGATAAAACATCCCATAGACACCCCCCAACTCCACCTTGTATTGTTGTATGGCCCACAAGGGCCCCTCTCATCCACTAGTGCACTCTCTTGGGGCAATTCGCACCCCCCACTTGGGATTCATCTCCACCATTCGATTTTGTGGATGGGGAGATGATCTCAACCCTCCATTTTGGGGCGAAACCTAGCTTGAGAGTGAGCCATCTCTATAAGAGAATGGACTCACCTCCATTGTATCTCTCTTGGCATTTTTTTGAGTTGGAATAGAAGAGAAACTTTGCTGCTCTACTTGGCTCTTGTGTGATAGCTTCTTGATGTTGTAGATTGCCATACTATCTTGATGCACTAGTTGTAGTTGGTGTATGATTTCAACACTGTTTTACTCATCATTGTTTGCAGCAAGCTCAAAATATTGGAGGAGGGCGCCCCATTTGGCTTCCACTAATGCTCCACTCTCCGGGGTGACCACAAAAGGGAGTGTTTTTGCTGTTTTCAGTCAAGCATTTCTCTCATTTCTATTTGTGCTGTTGTAGATTGCATTTGTTTGCCAATACTAATTTGATCTATTGTCTATTGGTGTTTGCAGGCAGAGGGGACGAGTTGGTGAGAAGAGAGCAAAATCATTTTCAGCTGGGATTGCTCCAACCGCTTCAATTTGATCTTCGGGACGTATCAGCCTATTCAATATCAGAAATATCAGCCATTTCCAAGTAGGTGTAACTTCTTCTTCTCCCACATTTCAATTTCTGAATCTTGTTTAAGAGAGAAAACCCATATAAAATCTCTAAAAATTAAAATCTTTAATTTCAACCGTTAGAATTAGTTTATTTTGAAAACCCACAAATGATTTATGCTTAAAAGCCTAAATCCCGAGTTTCATTTAATTCCGACTCCATTTACCCACTGAACCAAGCACTAATCTATCACTGATTCCGCCCTACCTGGGCAAAATTGCCAAATCTAGTTTTTGGGTTGATTTTGGGGTTATGGGTACTCTTTAATCTGCTCCGTAACGTCATTTTACCCTACAGTACCAAGTATCAGTAGCTAGAAATGCTTATAAACGTCTTTTTTTTTACTGCCCTAGGTCCATTTTTCCACTATTTAATCCATCCCCCTAAGGCTGTTAATTTCATCTGCTTGCTGGTCTGTTTTTTGTGTCTTAAATCAGCCATTTAATCAAGTTATAATCACTAGAAGATGTATTTCAATTGCTATTCCATCTCTGCCATGTATTGATAAATCATAATAAGCCTCATTCCCCATAGGCAGGGGCCCTAAACATTCTTCTAGTAATTTTCTGTTGGCTGATTTAATTTCCAGCCTTTTAATTCTTCACTTTATTCATCATCTACATATGTGATCAGATCTGAATGTGTCTTATCTAGTACATCTTTCCATCCAGAGTCTCAATTCCACTAAGGCTGGAAGAAAACTCGCATTTAGTCATCCATTCTGTCTCTTGCTTTGTTTACTTTTTGGGTTTGGGTTTCTGATTGCTGAGTCTCAACCATCACTAGTTGAGTGGGTCTCCCCCTTGACTAAGCAAAGTGCCTTGTCTAAAGTGACTACAGCCTTATCCGGTGTGACTTCTGTCCCTTGAACAGAGGACCTGGCTATTGTTGGTTACACCTTCCTGGTTGCTCATCCTCTACCGTCCCTATTGGGATACCCCTCTATAGCAACTAGAGTTTGTGTGATAACAAGGTGATTTATAGCAGGATGGAGGGATTCCCGATATACCTTGCGGTACAAAAAATATGTCCGGAATATGATCTAGGTGGCTCCGTACAAGGACGTGTGGGTTGGGACGGAGTCTCGAGAGCAGTGTTCAACACTACACCAACAAGGATGTAGTCTAACTGTGCTCTGATGTCACCTCCCAGTGGTTCCCGCTTCTTTAGTCAGAATTTCCCCACTTTCGATCATAGCGTGGCAATGTCGGATTATCGTTGGTTAAGGGGACTTAATTTTATTAAAATTGAAGTTTTTAGCTTAATGTGAGAAAATCAATGAATGCGACACTTCTGCTTTTGATATCCCAAAGCTCATACTAGCCTGCGATGGGTAGAGTATACACGAAGTGGGCGAAATGTTCATTCCAATTGACTCTTCGACAAACTTAAGCAGATTGATAGATCTTCCATTCTTTCAACAAACTTAGGCAGATTGATAGATCCCACCGGTGCGCCAAGAAGTAGACTCCACGGCCCTTCTCCATTTGCTCAAACCCCCCAGGGTTCAAGCTTCCAAATCCAACTTCTAAAATCTAAATCGGTTACCTTCTCTCAACTTCTTAGATCTAGATCAAAATTTACATTTTAAATAGATCTAATCTTTTGCAATCTAAACAATTTAAAGTTTCATATAAATCATAGATCTAGATTGCAAAATTTCTCATTTTTTCAAGCTCTTACAAGTTTAGATCAAAAAGAAATTTTGAGAAATTATTCAAGTGTTTTAAAAGTTTTATTCAAGCAAATCGAAATGTCAAAGTATTTACTTGCCATCTCTTAAAGATGCAAGTAAAGATCCTAAGAAGGCAAGCTTTCTAGCTTGCCTTAGTTTATTTTTTCACTTTTTTTCACATAGTTTGCATCTTGAATAAGAGTTAATTTAGATCATTTTTAGAGCATTTTACAAACTTTTTAGTTCCCTGGAAATTTTTGCATGCATATCAGTCTTAGATTTAAAATTTAATTAAAAGTTACTTAAAGACTCAAAAACTTGCCAATAAACTAGTTTTTCACATCCTTGTTTAAACTAGTTTCTATTTCTCACTTTGTAGTATTGTTAGAACACTCATAAAGTGTTATGATTATCTTTTTCTAATAAATATCATTCACTGGTCTGTTTTAAATTCATAACAGGTTGGAGCCAAAGATTTCACGAAAAAGCCATCTTGAAGCTCCCAAAACCAGTTGTTTAACCTTTGTTTTATTTTTCACAATAAGTTGTAAATTGTCTTGTTCCCTAAGCATAAAGGGCGTGCACTATTTCATTTCAAAGTTTCAATTGTAACTCGAAAAATAAAAAGAGCTCAGCAGGCAATTCCAGCGCCTAGCCCCAATCCCCCAAGGGGGGATTCACATTTTTTCACTTTTTTATTTTTCCCTTTTTTTTATCTAGATTAGTTTTCCTTATGTTTTAGCAATTAAATAACATCAAAAGCACACAAAACGTCCTCAAAGGACCCACTACAATCGATCTATCCATTTTTCATTTTGGTGCTACAAATTACAATTGTTCTTAAAATTTAAACTAAATTTTACCCCCCTTGCTCTACCAAAGTACTCCACTATTTTGGTGTGAAGAAAAGCTACTCTTGGGGTTAGTTTAGCTTAATCATCCACTTTCAATACTTAATAAAAGGAACCAACGCTCCAAACCCAAAGTATGCTCTTGACCGATGCAACCTCGTCTGAACGGTTGGAACAATCAGAAATGGGTGTAAGGCACTTAGTTTAATAGGAAAATCCAATCGAACCAAATTCTAAGAATTCGAAAGGTTGCATGGGTGGAAACTATAGAGTCAGCAGGCTATTTTAAGAAGGTCCATCCTCGCCTGGTTGGACACTTGGTGAAGCTGCTAAAGCACTCGGTTCGAAGGGTTAGGTCTCTTTTGGGCCAAACCAAGAATTAACCCATTCCTTTAATACTCATCTAATAATCTTAAAATAAACCAACATGCCTCTTGCAATACTTTCACAACCCTGTTAATTTTAGCATAAAATTCACAACGAAAGCATAATAAGGATCACTGAAAGAAACACAATCACAAGATAGACACAGATTTATCCTGGGAAACCCTCATGGAGTAGAAAACCCAGCAAAGCTTCCTCAATATAGATGACCAACAAATACAAAGATGTAATCCCCAAACAAGAGCTCCTTCTCCTCCTTCACAGATCTCTCTCTCTCCTATGCGCAAATCACAAGTGAGTGAGTGTGTGTTAAATGAGGAACACACCTCCTCTATTTATACTTTACTTCACTTGACTTTTAACCCTAACTGGGCCTACTTCTCCTAGGAAAGTCTAATAACCCCTAATAACTTAACTCAGGGCCGACCCCACTAAGGAAGTCTAATAACCCTAGTTATAACATCCCGACGGAGGAATAAACATCTCTAGATATATAATAATGTCCCGACGGAGGAATAAACATCTCCGGATAATAAAGTACAAATAGAATATTCGTAGAAGTTACAATATTTCAACACTCCCCCTTAACGAGAAGGATATTCTAACAACATCTGTAAGAGCAAGGAGTCATCAACAACATCATACATCTATAAATCATTGGAAGCTTTCTTCAATCATCATCAGTAACTCAAACAGCAAATGGAACATCTTCAATATCTTCAATATTGGAACATCAATGTCTTCAGTACTGAGTCTTCATCTTCTGCAACACTCAATCAGCTACAGCAACAGCATCATCATCTAGATCTTCCGATCAACAGCATCATCATTTGGATCTCTCGATCAACAGCATCATCATTTGGATCTTCTCAATCAACAGCATCATCATCTGGATCTCCTGATCAACAACATCATCTAGATCTCTCGATCAACAGCATCATCATCTAGATCTTCTGATCAACAGCATCAACTGGATCTCTTGATCAACAACATCATAACCTGCAACACACATGATCCAATTACGGGATGATCAATCCCTCTCACTTTAGGACATAAGTGTTGATTAGGTTGTCATTGATGCCAACAATGTCTGGTCATTGATGCCAACAGTTAAGTCTTGGTGCCCCTTGTGGAGCCCCTGAGGGTTAGTATTTGATTTGTGGTTGTCTGTGTCAGAGGAGTCCTTTTGTGGTTGTCCAAGCCCAAGCTTGAAGCCAACACCCCCATTCATATGAAAAAATTTGACCAGCACTCAGGAGAATTTCGGTGGTGTTTTTGGAGCTCTGATATTTGGACTTTACTAAGGGAATTTCGGATTAGTACTCTTGGTATCAGAGCCAGGCCTTCTTCACAAGCCTTGCAAGCTTGAAGGAGATCCGTGGACACACAATGGAAGCAAAAGCAGAGTCATCAAGCAATGATCTACCCGTACTTGATGTCACAGATTACTTCGGGTGGAGGAACAAAATGAAAGCATATCTGAAGAAGTTTGGTGTTTGGGAGATTGTGATCAATCCACCCACTCCATCCAATAAGAAGGGAAAGGCAGCTGCACAGAAAGAAGCAAAGAAGGACAATACTACAGCCTTGAAGTTCCTCATGGATGGACTTCCCAGCTCGGTAAAAGAAACAGTAGGAGAGTACACTTCAACTAAAGACCTTTGGTTCAAGTTGGAGAGCGAGTATCAAAAAGCAAGACCAGAAACCGAGAAGACAAATCAGGAATCAAAAGACAAGCCCCTAGAAGAGATCAATCAAGAAGAAGAGAAGCAAGAAGAGGACTCCAGTAAAGGTATGGACTCTTGTGTTTGTAATGATAGCTTGTGTGAAATCGAGAAGGTTCTTGCAGATGATGATGAAGGGCTATCAAACGCTGCACATGAGATACATCTCATGTTGTTGAATATTGATCTCAGAGCCAATTGGTTCATGAACACAGTAAATCTGAACCAAAGTGACTTCACGAAGTTCAAAAAGAAAATCTTGGACTCCTTGAATGAATATCAGTAGAAGACCATGACAATGAAAGTGTTGCTTGTGAAGCTCAAAAACAACGACAAAGAGTTGAGGGAACAAATGAAAGATAAGGATGCGGAAGTTGAACGACTAAAGACTGAATTGATCAGTCAAAAGGAAGAACCAGAAGAGCCTGCTGAAGAACTTGAAGAAACTAGAGAGGTCAATCATGATCTGAAGACTCAGCTGGAGGAAGCCAAGAGGATAGAAGAAATCATGAAGATTCAGCTGGAAGAAAAGGAGGAGACAATCCAAAAGCTAGAAATGGAGGTAGTTAATCTCAGGAAGAAAGGTGAGAAGAATGAAGCTTTTGACAAGTTCAAGGACAGTTCAGTTGTCCTAGAAAAGATCTTGGATTACCAGAGATCTCCACTTGACAAAACTGGTCTTGGTTACAAGAAGGACAAGGAAAAATCTGAAGATGACACTTGGTCTCCAAAGACTCCAAAAGTTGGTCCATCAACATCCAAAGCTGCTCCCCATGCACCTGCACATGACAACAAGGACTTTGGAAGTTCAAAAATGAAACAAGGAGTTCGATCCATTCTTCAAAGCAAGCACAGAAAAGAAACAACTCCAAGATGGAACCAATGTCCCAAGTATGAAAGTGGTTTCAATGGTTATTGTTATTTTTGTTCTAACTTTGGTCATAAAGCTGTGGATTGTAAACTCTACGGAAGAAGAAGTGGTGGAAAGCCTAATGACTCAGTTAGATGCTGGACATGTAATCAAATTGGACATGTTGCTGCCACATGTCACACATTGAGATGCTACACATGCAGTGGGTTTGGTCACAAAGCCCAAGAATGTGCAAGTCAAAGAAGTCAACCAAGGAGGAGTTCTTCATACACATCAACAAGAAGATTTGAAGAACAGAAGACAAAGACATGCAGTCACGGACACTCTCAGGCATGGAGACATGAAGTTGATCAAAGAAGTGTTGGAAGTTCCAACAGCTTAGTCAGGTGCTGGACATGCAACCATGTTGGTCACATTGCTGCATATTGTCGTACGATGAGGTGTTATGGGTGCAATGGCTTTGGGCACAAAGCTCAAGACTGTTGGAGTACACGGAAACAACCCATAAGAAGTTTCTCATACAGCCCATCAAGGAAAGCCAGTACAGATGAAGGAACAAATGCTGAAAGGACAAATGTCAAAAAGCAAGTATGGGTAAAGAAAAATGTCTTGTTAAATTCAAATGAGTTTGAACACAACAGTGATGATGGCTGCCATGTGGCAAGGCAATTTTGAGGTCCTTTAAAGACCTTGAACGGACCTTGAGTTCATAATTTTGGAGGATGGACTCAAATGGTAAATAATGGTTCTCCAAGAAGCAAATCAGGTCCAAGGATCGTGGCTTAAATATAAATCAAGATATGCACGTGTGAGAGGGAGTATCTATTCCTATGAAAATTTGAAGATGTCAAATAATGAAACTCAGAGAGTAAGTGCAGAAATGACTCAATGACATCTCTTTAAGAAGAGTTTCTGAGCTTTTAAAAATTCGGGACAGTCTAAGAACTCTTATGGAGTGTATTGTGACATTCAATCTCTACTGGAATATTCTCCAAATTTCATATGGTCCAAAATCAAACTTCAAATCAAGTATGAGGATGATGTCTTGTGTTGCATACACATTTTCGATGATGATGTAGATTGAAAAATATACAAATATAAGAAGTGTCTGGGAATGAGTGTTGAGGACAAGATCAGTGGCACTTTCAGACAGGGATCATGAACAGTGGCTAATGGCAGCAGTAAACTTGACTTTGGGCAAGTTATATTTGGACATAGTGACAAGTTGAATGAAAGCACTAAATCAAAGAATCAAATCCAAGGGACATGGCATAATGAAAGGGGGAGCAAGATCAAGTCTTACAATTATTAACAAGACTCGTGAAGTTCAAATTCTGTGAATTTTTTTGGACATATCCACTTACTGAAATGATGAAAGCCATATCAATAAGCAAGGTCCTAGGGGAAGCCTGACAAATATTTATACATGATTACTCTGATTCTTGGACTCAGGAACAGCACCAGAATATTATTTTTGATGACAAATTGAGATATGGAGAAATCTGAACTATGTAAGCTCAGTTTGCAGAAGTATGATCTTTCTTAAAACACTGAATTGAATAATAGTCCAGGGCAGAATTACTGTTGGAATGCTTCAGGAACAAAAATACCCAAGACAAAATACTTATGATAACTTGTCAAAGATGCTGGACTATTTTGTTAACATTGATAGCAGACCTTATGGTGAGAATGTGGACTAAAAGCTGATTGAAGAAATGATGAAAGATGCTGATATAACTTTGAATCTGATTGATGTACAAGATATGCAATAATGCCAAAAATTTATAGGCAAGCTCGAGCTTGCCAGAAGATCCTTGAGAAGTTTGGTTGAAGATATTTTCAATTGAAGAAGTCATGTTTTCTGTGGTCCAGTATGAAAGTGATACAAAATTTCCTTGGGAAACATGGCAGCCTGGAGCGTTATAGAACATAAAAATTTGACGGTGTATGACATATAGCATATGCTTATGAACTTAGGAAATTGATACATGTCTATGAACTGAGAAGAAAGGCAATAGTGCAAGAAGGATGATCTCAACAGCCATGTGTGAGATGAATCTGAAAGAAAGTGTGAAAGACAGGTTTTTGAAGTCATAGCATATTTGAAGAAAAGTTAGCACTAAGGCAGCAAAAAGTCAGATGTCAAATCTGATCAGGATGACAAGATGATACTATGCATATAGCAGAATTTTTTTATATTTTTTACAAAAAAAAAAAGGACTGAGCTGGATAATGATATAATACATGCTTACCTTGATGAATCTTGACGTAGCATATCAGATAAGATAAGGGGAGCTTGTTCACTTATGAAGATGGCAAGTGGTGATCAAAAGCTCAGATCAGAAATCAAAATAACGAATTCAAAGCAAATATTTTTTGGGCATTGTGAAGCCTTTAATGGCTGCTCAACCCTTTGTCATTAATGTCAAAGGGGGAGAAGAAGAAGTTGGGTGGTTGCCATCAATGACAAAGGGGGAGATTGATGAATATGGTTGTCTAAGATTGTCATTAATGACAACATTAATGACAAAGGTGTACATGGCATGAAGATACGCAAGCTTGATAATATTGATAAGCATGCATGACAAGCATGAATGATGTGGCAAAAGGAATATGGGCATTGGATGACATACGTGGACATGACAGCTTGGGCAAACAAACCATGACATGACAAAGAAGTGATAAATATTCATGACACGGCATGATTGGGCTTTGGAACACCAAAGTGGGCAAATGACCCATTCTGTGGTCATTTGTGGCTTGATGGGGTCATGAAGCCCACAAGCTAAATGAAGGATAGATGATGTTGTTAATGTAGCCCATGTGCTTGAAGACAATGATGTATGGAACCTTTGATGACATGAAAGAACCCTCACTTTGTCATGGATGCACAATGATTGACTTGGTATGATAAGGTTCTTGGTGCCCTAGGAGGATTGGGTCTTGAACCCACACTTTTTGTGGCTATTAGACAATGATGTTGAAGCTCAAAACATCTTGATGAAACCCCTTGATTAAGTCCCTAATACTCCTACACCACTTACATGTTTGTAACCTAAACATTGCAAAAAGGGTAATAAAACAAAGACATGATAAACCTTGATCAAGCCCTAAAGTTATGGATGTGGTTGACCTTTTGTTGACCTTAAAGTCAGCCCTAACTTTAAAAGATATTGTGTGACAAAATAAAAACACAAGATTTCAGTTGAAACACTCTAGGTAGGCCTACTAATGAAAGGGGCATTTAATTATGTGGCAGGTCGGCCCAGTTTGAAGACAATTTAAAAAAAATATATAAAATAAAATAAAATATAGCAGGTCAGCCCAGTTAATTTTTCATGGATAATGTGTATAAATAGGAGCCAACGCCCTCATTAAAGGGTGTGAAATTCGCTGGAGCAGAGAGCCCTGAAATTTGGATCAATCGAGGAAGTTCGGGTACTGTAGCAGCTACAGTAGACTGGAAACTTTTTATTTTTGGGCATGTGGAATTTGTGTGGAGGAACTAGCTCTGAAATTCGGGCTTATCTGAGGGAGCTGTGAAGAAATTCGTGGGTACTGTACAGAGCTCTCATTTCGAGTCAGACAGAGGACAGTTCGGTGGTACAGTGCAGCAGTGAGGAGATCTGAGTTTTTGAATAGCAGTGAATTTTGAGGCAGCAATCAAAGCCTTTTTTTTCTGATTTTGCAGGCCCGAATTTTTGCAACAGTGAGGAGATCCGAGTTTTTGAACAGCAGTAAATTTTGAGGCAGCAGTCAAAGTCTTTTTCTGATTTTGCAGACCCGAATTTTTGCAGCAGTGAGGAGATCCGAGTTTATACACAGTCAAGGAAGAAGTAGTCCAACAGTCCGAGTTTCCACAGTGAGCAGCAGTCCCGAAGTTTTGGGTTAAGGTCATCCACAGTTTGACAAGGTGGTTTCCACAGTTGACAAAGTCTGTGTTTTGCAGCAGTGGTTGAGGTTCATCACAGTATACATATAGTTCAGTGGTAGCATGGATTAAGATTCTTTTGCAGCATCTTCATCCACAGTCACAGTGTCATCCACAGTTCACAGACCAAGGCTGATGCACAATCAGAAGCCTGGGTAAGTATGATGTGATATACATGCTATGTGATGATACATGCTATGTGATGATACATGCATGCTATGGTGTAATGATGCTCTCCTATGCACTATGACAAACACTCTATGATGCACACTATGATGAAGTATACTTGATGTTGATATGATTGAAGACGCATCCTATATGATGATGAAAATGATGATATGATGTGCACCTACAGTGATAGATGAACAGTGAAAGACATACAGTAGAGTATGTACAGTGACATGTATACAGTTGCATGTATACAGGGGTGAAGAATACTGACACATACAGTGGTATGTATACAGCAGACTATGTACAGTGATAGACATACATACATACAGTGGTGTATGCATGTGATGCTATAAAATGATAATTATGATGCTATATACTTGATACATTCACCTTGATGATGAACTGTATGATAATGATGAGTAAGAGCAGGTTAATGAAGAGCAGGTGTTGGTGACAGATTGAACAAGCAGAGAGTGATTGACCAGCAGTGGTGAGCAAAGTTGATGAGCAGAGATAGTTGAGCAGCAGATTGATGACAATCAGTGATTGGCATCAAGCTTGCAAGTAGTGACTTGTACTTGAGGATTGGACTCCTCAAACCATTCTTAGTTGGAGCTAAGAAAACCAGGCTGGGTCCTGTTACAAGAGTTGGTGCTCTTTTCATCAGTTGGTGCTGATTGTAATCGCGAAGATTGTAGTCTTCCGTTGTACATCATATGAAAATATAAATAAAGTTTAATATACAAATATTGTCTTGTGATGTGTTTGATTTTATGTTGATAACATGCTTATGATACATTGTTGGTAACCTAATGCATTAACGAACTCTACTAATTGGTTGAAGTTAAAAAGGAGGTTTAATTTTCCATCACACTGATTCACCCCCCTCTCAGTGTGGCCATTGTGTTCAACAATAAGTCCAAGGATGATACAATCCGATCCACTTACGGGATGATCAATCCCTATCAATTTAAGACACCATATCAAGTCTAGGGACGATGCAATCCACTCATCAACTTAGACAAAGTCTAAGGACCACTTCTCGAAGACACAGGTCTCTGGATCCGTTTAGGACAAAAGTCCAGGGATGATGCAATCCACTCGTCCACTTAGACAAAGTCTAAGGACCACTTCTCGAAGACACAGGTCTCCGGATCCATTTAGGACTAAAGTCCAGGGATGATACAATCCACTCGTCCACTTAGACAAAGTCTAAGGACCACTTCTCGAAGACACAGGTCTCTGGATCCATTTAGGACTAAAGTCAAGGGATGATACAATCCACTCCTCCACTTAGACAAAGTCTAAGGACCACTTCTCAAAGACACAGGTCTCTGGATCCATTTAGGACTAAAGTCCAGGGATGATACAATCCACGTCCACTTAGACAAAGTCTAAGGACCACTTCTCGAAGACATGGGTCTTCGGATCCATTTAGGACTAAAGTCCATGGATGATACAATCCACTCGTCAACTTAGACCAAGTCTAAGGACCACTCATCGACCTCATCATCGGTATCATCGACCACATCGTCGGTATCATCGACCTCATCGTCGAAACAGGTATCCTCATCATCGACCTCATCGTCGAAACAGGTATCCTCATCATCAATACAAGTATCCTCATCATCGACACAAGTATCCTCATCATCGACCTCATCGTCGATCCAAATATCATCATTGACCATATCACTCCCCCTTTCGAGGAGGTTCCTTCTGAACTACACCAAGCTTGTCTCGGAAATACTCAAACTTTACTCGAGACAGACGTTTGGTCAATACATCTGCAACTTGTTCATCAGTGCTCACATACTCGAGCTTTACAGCTCCTTTCTGCACCATATCCCATATATAGAAATATCGGATCTCTATGTGCTTTGACGTATCATGAAACACTGGATTCTCCGTCATCTTGATACAACTTTGGTTGTCACACAAGATCACAATGGAGTCCATCTCTAAGTCAAATAGTCTTGATAACAGCTTCCGAATCCATATGGCTTCACAACTAACAGAGCAAGTTGCTATATATTCCGCTTCAGCTGTGCTGAGAGCCACACTGGACTACTTCCTGCTAAACCACGAGATCATAGCAGATCCCAGACAATAACATCCACCCGATGTGCTCTTTCTGTCTGAGACACTTCCAGCCCAATCTGCATCTGTATAACCATACAATCTAAAGTCATGAACTCCAAGATAATATAGACCAAAGTCTATTGTACCTTTTAGGTACCTCATCACATGCTTTGCAGCTATTAGGTGAACACGTCTAGGCTCAGCGAGATACTGACTTAGGGTGTTCACAGCAAAGCATATATCTGGCCTGGTATTCGTCAGATACATCAGCGACCCAATAATCTGTCTGTACTGAGTCACATCCACTAATTCTGACGATTCATCAACTAACAACTTCAAGTTGGTATCCATGGGAGTGGCCATGGCTTTACTAGATTTTTTGCTTCATGTTGTGAACATGTCCTAGTGTTGATGATGCCCTAGCATATAGATGTTCATGATATATTTGAGTGAGTCGCAATGGGATATGTCTTTTCTTCATGTATTGGCTATGGGATGTGGAAATTGATGAGGTTATGTGATGATTGGTTCACCTGATGACTTCATAATTGATGACTACACTTCTATGGAGCGCTCTCTCTCTAGAACTTGTCTGGCGGCTTGGACATGTGAAGAAAAAAATAAAAAAAGGCCCCCAAAAAGGCTTGATGGACTTCAAAGCACTGATAATGAACATGTAACATGTTCAACTTTGCCCGCTCACTTGAAAGTCCAACTAAGTACAACTTGGCTGGTAACACCTTCAACTTTTCAATCTTTAGAACTCGGGAAGTCGAGTGAGGCTAACTATAGAATCAACAGGCTCCCGTAAGAAGGTTCATCCTCGCCTAGTTGGACACTTGGTATAGCTGTCCCAACGCCCAGTTAGAAGAAGCGATTCAGAGTTGGGCCACAACAATCAACCCACTCCTTTAATACTCATTAATAATTTAAAATTTACAACAAGACTTTGCAATACTTTCATGACACAACACAGCAACAATCGCACTCACAATCTCGACACTGGTCATTGTTACCAACTGAGTTGCACTTCAATTGGACTTCCAGAGAGCCGCCAACGTTTGCACGAACACTTGTGCTTTTCAAGGTTCAGAAGTTCCAAATCAGGCCTTTCAGGACCTTCGTTTTAATTTTTGTAATACATGTCCATGCCCCACGGGGTTTGTAATAAAGAGTGCTAGCATGGTGGTCTTTTGAGTGACTCGGCTCCCTAGGACTTGACAACCAAAGAAGGTATTCCAAGGAGTTTTTTCCCTTGTCAATTATGCTTTGCCTTTAGCCGAGTGTAATTGATGAGTTTTTCACCTACACCTCCAAAGCTGGAATGCCTAAAGTGGTCGTTAGGCCTTGGGGGGTTATTAGATTCCATTTTTCAACATATATAAACATGCTAGACACTAAAATAAAGTCGTATGGACACATACTAGGTCCCCAAGGAATTTGAGTCAATTCTGAGAAAAATATTTTTTCCCGCATAATTAGGCCATTGTTTTAATGGTTTAAATGGAAAACTTCAAATTGTAATAAAAGTGTGATCCAGAAGCGGAATTTGGCCCTTGGATGCTAGTTTTCACGCTCAGAGCATCCTCTTTACCCTGAGACCTAGTCTTCCTGTGCTTCGGGCGATTAACTCATCTCGTGGAGCATTTTTTCTTATCAAGCCTACAAAATGGCATTTTAATGCTAATGGTGCAACAAATTGCACCAATATAAAAAATATATATATATTTAAAAAAAAAAAGTATTTAACATGTGCCAAATGAGTTGGCATCATGTCACATATGGTGGGCGACTAGTTTAAAGATTAAAAGCCTTTTGTTATAAAGTCAAAAGATGATGGGCGAAGATACCTAAAGTTTTCAAAGTTAAAAAGTGCGCCATTTATCCATTGTGGGCGACTTCTCCACACGACATCAAATGATTTGTGGTGATAGTTTCAAGGAGGGAGGCGCCTACCTCATGCAGAGGTGGCGCACTCTCTTGAGTTTGTAATCCAATCAAGCCACAATTAAAGGGAGCCACGTCTAGTTGAACTCCCTCATCAAGCGAATGCGCCCATCTTTTGAAGTGAGCCCCTCCTTTGATCATGCGCCCTACTTTGCATGTAACTTGTTATTTAAGCAAGCTTTAGCCTCCTCTTTCACTAGTTTGTGTATAGAGGCAAAGCTTTGCTCCTTTGTATTTCATTGTAAACTATTTGAGAATAAAGAGACTTTGGAGATCGAATCCTTATGTTGCTATGTGTGTGGATGTATAATCATTGTGTTGAACGAAGGTGACTTATGGTGAGCTACTCATCCGCTTCCCACTTCCAATCTTGGTTTACTATAAGGACAAATATTTGTTGGGTAAGTTAGATTAGTCAAATTTGTTTATTTGTCTATTCTTGTTGCTTCATATATCAAGAGATCTATATGCTTGAAATATTTCATTTGTTTATGAATTTTTTAGTATTAATTTTTTTACATATTTGGCTTCCAGATCTGATGCTTTGTGTATAAGTTGATGTGAGTTGCAAGTACCCTTTTTGTTGGCAGAAGAACTTGTTTGTTAATATTTTTGTTTATAACTGCTTTCTTTCAGATCTAGTCCCATGGCAATCCAGGAATTCCTCTCCAAGTCTAAAAGTCTTGCTTAATTGAGTTTCTCTCTCCCCTTCTCATTATTTTAAAGCTATCTTCGGTTCCGGTTACTTTTGATCAAAGCACTCATAGATCTACGTTTTTTTTTTTTAAGGTTTAAATCATATGTCTATTTGCTTTGAATCATACTAAAGGTCTAATTTAAGCATTCAAGTTTATTTCAAAGATTTTAGATCTAGATATCGCATACTTCTTCAGATCTAGTTGCTAGTTTTGAACATCAAAAGGCTAGGTTTGTTTAAGGTTTAGTTCTGATTTCATTTTATATTTGGCAAACAAGTGCTTCGGTTGGATTGGATTTTCCAAAAAGCAAGCAAAGATCCTAAGGAAAGTAGCTTTATAGCTCACTTTCCTTAGTCATTTTACTCCATTTTTACATCTATTAAAATTAGAAAAAATTTATAAATTTTGTACTTAAACCGAATATACTCTTAAAGTGTGTTTTGGGATTTTTTGAAACTTTTTTGTTCGCTGGAATTTTTTGCATTCTTAGCAGGTTTAGACTTTTAAAGCAATAAAAATTTCATTTTGGAGGCTTCTGCGATCATTCAGAAAGCCTTTTCCACATACTAGTTTATTTTGAAATTTTGTAGCAAGTTTATAGTATTGCCAAGAACGCTCCTAAAGTGTTTTTGGCCCCTTTTTTATAAACTAAGCTCGCTGGTTTTTTTTGCATGCTTAGCAGGTTTGAAAAAATAAAGCTCAAAAAATTTGAAAACAAGAGCTTCCAAGACCATCTGGAGAACCCATTTCAAACATCTCTGCTATCCATTTGATATTGTAAACTGTCTGGGATCCTAATGATAAAGGACCAGCAGTAGTTCTCCTCAAATCTTGAATTGTAACAAAAAATAAAAAGAGCTCAGCAGACTATTCCAGCACCTACCCCCATCCCCCAAGGGAGATTCGTGTTTTTTTTTTTTTTTTTTTTTTTTTAGATTAGTTTCCTTAAGTTATTAGTAATTAAATAACACCACAAAAGCACACAAACGTCCTCAAAGGATGTATTTCAATCGAATCTATTTATTTTATGCATTGTGTTGCTTTTACAAACAATTGCTCATAAAATGAACTTAATAATTTTTCCCCTTGCTTTCCCGAAGTACTGCACCATTCTTTGGTGTGTGGAAAAGAGATTCTCGGGGCCTTAGTTAGTTTAACAAACCACTTCACATTTCTTAATAAAATAAACCAATGCTCAAAACCTAAAGTATGCTCTTGACCGCTGCAGGTTAGTCTAGACCAGAGCTGCTGGGAATCGACCCCCCCCCCACGAATCGATCCCGAATCGTGCTCCGGAAGGAATCGGTGAGGAATCGATTCTGGAATCGCGATTCCTCATCGATTCCTCCCGGAATCGATTTTGTAATTCGCGCTTCCTTGGAGAAAAAAACACTCCCTGGAATTTTAGGAATCGATCCGGAATCGCTCCGGAATCTACGCTTCCGGATCGATTCCTCATCGATTCCTGAGCGCTCCAGGGCAAAAAAATCGCTCCCGAAAACGCTTCCTGAGCGATTCCTTAATTTTTTATTTTTTTTTATTTTTTTTTTTTTTTAATCTTTCTGGATTGGCTAGGGTTAATTTGGGCAAATAAAGTCTATTGGACTCCATTTGGACTCATTCTATGCCCTCAGTGGTAAGCCTCTTTCCATTTTTAAGACTCTGATTTTTTTGTATTTAAGCTGAAAATCCTTGCTTGTGCATGTAGACTTTATGTTTCACATTCCAGAAAAACTTCCTTCAGAAGATATTTTCATATTCTGGAACCAAATGATATGGAAAAGTCATCATCTATATTTCCCTGGGAATGAAAGTTTGCAGAATCTCAGTGAAGTATCAGGACATGAAAAGCCACAGCTTGGGAGTGTATGGATGGAAAGGAAGAAAAATAATCAGTGTCCATTGATATCCAAGAGTGGCAGATATATGAAATACGTGAATACAGTGACGATACATCTAAATAAAATTCTTCCCATGGACTGAGACATAGAATATAAATCAATAGGTTTGGTGGTTGGCGGTGTTGCTTGGAAGCTCAGGTGACACATTAGGAGTCCTACAGTGAAGCATAAAGCTCAAATCATGTACGTTATTCATCATCTATATACATAAAGCTCCCAAGTGTTTGTTACATAATATCTTTTGCTCTAAACAAATGAATAGTTGGATGATAGTATTCTTTTGATATCTACTGAAGTGCTGGTGTTTCAAAATTTACAGTAGAAAGAGTTGTAGTTCTTTGAGTAACTGTAATACTTCTCAAGGATTACCTAACATTTGTTGTTGCTGCATGTATTTTTGCTTCCTTCTCTTTTTTGCTTCCTTTCCCAACACCATTGACATCATTATCTTCAGAATATCTTTTAAGCTCTTACTCATCACCTAGCTTGTTCCTATGAAAGAAGCCCTGGTTGCTTGTCTTCTATGTGAAAGCTTTGTCTATTATTCAACAAGCATTGAAATTGTTCACCATTTTTCATTTAATTTGAGCATTATAATGGTTTCCCCAAACACTGGTACCAAAAAAAAAGGTTCATTTGATGCACTACCTAATTCATAAAATAATCCTTGGTATGAAGTGAGATTAACTTCCAATGACAATTTTGGTGGAGCCTAATGAAATGAATCCTTGATCTTACTCGCAAGATACATACATTTTCATGTTTATTTTGGCGGTTGGCCTATTTTGTAAACATTATGGCCTAGTTTGATGGCAAATATTATATGTCGAAATTTGAAGGTTGATGTTGTTGATGATTGATGATTGATGATTTGATGATGATCATTTAATGACAATGTTATAAGTTATAGCTCCTAGAATCTAGAAGACGAGATGATTAATCATTAATGTTATATCAATGTGTACTAAATGGTTATATGAATATCTAGATTCTATGTTTTGATGTTTTCTATAGCTAATTTGGCATAATACATGTTTTTTTTAATTTATATGCATCAAAATATATTAAAATATATATTATATAAAAAACGCTCCCGAAAACGCTCCCGAAACGGAAGCTTTTGAAAATTTCGCTTTTCGCTCCCGCTCCCCGCTCCCAACAGCATTGGTCTAGACTCTAAACAGTTGGGTCAATCAGAAAAAAGGTGTAAGGCAATTAGTTTTAATAGGACAATCCAATTAAACTAAATTTCGAGAACTTAGCAAGTTGCGTGGGTGGTTATGCCTCAGAAGGCTACTGTAAGCAGGTTATGCCTCGCCTTGTTGGAAACTTGGTAAAACCGCTATTGTAAGAAGGCTATGCCTACTTACAGTCAGAAGGCTACTATAAGCAAGTAATGCCTCGCTTTGTTGGACACTTGGTAAGGCCGCTATAGCACTCAGTTCAAGAGGTTAAGTTTATTTTGGGCCAAACCAAGAATTAACCCACTCCCATAATACCCATTAATAATTTTAAAATATACAACAAGCCTCTTGCAATACTTTCACGACGCAACACATCAATCACTTTTCACAATCATATTCTCGGCACTGGTCCTTATTTTTCCATGTTTTAATTCCAAATTATAAAATGTCGTGAATGCATCTCTATCATGTGTTGTGTTAATTTATTTTCAAAATTGCAAAATGATGCTTAGTTGTTATATTTGTCCATTTCATCATATTAACTCCTCGAAATAGCGTTTTCTTGTTTTATTAGTTAAAATCCATAGAATAGTTTTATAGGGACCACCCCCCTTGGCTTCGCTAGGAGTAAGCCTAAACAGAGGAGTCGAGTAATCAGGTGACAACACTTGACTCCGACTTGCCTCCAAGGACACACCGAGCGGCTTGAAGGTTTCCTGCCGCATTCCCCCCAGGTGTGTATTAGGCGGCAACAGTCATCATACGTTATCATTGTTTAAATTAAATCATAAAAAGTCGTGAATGTCTTTTATATCATGTGTCGTTATATTTAACTGAATTGCAATTTATTTCTTTGTTGTAATATTTTTATCATTCATCATTAACTCCTAGAAATGGTTTTCTTCATTTTGTAGTGTAGAAACCTTAGATTATTTTCATAGGGACCACCCCCTTGGCTTCGTTAGGAGTAGCCTAGACGGAGGAGTCGAGTAATCAAGTGACATCACTTGACTCTGACTTGCCCCCAAGGACACACCGAGCGGCTTGAAGGTTTCCTGCCGCGTTCCCCCCCAGGTGTGTATTAGGCAGCAACACCTAGCACATTGACTCCTTTTCGCATGGTTCCAGCATTATTATTGAAGTATTTGATGTGGTTTATATGGTTGGAAGTTTCCTATTATGAGTACCCTAGGACATGTGGATACATTTGATGTATATTATGATTTATTATGGCAAAGACTATGGTTTAGATGGAGCATGCCTATTGTGCACACATGTTGAGGTTGAATGAGGCCTTTTTAACAGTTGATTTGACCTTCCTTTAGCTATTAGGAGGCCTACTTCTTGGCTTCCCTATCTTATCTTGGTATTGTTCACACGGGATATGGTTTGTATGATATGATTTAGGCTTCGTGTGGAGCACTCACCCTTTGGCACACATGTTGAGGCACCTCACACATTTATTTATTATTTTACTGTTGGATGATGAGGTTGTCCCTAGTTTAGAGAGTTTGTTGGAGTTAGTTGAGATTTGCGATCACCTTGCATTTGTTTTGAGGTCTACTACTTAATGGTTGACGACTCCTCTTTGAACCTAGTCATTTGCACGCATCTTGAGGAGTGGTTATACTTTGGATCACAAGGAAGAGCTAGTTATGGACACGTCCTCCGTAGTGGAGGTTATTTTGGGATATTAGTTATGCTTTGTAAACCACACCTTGAGACTATTGATGAGTGCATCCACTTGTGGAGGAGCCTGATGTGACATACCTTTAAGATCTTTATGTGGTCTTCACTTGGATGATGAGGGATTTTCACACTAGAACCTGCATGTGCCACCTTCAGGAGATCCACACATGACATATGGAGGATATTTACTTTGTCTTCTACCTTGTTGATGATGCATCCACCTTGGGATGTCACACATGCCACATGGAGCCTTCATTGCACTAGATGGGATGACCTAACCTTGGAGGCCGCACATGTGGCTTGAGTTAGTTATTTTGCACATTTGTTGGTACATCCTAGTGCAGCGACCTCTCTTAGAGGAGTTTTAGGAGTTAGTTGGAGCTTTGGCTTGGTATTTTTGCTCACTTTAGGGGTGCATCCCACCTTATGGAGCTCTCATGCTTGGAGATTTGTACATGTGACATAGCCATTGGTATTTTATCGTTTGGTTGACTTGTCCACCAAGTTAGTTACGTGGATATTGTTAGTTTATGCATCCCTATATTAGGTATAGGGATTTAACTTAGATATAATTATTTTATGTTCGAGGTTTTGAACCTAGAACATTATAAAAGCAAGGCTCCTGCATTTGTAATGGTTGTTGGTTTGGGTATTGATCCCCTAAGACCCTTGTTTACAGTATTGTTATTGAAGCTATTGGATGGATGAGTAAAGTGCCTAATGGATGAAGAAATACTCTAAATCTTTATGCTATCTCTTCTTGAAGGAGGTTACATATGTTTATGGAGCACTGAATTGGGTAACATTATTCCTTCTTCTTTTATGTTTTCATTGGGATGTTGTTTATGGTTGCATATTTCTCTTTGTTTGGATAAGTGTACATATATTTCATTCCTAATAATCATAATCTTCACAAGTGTTGGAGTTATTTTATATTTGAGATCTCCCTAATTAAATTTCTGCAACTTGGGGCAGCAAGGAAAAGGACATTTGTAGCTTGTACATTTCAGCCTCATTTGCCCTCTTTTTCCTCAATAGGATAGCCTCCAAGAGCCTTATTTGACCCCATATGCCCAATGTACTTTTCCTAGGCACTAGTCTCACTTTCAATTACCTTTTAAAACCTCAAAGACTAATATTTATCTTTGTTTAGAAAATCTCAAAACTACTTTTGAATATTTTACTTCATATTTGCCTGTAAATCTAAGGAGCTTATCTCTTTTGCTTCTTATACTAGACTTGGAATTCTGTTCCGTAAATCTGCAATATCAAACTTATGAAAATCTATAAAACAGATTGATATTAATGTCCATAGACCCTTTATTGATCTACATATCCCTTTCGACATAGTGAGAATAGGGAAGTCCCCCTTGTGTTGGTGACAAACCATTCTAAAGTGAGGGAAGAGGTTGCCAAGGTGATAGTAGTAACTCTTCCAAGTTCCACTTGAAATTTCACTTGGTGAGGACCTTGCAGCTTAGGTGGGAGTTCAAGTGGTAACTGGAACCCATAAAGAATTCTATCAGCAAAAAATGCAAATCCCTCAATATAATTGTTTCTTCAATAAAACTTTCAAAAAGATAAATTGATTCCTCTAACATATTTCCCACAGACACAAACATGACTATAATCATTCATCATATCAAGATTAAAAATCTATATGAACTTCCTTTTTTATAGAGTTGATAATAAAGACTAGCATTTTAATGTACCTAATATTTTCAACTATGCAAAAGAAACAATAATAGAAAAACACTTGTTGTCAATCTTCTATGATACATACATGAGAGCTGAACTTTGAAATCTCTTCTCCTTTGGACAAAATAAGAGGATGTTTTAAGAAATTTGAGTCCCTGCAAGAAAAACAAATGTGATTGATCAAGAATGCTTTACTCAAGTGCAAAGTACCTTTCCTTGTGTCAGGCATATAATCATTGCCGAAAAACCAGCCTGTTTCATTATTATTTACAAATCTAAGACCTTAAAAGTTAACATGGTGTGTGACACTTTAAAATAGATAATAAGAACTACAACAATGCATCAACCAATCAAAAATAATATACAGCTTAGTTAAAGGTGGGTCCTACATACCTAAAATGCATGAAGACAATAGAGTGAGCAATGGAGCATTGTAAGACTAGCATGGATACATGCCTACACAAGCACTATGAGTATTTTGATGATCGAACATGATATTTCTGCACAATGAGAAATTCTATCTTTGGGGATATGTTATATGGGCAACCAAACCTTCCTTGGATATCCTCCATGGATGGCCAGCACCACATGTGACATAATCATAGAAAACCACTATAAAACATAGCCTAAACTCCATGGCTTTCATATGACTCCACCCCTTTACCATATAGTATGGGGCATAAGACTTTACCTTTGTGACTAGGATCTTTTTATGCTGAAAAATTCAATAGGGTTTGTGCATGTAGCACAACTCAGCCATTGGTTGGGTTTTCATTACATTGGCATGTGGCATAGATAGGTATCACAATCATATAGGCAACAACCTATCTTAGATTGTAATGAAAAAATCACTGCAAATATGTGTTCAGTGGCTTCATCGGCTAGGTCTCATGGAATAAGGTTGGCTCACGATAACCCATAATTTCTTACAATATGTCCAACTCAATCCATCACTCTAGAATACTTTCCACTGTATACTCAGATTTCTCCATTCGGCCTCCAATGTTAGGAGAGATCGATTTAGTGGGAACACGACTTATCTGCATCCTCTTCAACTTCATTTTCTCTCCAGTATCAGGATCCATCCCTTTTGTACATCCGTCTCCTAATGCAATCATCCACACTCGGAGTCTAGGGGTTTTCAGACCCTAGCTTAGATTTACATTTTTCTTTTTGTATCTTGCTTTCTCTTTATAGCATCCATTTTGGTGCTCCTGCTTTTTATTGACAGCATTGTACTCAGCAGTCCCATTGACGTACTTTTGTGGTCATTTGTTGGATATTAATAAAATTATCTTATCTTACTATAACTTATGATGATGACTTCTAACATGTAACTAGAAATAATGTTAGCCACATGCAATCAGAGATAGCCCCATGCAAATTATCATAATCCTGGAATCAAATCACAAGGACAACAAACATAATGCAAAACCAGAAAGGCAATAACTCTTGGCCATAATATCAATCCTAGGTTAAAGATACATTAGCAGACTCCTATCTATAATGTCAAACCTACTTAAAGAGGAATCAAAATTGACAAAATAACAACTAATTGTAGGTTGGTAGCTGTTATCACATACATTGTAGCTGGGGCTACCATGATTTACAGACCAGTTTTGAGCATATTTATAAGCCAGTCCTTTACTATGCTATTCACGAGATCAGTAGTTGATGAGCAGTTTATTGATGATCACTCCTATTTTCAGCAGACCTAGAGCATACATATTTTTCAGTCTCATATCAAGACTGAGCCTCATGACCCCAGGTCGATGACTGAGTTAGCCATTCTCTTCCATTCAGAGCAAATATGATGACAGTGCCCATGGTTTGTACAGCAGTAGAGTTCCAATGTCATTCAGTGGTTACAGATTACAGATGCAGGTATATGACCTAGCAGGTATATGGTTTGTGCACTTGGATATTTATATTATGCTCGTTTACTTATCTTGGTAGCTTGACTGTGTATGTGGTGGTTATACACTGGCAATGTTCTATGTTGTTCTTATTGATTGTTTAGAGTAGAGGTGACTCAGTTACTTTGAGTAAGAGGTTCTTGTGTATACTCGTTGGTCATGCCCTTATCATAGTATGGACTTGGTCATTTCCCCCATAGGGTCTTTGCTAATCATGGTATCATGTTGTCACTTTCTCCATCCATTCTTGACTGTATCCTGACTTACACCTTAACTAGTGATATTGAGAACTTTCCCCACGTATGCTTCTTCGTTGGATAGACTCCATGTTTACCTTGTGTCTCGGCTCTAGAGTGTGTGATTCTAGTCACAGTGATTGTTCTCCTTTAGTCCTCGAAACCAAGTATGCCTAACAAAAAGTGTCTTTAGACACTAATGCATCATAACTTAAATGTTATATCTTACGGATGCTAAGTCAGCAAAAACAATGTTGCTAAACACTATTGCAAATAAATTAAATGTCTACCGTAGCTAGTCATTGGTCAAGCGACGAGCACTCATCCTTTGTATGATGTAAGCCCGTTTGCCTCTACAGGGCAACAGGGTGGTCACTCCATCGCACCTATGGATGGGGTCAGGCAATGGAGGTCATACCGAGTCATTATCTGAGGCCCCCAAGGCTATTCAAGGCACCTGCTCTTGGAGGGTGGCTAGTGAAAGTTGATCTAAAGTTAAAGTTAATGTTAAATCTCAAAGTGTGCAAAGCTGACGATGAATTAAATTGCATTAAAGGTTGCTTGTCTAGAGTCTACTGGAAGCAGTCTCATCACTCTACCCATTTGTGAGATGTCGCCATCTCCTAGTGTTTCTCTATCCAGCATATGTATAGGTGGTTTCCCCTTTATCCTCCATCTGAGATGTCATAGTGTTGAGGTTGTCAAGTCAAACCCCTTAGCCTAGCCTTGTTTTTTCCACCTTCACCCATTTCTAGCAAAATGTCCAAGTTTGTAAATGAGTATACACTTGAGGTTCTTGTTTGAAGTGATTGTTACCTTGATCTAGACTTATTATAGATGATTTACGTGTAATCGCCAATTAAATGCCACTTTATGTTTTAGTCTCGCTATCAATATCAATAAGGGAGCATATCTTATCCATTTGTACTTGCAGCATCAGTTGTTTTCAGTCTGGGTCATTATTTTGATCATTCCCGACCTGGTCAACCTAGTTTGACCAAGTCAACAGCAGGATCTGCGGTGAGTTTGGCCGATGATGTTCAAGATTAATTATTCATGGTCCTTTGGTGCCCATTAGAAGGTTTCATGCTTCAGACAGTGGTTTCACATGATGGTTTGTTATATTTTTATTATTATCAGCAGTTACAGGCCATTATTTTTATTATCCGGGCATAGATGAGCTTACAGATGATTAACGTGATGGTCACATGGTGTATGAGTACTCATTCCAAGTGGATTTGGACTTTCTAAGTCCACTGGGGCACTCAGTTTTCAGTTCCGGGCACATTCAGTTGATGTTGAGGTCAGTTCATCACTTTGCAGCAGATTGCCATATAAAAATGGCCTGTACTGGACTTACAGAGATCATTATCTTTCTCCTAGGGCGCTACAGAGGAAATATGGGGTGCAACCACTTGTTTTTGTCATATTCCCATATCCCCAGACACATTGGTGCAATCAGTTATGTGCCCGAAGCATGTGGCAGTGAGTTACAGGCATTTTTATCTTTTCCAGGTGATGTTCCGGCAGTAAACAATGTAAGAATGGCTAACAAAGGAAATTGATTTGGCTAAGTGGGGCAAGGAATTCGTATGAGGTTGATCCAGGATATATTATTGATGCATCCTACACCTTTCGGCACAGTCTTCATCATCAGTGGGGTCCACACGTTCTCCTAGTCATCACATGGGGCCATCTTCTTATGTTATTGGGGGCACACGTCCTAGTCTTCTCAGTTTCTAGTGGGCAGTTTTCCTCAATAAAGTTGCAGATTTTGCTTTGTTTGAGTGTACCATACGGCTGCACGTTTTTGGGAGTTGTGGAGGTTTCCTTGTAAGCCTAGATCTTTTAATGAAAGGCTTATTTGAAGGTGTAAATCGTTTGTGTATTGTGTTTTGCTTCTGCTGTTCATTTTCAGCTATGTGTGTGATTGTTGCATGTTCAGAAATATTTATTTCTGCTGTTAAATAAGTTCAGATCCAATTATTTAATTAAGAGAAACATAGGACAGCAGTCACCTAGGGCCTAAAAATTTACAAATGGTTTAATAAAAGTTATCTATCTATATATGCACCAATCATCTTGGAAAATTAATATCCAATTTAAAGCATGTTAATTGACTTCGACCACCCATAAACTTTCTTTTCTTTCCTACCACTTATTACAAGTTGGTGCATTGTTCTTAAAGCAATAAAATACTTTTTCCAAACAATATAAATAGAGAAAGTAAAACGATCTTCTTTCCAAGTATCTAGGACAGCCCCAGCTAAGTCATTACAAGATTATGCTATTTGCCTCTCTATAAAACTAAGATGTACATCAAATTAATAGAGGTATGGATTTAACATGGTTGTTTTTACAATATCCACCCTGAACAAAGAAATGCAAAATGTGGTAAAAATGGAGAACACGAGATAATAAAAATAATCACTCTCAGCATAATAGTTAACACTGGTGTAAAGGAATTTTGGAAGAGAATACAAAAACCTGTTCTCTGTCATGACTGAGAAATTCCTAATTCGCAAGAGTAGGATCATTATACCAAACATTACTTCGATGAAAATGGAGCAAGTTTCCATGAAGCATATAGATAACCAGCCCTGTGAATCCCCAAAATTCAAAGAGTTTGTTAACCTCAAAACTTTATGTCAACATTTCAATGATATTATAACTATAGATTTATATTTCGAAGAGCCAGGATTTTAGAATTATACTTCAAGAAGATCTCTAGTGATTACCAATGAAGATGTTGAGAATGCAGGATAAACTAAGACAACAATCTAAGATATTTTCCCTAATACAAGCAAATATGTCATTAAGATGCTAAAGAAAAAAACATATAAAGGAACAATGGATACATAAGACTCTAATGAAAATGTGAGCAAGCAAGAAGATACAATTGCCCAATCAATAATAAAGCATATATTCATTGTATCTCCAAGAAATGTGAACTTAAGCAGTAAACAAGACCTGAAAGCTACAAAAGCATGATGTCACTGGGTAAGCTACAAAAGAAAACTATGAATCTAACCTAAAAACCAGAAGTAGAACTCCAAAGATAGAGAGCCAAACTAGGATAGAGATGTACAAAGGCATTGGATCTAAGATCTGTAATACAAGAGGTGTAACTCTGTCATGGTTCGCTGGAACCATCTCTCCTAACATCTGAGGCCGAATGAAGGAAACTCAAAATAAAGATCTGTCTAGAGGACGAGGTGGAGGAGGAGCTAGACTGGGTAATGCGTCATTGCCTGAGGTAGGGGTCCTGCTGCTGTGACCTAGAAGAAATCATCAGGCTGTTGGTATGGGGCCAAGTTTGTCTATGCCGTTGAAGTTTGACGAAGGTGTAGGTGGTTCTCTACATCCGAATTGATCTAGGGCCGGAAACAGTACTATCATCTCTCTCTCTCTTGGCGCTTCTAGAATATGGGAGTGTCGAAACAAGTTGTATTGGTGTGTGACGACAGGGCTAGTCTCGGCTCTGTTGTCGGTTGTCACATCCATAGTAGCAAGGAGCTACCATGATTGCATATCAGTTTGAGTACATTTTTTAGCCTGTCCTATACAGTCCTATGCACGAGATCAACAGTATATGAGCATTTTGATGATGAGACACTCCTATCTTCAGTGGACCCAGAGCATATATGCAGTCAATTTCATGCCAGGACTGAGTCCCATGACCCTAGGTCGGAGACTGAGTTAGGACATGTTTCACTTTGTCAGAGCAAATATGGATGATTATGGTGCCCCAGGATACATACAATAGCAATGTTCCAGTATCTCTCAGATTGTCACAGTTGCAGGTATATGACCCAGCAGGGATACAGTTATTGTACTTGGATGTTTATTTTGCTCATTTATTTATCTTAGTAGCGGGACTAAGTATATAGTGGCTAGACATGGGTGATCTTCTAGCATTTGTTCCATATTGATGGCCTAGAGTAGGAGTGATTGAGTCTCTTTGAGTAAGAGGTTCTTGTGTATACTCATTGGTCTTCTCCCTTTCATGGTATGGACTTGGTCTTTCCCTAGTGTCTTTGCTAGTCATGGCACCACCTTCTCACTGATTTCGTCCATCCAGTATCTCCCCTCCTTTGGTTTGAACCTTGACTTGAGATTTTGACTCGTGAGATTGAGGAGCTTTCCCCCACTTTGACCTCTGTATATGATAGACTCCATGTTGTTTTGTGTCTCGGCTCTGAGTTGTGTGACAAAACTTGTCAAATCCTTGACCCTTCTAGGCCGAGAGAACCCAACGGTGTTGGGTCCTGAGCCTAGGTGAGTTGGGATTTTGAAGCCTTGACCTATTTGGTCGATTGCCCCCGATGTTTGGTCCTGATTGTGGATGATTCGCGCTAATTGACCCCATGCTTCATTTATGGGCCAAGAGTACCCGTTGGTGTTGTGACATGAGTTAAGACTAGCTAGTTGCTCAAGTTGTGTGAGATAGACTTGAAGCAAGTGATCCTATCATCATCACATGCATTAGTATATACTATATATTGCTATATCTATGCAATGCAAGTGCCCTGGATGAAAGTTGCATTTAGTTGTGCTTTTAAGCACATGTAAAATCTGAAGGGTCATATGTGAAATTGGTCAAGTACAAGCAGATGCACATTATTGAAAATCTAAATGATTGTTGGCCATGATTTTGATGTGATGATTATTCCCCAAGGAGACTATGGTTTTGATGTGGGATGGAGCAAGGAACAACTAATTCTAAGTGTCCCCTAGAACCTCAGAGTTGCGGTTAACTCTGCACCTAGTACAATGGTTCTTGAAAGATCCTCACAAATCCTGCATCAGGCTTGGTGTGAGCTATAGGACACTTGTTAAAGTTGAAGGGACATTTCTCAATCAACTTATCCCATTTGTGAAACACCTCCCTTCCCTAGTGTTATCTATCATGTACATGTCACTGTGGATCCCCTTGTATCCCTTTTCTCTGAGAGATCACTCTGTTGAAGTCAAAGGTCAAATCCCCTTAGCCTAGCCTTCTTTTATCCACCTCACCCATAACTAGCAAAATGGTCAAGTCTATAAATGAGTATACACTTGAGGCTATTACTTGGAGTGATGTATTACTTCAATCTAGTCTTATTTTTTATGATTTTTATTTATGATGCCACTTAATGCTTTGGTCTTGTTACTAATATAAATAAGGGAGCATTAGTCATCCATTTGTACATGCAGGAGCAGTTATTTTTGGTCTGGGTCATTATTTTGATCATTTTTTACCTGGTCAAACAAGTTTGACCAAGTCAACGATAGGGTCCGAGATGAGTTTGACCGATGGGTTTGACTTTGGTTTTTTGGAGCCCTTTGATGTTCATTAGATGATTCCATGCTTCAGACAGTGATTTTTCAGGGTGGCTTGCAATATTTTTATTATTATCAGCATTTACAGGCCATATTTTTATTATTTTGGCATGGATGAGATTCTAGTTATATTTCTTGATGGACATGTAGAGTATGAGTACTCATTCCTAGTGGATTTGGACATTTGGAGTCCATTGGTGCATTCTGATTTTAGTTCCGGGCACAGGTACTTGATGATATGGCCAGATTACCTTCCAGCAATAAAGTACCATGGAAAAATTGAATAATTAAAGTGAACATGGACTGGCAAGGAATTCGATTTGGCTAAGTGGGGCAAGGAAATGGCATGATTTTTGTTCGAGGGATTATTTTGATGCTCTTGACACATTCTAGCATAGTTTCTACCATTATTGGGGTCCACATTTATTTATTCTCCTCTTGGGGGCCTCATCTTCCATGGGGGGCGCATTTCCTAGTTGTACCACCATGATGACATGTTGTATCTTATGTTGTTGTACTAGGGGGTGCTAGTGGAGAGACTATTGACCTCTTAGTACCCCCTCACTCTTAATATTTTGTTGTACCATGATATATCTTATGATTATGTTACTCCCCTAGGCGTCATTGAGCAAAGTGCACCCCCCTCGTTTGAGTGATCTCATGTATTATGTCCAGCACTTTATTTGTCGTTGATCTTGATGTATTATGATTTGATCCTAGTCGTCCATCTCTTTGGGGATAGGGATTTTCCATTGAGAGGATCTATTTATTTGATCTCTCACTCATTGTAAAGAACTTTTGGATCTTGGATATTCGGCAATAGAGAGAAAACTTTGTGAAGAAATCTTCTGCAATCTTTGATGAATGTTCTCATACTTGATTGAAAATATTTTCTTTTAGACATTTGAATAGATTTATGCTTGCTCCATACCATACTTTGCAGAGGCTGATTTGTATTGTAGGAGAGGGGCGCATTGGCTTCATTGGGGAAAATCAATTTCACTTGGAACTCCATAGATCTTGCTCGAAATTCTGGCATAGTTTCTACCATTATTGGGGTCCACATTTATTTATTCTCCTCTTGGGGGCGTCATCTTCCATGGGGGGCGCATTTCCTAGTTGTACCACCATGATGACATGTTGTATCTTATGTTGTTGTACTAGGGGGTGCTAGTGAAGAGACTATTGACCTCTTAGTACCCCCTCACTCTTATTATTTTGTTGTACCATGATATATCTTATGATTATGTTACTCCTCTAGGCGTCATTGAGCAAAGTGCGCCCCCCTCTTTTGAGTGATCTCAGGTATTATATCTGGCACTTTATTTTTCGTTGATCTTGATGTACTATGATTTGATCCTAGCCATCCATCTCTTTGGGGCTAGAGATTTTGCATTGAGAGGATCTATTTATTTGATCTCTCACTAATTGTAAAGGACTTTTGGCTCTTGGATATTCGGCAATATAGAGAAAACTTTGTGAAGAAATATTATGCAATCTTTGATGAATGTTCTCATACTTGATTGAAAATATTTTCTTTTAGACATTTGAGTAGATTTATGCTTGCTCCATACCATACTTTGCATAGGCCGATTTGTATTGCAGGAGAGGAGCGCATTGGCTTCATTGGGGAAAATCGATTTCACTTGGAACTCCATAGATCTTGCTCGAAATTGTAACTAGAGGTAAAGATCATCATTGTATTTGCAGCCACAAGATTTACAGGTATTTTCTTCTAAGATTTATCTTGTTCCAATTTCTATTCCATTAGTCGCTTCAAAATCTACAAGTTAAAACCCTCATTTCTTAGATGTAGTAGATCGGGTCACCTTTTGTGTTTGAAACTGAAATCCCAAGTTGGAATTCATCTTAAAACCCTAGAGACCAAATTTGATCTTAATCCGACTCCATTTACCCATACGATAGCACTAGTCCTCTTTGGGGCAATTCGCCCTCCTTGAGAAATTAATCATTTGGCTAAGTTGGTGATCTGGGTGTTGCTTGATTTGCATCCAAAGCTCATATCTTACATCAAGTACCTAATTAGAGTGCCAATAATACATCAAAACCCCTATTTGTGGCCATTCTCCATTTTATTGCCTAAACCCTAGGTGGAGCAAATTGGGTATTTCTTCCTTGGCACTTAATCTCTCTAGATCTAGTTTGTAACTTTCACAGTGGGAATAAATCTTTGTGGTCGATCATTTCCTATATCATTAAGCCTCTCAACCCATACTTAACACTTCAATCCCATGGTCATTTGATAGATCTAGGGTTATCAATTCAAGGCATTACTATTTTGGTTTTAGTTTAGATTTGCTTGTGTGTGTCTTGTTTTGGTTCGTTAGCCTTCATTGGCTAGCAACGGTCTCCCCCTTGATCTTGCTCTTAGCTTGATCTAAAGTGACAAGAGCCCATCCAGTGTGACAACTACTCCATCAGTAGTGGACAAGGCCCTTATAGTGTCACTCGGTTTAGCTGCCCCACCTCTACCGTCCCGGATAGGATACCTTTAGTGGCAGCTACAATCTAGGTGATAACAGGCCCTATCGCAAAATATGGATGACTTCTTCCAGGTTGCGACATCAAGTAACCTCCTCCAGGCAGGAGCGCGCTACTCATTACAGTTCCTCTTCTACCTCTTCCTCCATACAAAGTACTCTTCTGAGCTTCCTTTAGTTGGCCTCAAACGATACGAGAGATACTCCCAATGCTTCCATTGTTTCCAATGCTTTTAGTGGCCCATGACGGTATCACCATCACCATTTTTGCATCATGGTTCTTGGATCCACTCTCCTTCCTTGGATCAGCTCTTGTCATATCTCTCCTTGAGTATATTTTTCTTCGAGATCGGTTCTCTATTTATAGATCTAGGGTTTGATTTGAGTTATGCTTTTTATCTTCTTATAGGAGCTACTTTTACGCTCCCACTTTGTATTGTTATCGTGGAACTACACAGTCCTATTGACCTACTTTTGTGGTCATTTGTTGGACATTAATAAAATTATCTTATCTTATCTAATGGCCTCCAAAAAATCGTACAAAATTGTTGCTCAAAACTTTAACTACCCATATGGTCAAATGTAACTACCTGCACGTGAGTCAATTAGCAATTGTATCCTATAGCGACAACATACAGATAATGGAGGTGAAATATGTAGGAACGGAGTACAACTATTGTATAGTGGCAACAACTTGAACGGATTGGGGTTGTATGTTGGGCAGTTGCATGTACAGATTGGAGATGTATAGTGGGTCGTGGCTTGTATGTATTGTGGGCAATGGCTTATACAGAATCACTGTACAGCTAACTCTGATACCAAAATGGAGCACGCATGCTCAGATTTACAATTGACTTTTCCAATTTGGATAAAGAATCAACTATATATGTATCAACAATGATTATACTGAGTGGACTTCAGATATAAATATATCCTAAGGGAGTGCCTTTTTAATGGAAGGTTGTGTTAATTTATTTATTTATTTATTATCTTATTTACTTATCCTTATTCATTATTTATTGATATTTATTATATTTATCTATTCCCTATCTTTATTTTATGTATTTAACATGCTCATTTAACCTTTATTAACCTTCATTTAATATGGTTTTTTCTACCTCATCTCTCAACCATAGTTAATCAACCTCTGATCTAAGCAAATACCTACTTGTACTTGTGAGAAAATATCTTGATTATAAGAAAATACTTCCACGTGTGTATGCCCTCCCTACATAAAAGCATGAGGCAAATAATGCAACTCATTGGCCTATAACAATAATGCTTTATTGTTTATTCTTTCAATTCTTGATTGCATTGGGAGGTAATGGCAATAATCTTGATGCCACTGAATATTTATTCAATATTGTAAAGATGAGCTAATGAAATAAGAACTTGATCAAAATAATTTATTATGTGCATGTGGTGTCTAAGACTCATGACTTGGCCATTGCAAGTGTTGTCAGCTTGTAGCTTAAGATAGTGTCACCAAGTGTTATGGAACCGAGTTTCTTTATGAACGAAAAATTATTTGTCTTTATCTATAACTAGAATCAAACAACATAACATAAACAACATAGAGCATATGATCAGAAGTTTACATAAAAAAACTATAAACGTGACTTTTTATCTCAAAGCTTGTGTTACAGTAGACCATAGCTATCACATTCGTTTATCCCTCTTTTACATTACCATTTATACAATAATATTCATGATTTCTGTCAATGACTGGAATTCTGAAGGTCTTAGAAATCAGAGGGAAAAAATTCCCTGACTATTTGGCTCTCTTTCTTGCAAGTGTGTCATGCTATATTTTCATTTTCATGGTGTGATCTTGCAGCAGCCTTCATATTGATGCAGAAATCTAGCTTCCACAAGCATGTGTTGCTTGTTCTATTAGGCTGCAGGTTTTCTGATCCCTGCGAAATGAGTCTTCATCTCTGTACCTTGGGTTGTGGATCTTCAGGTTCTCCTGCAACTGTGGTCATTAGTCGGACATTAATAAAATTATCTTATCTTATCTTATCCTAGTGTTGCAGTCTCATGTCCATCCTGCAGCCTTTGGTTGCAAACGTGTACCTCTCTGTAACCTCGTATTATGATCTACTTGCAACCTTGTGGTTGCAACCTCAATCAATTCTATCACTTTTACTTGTGGTCTTTATCTTCATCACAACTTAAAATTGCAGCATTCTTTGAAATGCAACTAGACCTTGCAGACTTTAATGATGCTTGTGGTTTTTACTGTTGAGCAGATGAACAAGGTTGTCATTGATGTCAAGACTGAAGCCATTAATGACAAAGTTTGTTGAAGAGATGATGTGGCAAATGAGCTGAGACAACAATAATGAATGGCAGTGCTAACTAGGCTTGATGATGACGTTGCACAGGTTTGGATGTGGTAGCTTGGGCATTGGAGCCCATTCACAGATGGTGTGTGCTTTGGAGCACTTGGTGGTGCAAATGGCCCGTTCTGTGGTCATTTGTTAATGAAGTCTTCATGTTATGATGAGGATGTCCTTGAAGACTTTGAAACCATGGCTTATTGGTCTTCATCCCACAAGCTTGATTGAATACATGATGGATCCCTTTATGCTTTTGATGATATCCTTGAAGCCCATGCTCACTTGGATGGAGCCCCTTGCTTGATTGATGATGACCTTGATGCCCTTGGTAGAATTCGTGTATGGTCTTATGGCTATTGACATGTTGTGGAACCCATGGACAAGCCCTCCATATGATGAAGAAGCTCTTGAAGCACTTGAAGAAACATTGAAGCACTTATGAAGCATTGAAGAAGTGCTTGAACCCACAAGTTGGTCCTTAAGCCCACAAGCTTTATGAAGCTCTTGTTTGATGCTCTTGGGTTACTTGATACTTTGGTGCTATGATGGAATCCTATGTGATGGGCTTGAAGCCCTTGAAAAGCACTTTGTTTAAAAAAATTGTATGATATCTTTGAAAGAGCCCTTGAAACCCTTGTGATTGAAGGTGTGGTCTTTGTACCCATCCTTTTGGGGTCTTGGTAGTCTTAGAAGCCCTTGATTGCCATTAAAGTACTTGAAGTAACCATCAAAAGATTTGAAGTCAATTTCTGATGTCCTGCACAAATTCAAGAAAATGAGAGTGAAGGATTTGGTCAATGCAAGCAAGACTCTCATAGAGAGATAGTCCTCGTCAAGCCCTTTCCGTTGATATGTGGAATGCCCGCTAGCTCCTTACGGTTGAAGAGATATTAATTTTCGAAGTTGTCAAGGCGAATTTACCCCTTCTTGTAAGGTCATCCAGCCTAATAAAGTTATTTTAATTTATTTTTTTAATTGATGTAAAGTCGGCCAAACTTGTTTTACGTCCACATGTTGTGTATATATATTTCAAGTTCATTTCACTCCAAAATGTAAGTCGTAAGCATCTGATCTAGCTCTGAAATTTGGGTGTCAAAGGGAGACTGAGGCAGTTGCAGTGCTTGACGAGGATCAAACTTGGGGTAGATGAAGGTGATCAAGTTTCTATATTGCTCTGACTTCGGGTTAAGGACAGACCTTATGAAAGCAGCCGAAGGAGGAGTATTTTGAAATCTGCCTTTTATGGACTCGGATATAACAGCAGAACAAGGATCAAGCAAACAGTAATATATGCAGCGTTGAAGTATGGAAAGTTGTCTCTGAATTTCGGGTTACAAGGAGGTTGAGTGAGATCAATAAAAATGCAGACTTAAGGCAAGCATTAAAGTAGAGTCTATCTCTAATATTTGGCAGCCACAGGAGTAGAAGGGCTCATCTCTCAAAAGGGCATTCGCAGCAGCATACTAGAGCCACAGGGCAGCTACAGTATATGTTTGACAAGGTGCATAAAGTTTCATCTCAGCAAAGCTATATCACTGGAAAACAGTCAAGGTCATCTGTGAATAACCACTGATCCCAGGCATGTATTGAAACAGTTGGTGGCATTGAGTATCAGCATATACTCATCCACACAGTATTTTTTCAAAGTGTTTGAATGTCCCGAGATAGTGATTGCAGTAGTTTTAGAACAGAACTGTATGTGTGATTGGTTGAAACTTGTTGTCTTGGAGAAGACTTTGAGGTTGACTTGAGCAGATCTTTGATGAGTTGGCATAAGCAGCAGATCAATAGCAGAAGTGCTTGAGCACTTGGTTGTACTAACTTGAACACACCTTTAATGATGATTTAATTAATGCTTGAGAAGTAATACCCTGGCAAGCAGTGACATGCTTTGTACTTGACAGTGCTAGCAGAGAGATGTACTTGACTGTGCTAGCAAATAGATGTACTTGATGGTCACATAAGTAGGACAGAGATGACTTGACCTTTTGAGCAGTTGGGTGAGCAGAGTGAGTTGATTGAGTTGTGATTGAGACAGTGACAGATTGACATCACAATGCAAGCTGGGACTTGCACTTGAGGGTTGTACTCCTCAACCATTCTCAGTTGGAATTGAGAAAAGCAGGCTGGGCTCTGTTGTAAGAGTTGGCGCTCTTCTTATTAGTTGGTGCTGATGTAATCGCAAAGATTGTTGTTGTTATCACACAACTTGTAGTTGTCCCTAAAAGAATCCCATCCGGGACGGTAGAGGAGATGGACAACTAAAGAGGTGACCCAAGAGATGCCACAGTTCCCAATGCAAGCTGGGAGTCACGTCAACCGAAGCACTCTTCACTTTAGATCAAGATGAATCAAGACCAAGGGGGAGACCCTATAGCCAATCAAAGGAGATTGGACCCAAACAATGGTTTCTAGGGAAGTGTGGAAGATGAGTTACAGAAACCAATGCAAGGTTAGGTGGACCTAGAAGTTTAAGTATGGTTGAAGGAGGCTTTAAGAGATGACGTATGTTTCAACCATTGAATGATTTAGGCCAAAAGATGAGATCAAATAACAAGATCTAGTACCATGAAATACACAAGTGGGGCCCACTACCTTGGGATATGGAGATGGTTCAAATGGGGCCCACAAGGTGAAGTTAAGGATGTAAATGGTACCAAGGGGTATGCAAGAGGTAGATCTATGGATCTAAGTTGAAATTAGAGATACCCACATATGGGATCTAACACTTGACACTACTCCCAAAAAGTGTGAATTGCCTTAGGTGGACTAGTGCCTTGAAATGGATGGGCAAATGGAGTCAAAAAGATGTCAAAATGTAGATCGGGACACCTAAGAGTCAAATCAAGGGTATGGTTCAAGATCAAGTGAATGTGATGGCTAGATCTTACTAGATCTAATGTTTCACTAAGTGACCCAAGTGGACAACAATCCCCAAAAAACAAGGAATGCTACCCCCAAGGCAGAACTTCACAAAGTGGGACACTAGATGTAGGTTTCAAGGTATGCTCGTTCCAAACCCAATGGGATCTCAACCACCCACGTCCTAGAAGTGGACAAACTCAAACCCCCAAGGAGTGAGACTTTGCCCAGGGAGGGCTAAATGCATGGAAAAGTGTGTCAAATCAAGTCCAATGGCCACCAAACTTTAGATCCTGGTAGTTTAGGCAATTATCAATGTGGATCTAGAAAATCAAAGTGATTCAATGGCTAGATCTCCATAGATCTGAGATTGAAAGTCCATCACCAAATTGACCCAAGTGGGACACAACCCTCAAAATGAGGAATGGGGCCCACAAGGCAAAAATCAAAGAAGTGAAGCACTAGGGGTAGGTTATCAAGTGTGAGGAGTTCAAATCAAGTGGGATCTCACCTACCCATGTGTTGGATCTAACCCAATTAGCTTCTCCAAAGGGGTGCGATTTGCTTCAAGAGGGATAATTTGCCTTGGAAAGTGTGTCAAATGGAAACCAATCACCACCAAACTATAGATCCGAATTGCCGTGGATACTATAGAGATGGGTTTTCAAAATCTTTCCAAAAGCCAAGCTAGATCCAAGTAGATCTAAGAAAAACAAAAATGAGAGTTTTGAATTTTAAGGGTTTGTGACCAATGAAGAAGAATGGATGGATGTAGGCACATACCTTGTAGAACTTACCTCAATTGCTTATGGCCACCTTACAAATTGATAGCATTCTCCTATGTGTATATTCAAGAGTGAGATCCAAGAGCTCCAAGCCAAAACGTCCTCCTCCAAGAATGCCAAATCGTCCTCCTCCTACAAGACAAGATCAAGTGAAACAAGCCAAGTAAGATGATTATGAAAATGATGGAAAGATGTAATAGAAAGCATCAACTATGTCACAAAAATACAATAATGATACTCCCTGTCACCAAGATCAACCCAAGAGAGAATATGTGGATCCCTCCAACAATAACCCTCAAGAAATCGCCCTCCTCTCCACCAATTCGGCCTCCCTGCAAGAAAACAAGATGTAGCTCCAAAACCCACAATGATACATAGAAGAGATACTATATACTCAAGATGCAAGAGAATCCACAAGACAAGAGAAATATGCTCCACAAAGAAGTGTTCTATTCCAATATTCCAGAGCTCCAAAGGTGAGCTATACAATAAGGGGTCTCCTCCTTATATAGGATAATAAAGACCAAAACCCTAGATCTCAAAACCAATTTACAACAAAATGAGTGGTTGAGATTAAAAGATCTCAATACATAATCAATGGTTAATAATGAACCATAACAATATATCACATGGATCACTCAAAAGGTGATGACGTCATAGCTAAATGGTACAAAGTGAGGGTGACGTCATTCTCTAAAGGGGGCAAAATACAATGGGCCCACCTCATATGACTAGGACATGACTCATGAAGCACATGGTGGGGCTAGGAGGCATCAATCCTTGCTAGCTCATCCCCATGGCACAATAAAATAATATAATATGTCCAAAATAAATACAAATGTTTGAGTGGGTTGTCGGAATTTCTGACAACCCACTCAAACTCTGCATACCACGGAAACCTTAAATCCTTAAATACAAATGATCAAATCTGTCCTCAAAATCTGTGACAGACATGCAGTAAAAGGCCTCCTGTGGCCTCTGTGGACTCACCCAAGTGATGAAAATTGGCTGGAAGATAGGGGGTTCACCCTGGAAGACCTCTGTGAAAACCAAGTGTCAAAACCTTGCCTCAATTGCCCAAATCGAATTCCTCAGTGACCCTTTTATCCCATTGCTGGACTGCCTCGATAACTGTGAAAGTGTTGAAACTGCCTCCTAGGGCACCTGCGCTGTCAAACTGAGCCCACCAGGCTCTCCAGAAGGGGGGGTAAATGGTAATATCAAGTGGCTGGACCACTCCCTCCTCATACAGCACCCTAGGTGAACTGGCCTCTCAAGGCCCCTGCTGCTCAGGCTGGGAAATCATCCCCAAATCTGGTCAACAAGTGGAAAACTGCACCTATCATTGTCAGAAATGCCCGGAACTGAATGATAAGTGTCTCATTGGATCCAAAAGACCCAAATCTACTAAGAATGTGTACTCATACACCATGGGTTTCCCTGATGGGCTAACTGTAGGGTCCACCATATATGGACAATGTATAATCTGATGATCTGAAGTAATAATAAAACCTGTTGAATTGCATCAATCATCATCTAAATCATATGTCCATCATATAGCATCATCATCAAGAGTATGCAGGACCATCAATCATCATCCATAAGCATACATGGCCCACATCATCACGGATCCCAAGAAATGACCATAGTCAAACTAGGTTTGACTAGGTCAATATATAACCAAGGATAAATCATATCAATAGACTAAGACATGTTCCTCTAATCATACTCACAGCTTAACTTAAAGCATAACATCATTTAGTGGCATTAATCATATTTGTTCATTCTGTTGTTATTTATATTTACTTGCACAATAGCTTAAATGACAAACTCACCCATCGGACATGATCTAACTGCTAGCTAAGGATGGAGGCTAGGAACAAGGTTGGGCAAAGGGGGTGACTTGTCTAAACTCAACTAAAAGACACTTTGGACTCGGAGAAAGGGGGAGCTACAAACTCTGTGCTGGACAAAATAAACACGAGGGATGGTTGTGCCTCACAAATGGGTAAGTTGTTTAGAGAGTGCTTATTCAACTTAGGCATCATGTCTACATCAAGCTGATCCAAGTTCATTAGGATCATTCAATTTCATTTCATGGCCTTTTTGGCTTACATAACCCTTCGAATCTCAGGTGTGCTGATAAGCACAACTAATTACAGCTTGCATCCAGGGAATGTCTACATATACATATAAGGTCAACAATTGTTTAGATATAGCATTTAAGAACCATTGCTTTTTGGACCTTCTTATACTCTTCGAGGAGTATTTTTAGCAGTTCATCGCTCTTGCCTTTTTTAGTTTCCATGGGCGAATCTATATAAGTTTCCATAAGTAGTACATTAGCTTTCAGTTTTAGCCAACAACATCTCAAGTGACTAGGGGGAGTTCAACCCAGTGCCAAACATCGGGACAACCGACCAGAATGATTTAGACCTATAATCCAACTTACCAAAGGCAAGTTTTGTCACCAACTCAGAGCCGAGACACTAAACATACAGGGATGCGGTCCAAACACAGAGGTAGAAAATGGGGAAGTCCTCAATATCAGAAAGTCAAGTAAGACAAATCATGGGTTAAAGCCAAATAAGGAAAGTCATGGATGGATGGAGTCAAATGATGGTGAACCCTAAGCTAGCAGACAAATGGTGTCAAGGAAGACCATATCTATGCAAAGTAGTGGACCAGTGAGTTTTGTCAAACCACCTAAATGTGTAAGTAAAATGTTCATTTTATAATTTATCATTAAGATAGTTCATTTTATAAAGTTTGCCACATCATGAATTATATACCATGCCAATACTGTGAACATGACTAAAACAACAAGATAATAATCCATAGTCAATGATCAGGAATCCATAGGTCATACAATATCATCATAAGAATAATCATCATATACCATTTGAAACACTGCTGCAATACATCTCTAGGCACTGAACTGAAACTGCATGGAATAAAGGGTCACATCGGTCATCAAATCTGAACTCTCAAGGCTCAGCCTTGACACAAGGTCTAACATAAGTCTGAATAATACACTGCTTTGATCATGAGTGATCTCAAAATATAAAGTCATCATAGACAAGCTCTGAAACATCGAAGCTCTGGAATGTGCAGATATCTGCTAAGCAAGAATAGTAGCCCTGCTACTATGGTGTGATAACAGTTGTCTTCCACCAAACAATATAAAAAGATTACTACATATATATTGTGTTCTTCTGTTGATGTGTGCTTCTTGTCATATGCATTAATGATTTATTGATAACATGTTAATGATATGATGATCGACTTAGTGTTTGATTTGATGAACTATGTTTAACATTGTGTTGTCTGCCGAGATGCACACCAGCAGCAGAAATCTTTCAAAAGCTGTCTCCTCACTACAAGTGGAAGAGGTGTGGCCTTGGGGGCAAGCAATGAGCCAGGTACTGTCACCTGAATCCCAGCTCCTCCGTTTAGGCTAACTCCTAACGAAGCCAAGGGGGGTTGTCCCTAACAAAGAGTTTTCTATGGCTCTTGTGTTTTAAGTGTTTTAAATGATGGAATGATGCGGATGGGTGTTGTTTAGGAGTTTTTTAATGATGAGAACACAATAAATACGCAATCCACGTTGCAATTTACAAGACACAGATATCAAGATGAACAATACACTTTGACTTTGAAATTTAAAAAAGCATCCACAAGATAATTAAATAAATGCACAAGGACTAATGGTCCATATTAAGGTGATACATGTAAGTTTTAAGACCAGTGCCAAATGGAGTCAAACAAGTGCTTGTGATGCTGAAAATGTAAGTCTCAATGTAATGTTCGTGAGATCGTTTTGAAATTGTTCTTGGTAAATTTTGAAGTATTTTAGGTGTTCTTGATTATTAAGGCTAAGAAAGCAAGGTATGAGTCCAACCAGAAAAGTATACCTTCAGTGGCTCCCCTTGGTGACCTAACGGACCCTCGAGTATTCTAGGCTAGGTGTCCAAGGGACTTAACCAGCAAGCTAGAACTCTATGACAACCGTGATTTCCGGCACCACCAGTAAGAATTTGCCCACTACCTGAGTATTTCTCGAAACAACGCCGGTTCGTTGGTTATGGGGATGAAGATTTTATTATGGTTATTACTTGTAAGATTAACAAATCCAGTCACCGTTCTGAGTAATCCAACCCCTTAGGGAAGGCAGAGCATACTTGGTGGTGGAAAGCAACGAAATAGATTTTAAAAAAGGAGATGTAAGTTTGAAACTATTTTATTAAGAGCACAAGGAAAAACTCTCCAACAGAGAGCGCTCTTGACTTCGTCTTATGACAATGTTCAAGGGGCTTAGTTAATCTACATGCAATGCAGGATGCAACAATACAAGTATGCTCTCCGATAGAGACTGCTCTTGACTCGTCTTGCGACAAGTTCAAGAGACTTATCTGAACTAAATGCAATGCACAACAATGAAATAAAGTGCAAATAAACAGTTGATTAATTTAACAATGTAAATTATTGATGTGCTTGCAAATAATGAGAGAAATACTGAAAACAAAAACTAAGCTAAGTGCGGAAAGAAAGCAAACAACCAACAAACTTCCCCAAATGGGGGAAGTTGGGAGTGGGGACTTAAAAACCCCACTCAAAAATGATTTTATTAACAATTACAACTTTTGAGGAATTTCAACCAATGAGAGAAAATGAAAATGAAAAGTACTTGAAACAAGAAGTCTTATGACTTCCTTTACAAAAGGAGATTGAAAGTTCAAGTTTTCATGGTTAACATCATCATCATGGGTTTTGGATCTTCCTTATGGCTTATTGCTCTTCTAGATGATTTCTTCTTCTTTGGGATATCTCCAAATGGTTTTAAGTTTGTCTTCTTGCTTCACTTTTGCAATTTCTCTTCTCAACACCTACAACCAAAATGGTCCAATACTCATGCACCCATTAGCGTTAGTCAAAATCAAAACAAATCTAAGATCTAGGAGCAATAATGGAAACTAAATGCAAACTAACCACTAATCTATATGCACATTCTTTTTTAATACAAGTTTTAACTTTTGAAATGAGATCTAAATGACAAATTGAAACTAATCTAACTGTTGCCGCCTAATACAGACCTGGGGGGGGCGCGGCAGGAAACCTTCAAACCGCTTGGTGTGTCCTTGGGGGCAAGTGAGAGTCAAGTGCTGTCACCTGATTACTCAACTCCTCCGTCTAGGCTTACTCCTAGCGAAGCCAAGGGGGGTGGTCCCTATGAAAAATAAACTAAGGCTTTTAAAAGATAAAAGTCTATTCTAGGAGTTAAAAGATAATGAGATGATAAAATATAACAACTAAGCACTGCTTGAAAATTGAATCAATTAATTAACACCACACAAATGTTGCTGTGTAGGGTTGCTTGTGTAGTCTCAATGAAAGTATTGCAGTGTCTCAGCTAGTTTATTTTATGATTATTAAATGAGTAGTTAAGGAGTGGGTTAATTCTTGGTTTGGCCCAAAAGAAATCTAACCTTCGAACTGAATGCTCTAGCAACCTTACCAAGTGTCCAGCCAGGCGAGGATGAACCCGCTTAAGAACCTGCTGACTCTGTGGATTCAGTCCATGCAACCTCCCGAGTTCTTAGGATTGGATTCTAATGGATTGTCCTATTAACACTAAGTACCTTGCACCCGTTTCTGATTGAGCCAACTGTTCCGACTAAGCTACAATACTCAAGAGCATACTCCGAGTTTGGGGCGTTGTTCGTTTTATTAAATATGCGTGAGTGGATGATTAATCTACACTAAACCCCAAGCATAAAGCAAGGGGGGTTAATTTTAGGATTAAATTTCAAGAACAAAATAATAACTGAATAAAACACAAAAGCGTATAAAAAATGATAAGCGGGTCCTTGGAGGACATTGTGTGCTTGAGTGAGTTGTTTAATTACTACTGCTCAGAAGAAACTAATCTAAAACGAAAAATTAGAAAAAGTGCAAAAAAAACTGAAAAATGTGCGAATCCCCCCTGGGGGGATTGGGGTCAGGCGCTGGAATTGCCTGCTGTACTCTTTTTATTTTGTATGATTTACACATGAAGCTCAAGAAACACTGTTGGTCCTTTAACTAGGCACCAATACAATTTACAAATGTTAGGATGATGTAAGGGAGATAAAACCAGCTCCCCGAATGGCTACGGACACCTCCGAATCTCAGACTTTGAGCTTTAAAAAGTTCAGACCTGCTAAAAGACAAAAAAAACCAGCGAACTGAATTAGTCTTAAAAATGCCAAGAAACACTTAAAAATTATCTTTGACGTTGCTACAAAAAATTGCAAAACTTTCTAACTTAGCTAGCAACCTAGAACTGAATAAAAATGAAGCTATTAGACTCTTTAGATTGCTACTTGCTTAGATCTATTAATCAAATGAACTTTGAAGCAAGATTTAGATTTAAATAGGACAGTAACCGAGATAGAATAAAAAAAAGGATCTAGAAAAGTGAACCCATGGGGGTGGAGCGTTTTGAAGAAAAGGCAATGGAGTCAAGCTCCCTAATGCACCGGTAAGATCGAGACTTGGTTCGTATTTACTGAATGAAGGCACGATCTAACATGTTCGTGGACTTCTCCAGCTTAGGCTACCTGTAGACAGCTGCAAACAACTAGCAAGGGGATAAGAGCATATGTGTAAATGAACAACAGAAAACTTGAGAAATAATAAATTCAAACAAGAGATCATACTACTTCTAGCATTCTAATATCATCGACAAAAGTAAGCAACCTATAAAGCATTACTCACTATTCCTTATGAAAGATAACTTCCCTTTTAAAAGACATACAATCCCGACAATACTAACTTATGCAACACGATACAGTTTACCTCAAATGTAACAAGCATGAAGATCCAACCAAAGACAATCACCAAACTAGCCTCCAAAGCCTTATTTATTAAACTCAGAAAAATATTACAATGAATGAGCAATGCCAGCAGAGGTTTCACCTTCTGATCATTACAATGGAGCCAAGCTCCTCAATTTATAGCAAATGGCAAGTGAGCTATGGTGCAAAACCCTAAGAGACAAAGCTCCTAACTTGTAGAGCAAGCAAAGCTCTCAACCAATGGAGAAAAACCATTTCAAATGGACCAAAACACCTCAAGAAGGAAACTGCTGAAAGCTGCCCACTTGGAAAGAGCTCACGCGTGAGGCAAAGAGAGAAGATGTTGGATGTTTCCATGCTACGTTGGAAAGGTGAGTTGGTGTTCAAAATTAGTATTGAACCATGGGCCATGCCATATGAGGTGGCAGCACCACCAATCCAACCCAACTCTCCAACAAATTGGTACGGCCGTGAGGAAAGAATGATGGCCCGCATGAGGGTGAGCGCATCACCTCTTTGCCATATTGATATTTGTCTTTTAATATAAGCTTCCACCTTAATCATTAATCTTTGATTCCTTTATATAACATCATGCTTCAAACCAAGAGGAATACGACCATGTTTGAGAAGTGTGGCCCACGTGAGGGAAGGAGGCCGTACGGTTTTGATACCAATACACATGCTCAAACTTTTAAATATTTTTAGCACGACTTTGAAATATATGCTTTGGACTTTAGAACATTTGCCCATCAAAAATTAACTTATCCTTATCAAAACGAAAATGGCCATGGAGAAGAGATGGCCCACGTGAAGGTTCCTCTTACGTAGCACTACTTTGAAATATTGAAATTTTGACTTTTAAGCCAACATTTAAGATATGCTTTGAACCTTAGATGTAAACGCCTACCTCATGTGACTTATGCCATGTCATTTGGCATGTGCCAAATATCTCTTTTTTTAATAATTTAATTTTTGGCTATGGTGCATTTTGATGCTCTTTTAGCATTAAAGTGCCATTCTGTAGCTTTGATAGGAAAAACTGCTCCACAGGGGTTTTTGGTTGCCCAAAATGTAGGAAAACCGGGTACCGAGGTAAAGAGGATGCTCTGAGCTTGAAAACGAGCATCCCTACGCCAAATTCCGACTCCGGATAAGACTTTTATCACCTTTTGAAATTTTTTAATTAAACCATTAAAAAATGGCTTAAAAATGCGAAAAAATATTTTTTGTCGGAATTGACCGAAACTTCAGGGGAACCTAGTACATGACAAAACGATAAAATTCTAGCATCTAGCATGTTTATAACGTTATGAAATGGGCTCTAATAATCCCCTAAGGCCTAACCCCCACTTTGGGCATTCCAGCTTTGGAGGAGCGGGAGAAAACCTCATCGATTATACTCGGCTAAAGGCAAAGCATAATCGACAAGGGAAAAAACTCCTTGGAATACCTTCTTTGATTGTTAAGTCCTAGGGAACCGAGTCACTCAAAAACCACCATGCTAGTACGCTTATTACAAACCCCGTGGGGCACGGTCATGTACTACAAAACATTAAAAAAAAGGGGACTTGAACAGGCCAAGCTTGGAACTTCTGAACACTGAAAAGCACAAGTGATTGTGCAACACTGGCGGCTCATTGAAGTCCAACTAAAGTGCAACTTTAGGTGGTAACACTAACAAATAAACAACTAAGGCTAAGCATGCAAATTTTAACAAACTAATCTAAGTATGCAAGATGCAATTTTTTTTAAATGTAATGCAAGCTTTCACTTTGAAATGAGAAATGAGATCTAAAATGGAAAAGCAAAACTACTAACTCTACCACGAAATGAGATCTACTAATGCAATGTAAACAATGATGAGAAATGATCTAACTATTAACAAGTTACTGTTTGTTTTTTATGTGTTTTTAGGGAATAAATGGAAGAATGCGAATGGAGCAAAGGGGAGAAGAAGGTAATGCTGCAAAGTGCAAACAGTGGGCTGCTAACAGTGAGGAAGAAGGCAGCGAACAGCCAATGAGGTAGCTGCAAACAGGGAGGGAAAGAGAGACTGAAAAGTAAACAGAAATCAGAGAAGAAGGAGCAGCTAAAGAAAGGAGAAGAGAGTTCACCAAACAGTGGGTGAGGAAAGCTCAAAACAGTGAGCGAAGAATACCCAACAGTGGATAAGAAAAGGACCCAAACAGTGGGGTAAGACAAAGGCTCAGAAGGGCCAACACTTAGGTGAAAGTGGCCCCACTAGGGCACACCTAGAGAAGACAAAAATGGCAAAGATCAAAGGAGAAAAAGTCAAGGCAAGCCCAAAAACAGAAAGGGCAAGCTTGATGGGGGCTTTCAAGTTTGGATAAAAATGGATCTTGGGTTTTCCACAGCTCGAAAGAAGATGGGATGGAACTAGTAACCAAAGTAACCAAAGTAGAGTGTTTTGATAGCTTGATGGATGAGGCAAGAAAGATCGAAATTGCTTGAAACCCTTGCAAGCAAAGAGCATCAACAATAGAGTTCCTGCATAGTGAAGGTATTAGATGCCAAAATCTTCTACTTGATGCAACCCCTGAAGACACAAACACTCAATAACAATTTGATTAGAAGCCTAAGTACTAGATTGTTAGTCTTCAATAAGCATACAATAATCAAAATTGAAATCAAAGAGTAAGATGAAAGAGATATTACTTCATCATAGAATGAAGACACAATGCCAAGAGCCAATGCAAGTGACCTCCAAAGTCGAAAATATTTTATTAACAAAGAATGCTTACAATTTCACCAGAGTTTCTATGCCCAATTCTCCATGTCGAATAAGGAGGCAATGCCATCCTTTTATACAAAAAAACAAGACACAAAGCCTAAAAACAAATTGGCACCAAGGAGAGCCAATCTCCCAATCGAATCATGGCTTGGAGATGAGATCCAATCACTAACTCGAGTCTTTGGTGGTTGAGAGTGGGGAGGTGGCCTCCACCTTGGCAAGGCGCCCCCCACTCCCACATAGGAAGCTCCACCAATCCAATGCGTGAATGACAAGTAACCAAACCGTGAGCATGATGAAGAATGCGTGAGGTTGAAGTAATTGCTAACTCGAGCTTATTGGAGTTGTATCTTATGATGTGGCCCCAATCTGAGGAGGGAGCCCATCTCTCCATAAATGCCAATCCAACAACCCATTTAATGAATGCCAAATCATCAAATTCGTGAGCCTCATGTGCATGGGTGCCCACGCTTGAGTTGCTCACGTCATCCTCAAATAATCATAAAATTTAATCCAAAGTTTAAAATGACATGTGACTTATTACTTTTAAGTGATCGTACACCTTAGGAAAATGATATTGAACCTTTAAAAATCAATTTTTTAATCAACTTTGACTTATTTGATTTTTTGTCATATAGTGTATTTTGTCATTTTATGGCCACTAAATGCCAAAATAATGAAAAACTGCTCCTAGAGGCGATGTAATCGCCCGAAACCTTAGAAAAGTTGGCGTTAGTGTAAAGACGACACTTTGAGCGTCAAAACGAGCCTCACCACGCCCAATTCCACCTCCGGATGAGGTTTTTATCACAACTTGAAAATTTTCATTTAAACCATTAAAAAATGGTCTAAATTACGGAAAATTTTATTCTTCTCAGAATCAAACGAAACTCCTAGGGGACCTAGTGCATGTTCATACGACTCAATCGAGATGGCTAACACGTAAAAAATCCTAGACACAAGACTCTAATAACCACCTTAGGTTTTGACCACCATGGGAAATACTCCAACTTTGGAGGTTTGAGTGAAAAACTCACGGATTATACGCCACTGATGAGTAGCGCATAATCCCTAAGGAAAAAACACTCTAGAGTATCCCCCAAATGGCTAAACCTAAGGATAGCCGAGTCTTTTATAAAAGAACCCCGTTTAGACCAACTTTTTGTTAGCTTATTCCTATACTCCATCCTAGTCCCACCAGTATTTTGATCATTTACATTTTCAGTCATGCATGCACTTTTAGGGTTTACATGCATTCCAGTCATCAATCCCAGCACCTAGCCCTCAGTTAGTTAGCCCCCGAAGCTTCCTTCCACTCAGTTTCAACCCTCCTAGCCTGTCATGTGCCCTCCTTTCACCTACTGCATGAGAAGGGCGCCTTTCTCACCTACCAGTCCAGTTTACTTCAATTAGCCACCAGTCTTTCCTTGATTTGAGGCCAGACTAACTCCTCACTGCTGTTATCACTCCGATTGACCTCCGATGAGACATGACTACCTGTTCTGACTCCAGTTAGCTCCTCATGCGCCCTCCACTGATCCTCCTTCATTCAGTTAGTGTCTCCATGTGCCAATTACATTCAGTTACACATACCACACTTAGTTAGACTCAGTTTGACTGACGGTTGACAATTACTTGTGCATTGATGACTCCACCGATGATGAGATAGACTACTAGTTGTGCTCCGATGACACTCCAGTGATCCTTTGATCACTCCATGAAGGCTAATTCGAATTGCCACCTTAGGCATTCGAATCCTCATGCATTGTACTATTTATTTGTCCATATTGTGATTAATTAATTAGTGTGTGAAGTATTTTTGCTTCTATCCGAGTTCTACTATATTATTATTCGGTTGCTCATTACACTGCATTGACCACTCTTCTTCTATCTTCCTGCTTAATCATAATTACTCTTATGAGGTATGCATCATCTCTTAGATTTGCTGTGAGGATTTTCACATGGTATTAGAGTATGTTGAGAGTATTGTTTATCTCCATTCCTGAGAGTTTTTTGCAAGCTATTATCAAGATTTCGAGTGCAGCAGTTTCTGCATTTATGCAGCAGTAGCAGTTGCAGATATTCTCTATTGTTTTTGCAGGCCTTCTACAGCTTCAATGAATTCAGAAGAAATCCCTCATCTTTCTCCATTCAACTATGATGAATGGAAACCAAAAATGATAGCATATTTGAAGAGCCATGATCTCTTTGATTGTTATTTTGAAAGAGAGTTCGAATCCTCTGAAGAGAAGATTGACTGGTTGAATAAAGGTGACAAAGCCCTTGGAAGAATGATGCTTTCTATGTCTCGTTACATGATGTACCACTTCATTGATTCTGTTGAAACTCCAAAAGAGCTATGGGCCCAACTGGATGAAAAATTTGGCAAACAGAATGAAGGATTTGGTCCAAACCCTTTCGAGAGCAAGCAAAGTGATGCATTCGCCCTCCTTGATGATCTCATTGATCATGAACCAGTATCAAACACATCTCATATTGAAGTTGTCCACAAAGAAGAAGAACTTGCAGATTCTACACTCATGCTCCAAATTTCTTCTCTTTCTATGCCAGCTCACACTCTAGATATTGCAGAAGGTCCTAAATCCTCTCTTACACCAGAGTCTGTTGGTTTGCATCATGATCACATGATTATTTCGGAGGTAAAATCAGCTATTGGAGGTAATGCATTCGCTCTCCTCAAGCAATCACCTCTTATTTACTACTATATGATCATTATTCCATGCTTTCAGAAGGTTATTGAAGAATATGGCCATTGCCATTCGCTTGGGATAATTTCTCATGCACATCATGGTTTTGATTTCACCCCTGCTGGTTCAAAGGAGATCTCAAGAAACCATGACCATTCACTTGGGATAATTTCTCATGCATTTACTGGTTTTGATCTCACCTCTTATGGTTCAAAGGAGATCTCAAGAAACCATGATTCAAGCCTTGGATCTGATTTGGATTCCAAGCAATCACCTCTCATTTACTACTGTAAGATCATTCTTTCATGTTCTCAGAAGTTTATTGAAGATAATCGCCATTGCCATTCGCTTGAGAAAATTTCTCATGCACTTACTGGTTTAGATCTCACCTCAAATGGTTCAAAGGAGATCTTAAGTAACCATGATTCAAGTCTTGGATATGATTTGGATTCCAAGCAATCTTTATTATTTGATGGTTCTTTTTGGCATAATCTCACCCATGATGGTTCGAAGGAGAAGACAAAAGACTATCTGCATATTCATGGTTTTGATCCTACCTCAACTAATTTGAATCACAAGTTCAAGGATCATCCTCATACTTTTGGATTTGTTCTCATCACATTCGATCTGAAGAGCAAGTACAAGCACATGCTTTTTGAGCATGATCCACTTCTTCTCAAGAAGAAGATACCTCCAGACATATGACCAAGCATCACACCTACTTGAGTTTGGAGCATTTATTTTTTGTGTGTGCCTTACAGTCTGTTTTGAGGGGGGGGTATTTTTCCCATGAAATTTTCTCCACTTCCTTGGGTTATTGACTGTTATTATTCATTGTATTGGGTGACCTTTGGTCTTAGTTACCAAGGCCCAGGATGGATTAAGGGGGGGTGTTAGGATATTCCTATACTCCATCCTAGTCCCACCAGTATTTTGATCATTTACATTTTCAGTCATGCATGCACTTTTAGGGTTTGCATGCATCATTTAGGGTTTGCATGCATTCCAGTCATCAGTCCCAGCACCTAGCCCTCAGTTAGCTAGCCCCCGGAGCTTCCTTCCACTCAGTTTCAGCCCTCCTAGCCTGTCATGCGCCCTCCTTTCACCTACTGCATGAGAAGGGTGCCTTTCTCACCTACCAGTCCAGTTTAATTCAGTTAGCCACCAGTCTTTCCTTGATTTGAGGCCAGACTGACTCCTCACTGTTGTTATCACTCCGATTGACCTCTGATGAGACATGACTACCTGTTCTGACTCCAGTTAGCTCCTCATGCGCCCTCCACTGATCCTCCTTCATTCAGTTAGTGTCTCCATGTGCCAGTTACATTCAGTTACACCTACCACCTAAGTAACCGGACACGTCCAACAGGGTCCCCGTGTCGCGTGGGCCATGTTTGGGCGCGGACACGTTGGCCCCACGTGGGGGACACGAGTTTTTTCGTGTCCTGAACTCGGGACACGCGTGGGGAAAACTGTGCAACGTGGGGGAAAAACAGGACACGAAAAATGCGTGAGGAAGAGCCCGTGGGTCAATAAAAACGCCTTTTTTGTCTTTTTTTTGTCATTTGCTAACTGTTGGAAGTGTGAGGGAGAGTTAGAGAGAGCTCAAAGTCATTTTTTTTGCAGGTGAAGGAGATTCAAGTGTGATTTCACCAGCAAGGTTGAAGGAAAATGTCTCAACCAGCTAGGGCAGCAGGTAGAGGGCAAAGGAAAGGGAAGAATGCCCCATCTATTCCCTCTCGTCCTATTCCTCCTCCAAGCACATCCCCTTCTGCTCCTAGTAGTGCTCCAACTGGTTCTAGTAAAGCTCATCCTCATTATAGCCATGCTTTGGCAAAACAACAAGCACAAGAGAGTAAATACCCTTTGTGGAAGTATGTGACAAGGAAAGAAGGTATTGGAGCGAAGCTTGGTGGGGGAGGCAATGTGTGTTGGACTTGCAATTTCTGCAAGCATGATTTCAAGAGCACCTATTACCGAGTTAAAGGCCATTTGTTGGCCCTCCCTTGTGGGATTTCTTCATGCAAAGCTGTGAGTGTTAACCAAAGGAGGGAGATGGAAAGAGAAGACCATGTTGGGGTAGGGAAGGTGGCTGCAGCAAGCAAGACATTTCATCGTGAGAATCCTCTTCCATTCTTGAGGAAACCCTCTAGCACTAGGAGTGGGGTTGATGCTATTGCTTATCCAACAAGAAAGAGGCCAACTTCAAGAGGTCCAATGGATAGGATTTTCCAACAAGAGGCACGAGAAGAGGTAGACCTCTCCATTGCATTTTTTTTCTACCTCAACTTCATCTCATTCAATGTTGCACGGTCGCCATTGTACTTTGAGATGTGTCGATCTATAATAGAACGAGCTCCAACTGGTTATGTGCCTCCTAGTTCAGAGAAGCTTAGAACCACATTGTTGGTTAAGGCAAAGAAGGAGGTGGATAAAATTATTGATCCAATTAAATCAAAATGGTCCACATGGGGTGTTAGTATTGTTTCCGATGGATGGACGGATCCAACACGCCATCCACTCATCAATTTCATGGTGTCTTCCACAAATGGACCGATGTTCTTGAAAGCGGTGGATGCTCTTGGGAAATACAAGGATGCACAATATATGGGTGATTTGTTCATTAAAACCATTGAAGAAGTAGGTGTTGATTCTTGTGTACAAATCATCACGGACAATGCACCTGTTTGCAAGGCTGCTGGCATGATTGTGGAAGCTAAACATCCACAGGTATGTGATTGTTAATTTACTCATTTATTTGAAATTCTGAGTTGTTAGTAACTTAGTTGTAGTCTTGTAGAGTCTAGGATTCTAGACTCAATGACTCATTTATACTTTCTTTTATTGATTTTACAAGTATTTTGGACACCTTGCATTGTCCATTCTTTGAATTTAGCACTGAAATCTATTGCGTCAGATGTGACGTGGATTGGCAAACTTATTGAGGATGCACGCCATATCCGTAACTTTGTACAAAACCACACCAATGCCCTCACAATCTACAAAGAGTACACACATCTTTCATTGTTGAAGGTTGCAAATACTCGGTTTGCTTCCTCATTCATCATTCATCATGCTCAAGAGATTGAGAGAGGTAAAAACCGCTCTTGGGTCCATGGTGATTTCAGAGTTTTGGGCTTTTTGGAGAAAGTCGGATCAGAATGCTTCACAAAAGGTGAAGGACACAGTATTAGATGATGGTTGGTGGGATAGGGTAGTCCTTAGCATCAAGATCACGGAGCCAATCATTTCTTTGTTGCGGTTTGCAGACACGGACCAGCCCATCCTAAGAGATGTTTATGAGGGGTGGGATTCCATGATTGAGACCATGAGGACCATTGTTATGGAGAATGAGTGCGTTGAGTATGAGACATCGGCAGAGAACTTATGGTCCATCATACAGGGCATTCTTATCTCTAGGTGGGATAAGAATTGCACACCTTTGCATTGCTTGGCCCACTCATTGAACCCCAGGTTCTACGCTCAGGATTGGCTCAGTGGTGGGTCGGGGCCCTCATCCAGAGTCCCTCCTCACATGGATGGAGAGATCTCAGAGGGGAGGAAGATAGCATTTAGATGGCTACTTCAGGATAGAGACCACCTTGAGGTAGTGGAGGAGGAATTTTATGAGTTTTCTAGTGGCACTGGGAGATTTGGAGGATATGAGGTGGTTAGAGACATGGGGGTTAAGAAACCCCTTGTTTAGTGGACAACTCATGGGGCAACATGCCCTCTTCTACAAAAGATAGCCTTGAGGGTCCTCTCTCAAGTTACTTCATCCTCTTGTTGTGAGAGGAATTGGAGCACATATGGGAACTTGTACAATGTGAAGAAGAGCAGACTTGAGCAGTCTAGGGCAGAGATGATGGTGCATGTGCACTCCAACCTTCGTCTTATTTACAGGAAGAGGGAGGAGTGGGCGAAGGGAAAGACACGGATGTGGGATGTCTTTCCTGATGAGATGGGTTTGGACAGCAGTACTGAGTTGGCATTAGACAACATGGATCTTAATGATCCAGTGCTAGAGCCGGTCACTTTTGATGAGGGTGATCGTATGGAGGGGTCATCCTCCAGACCAGCAGATGCAGTTAGTCAGATTGGCAGAGAGGAGGAGGAGGAGGAGGATCAGGGCAGTGATGAGTTTGTTGATTCAGGCATGGAGGAGGACTATTGAGTCATTGACAGATGGGATTCTTCCATCTTGATCCACCCTTTTTTTGTATTTACTATTAGACTATTAGACTATTAGTCTATTTGGCATTTGCCAGTGCCCAGTGGCATTCCGACATCTATGTAATACATTTTGATTTTGATGACTTAATGAGAAATATGGTTCCGAGTCTCTGACATGCATCTATGTGTCTCAATGTCTCATTGTGATTTGTGATTGTGAATGACAAATGTGTTGTGATTTGTGAATGATCTAATTTCTATTGAATATTTCATATTTGTAATTGTAAATGTAATTTCTATTGAATATTTGTAATTGTAAATGTTAAATTTTATTGGATCTATATGTCTATATTTTTAAATTTTAATATATTTTTAAAATATATATATATGTATATAAAACGTGTCCTACGTGTCCTGATTCCGGGGGTCACCGTGTCTCGTGGGGACACTCGTGTCCCGTGTCCTCGTGTCAGGTGACTTAGCCTACCACACTCAGTTAGACTCAGTTTGACTGACGGTTGACAGTTACTTATGCATTGATGACTCCACCGATGATGAGATAGACTACTAGTTGTGCTACGATGACACTCCAATGATCCTTTGATCACTCCATGAAGGCTAATTCGAATTGCCACCTTAGGCATTCGAATCCTCATGCATTGTATTATTTATTTGTCCATATTGTGATTAATTAATTAGTGTGTGTGAAGTATTTTTGCTTCTATCCGAGTTCTACTGTATTATTATTCTGTTGCTCATTACACTGCATTGACCACTCTTCTTTTATCTTCCTGCTTAATCATAATTACTCTTGTGAGGTATGCATCACCTCTTAGATCTGCTATGAGGATTTTCACACTTTTTACATTTTCCCCATGGGGGTATGAACATGCAGTTATTACAAATGGGGAGAAACTGCCCTGAAAATGACTTCTAAACTTCTGAACACTGATGATGAACATGAATCATGTTCAATAAACTGGAGGCTCACAAGAAATTCAGCTATTGTACAAAATAGCTGGTAACACACTGATTAGTGTTGATGATAAGAAGTGAAAAGAGGTTAAATTGCCTTCACACTGATTCACTCTCCCCTCTCAGTGTGACCATGTGTCCAACATTACTTGGCAGGTTTTCTGCTTGTACAAGCTCCTGTAACCTAGCAAAATTAACTTAATCATTTGACTCAGATCAAACCTCCATCCAACCTTTAATAAGGGAAACTTTTCTGTACTTGTTGCCAAGAATACTGTATGTATTATACATCTAGAATAGTGTTAATTTACTGGTTAAAGACACTTGCATCAAATGAATAAATAGAAGACATCCCATCAATATTATGTCTAAAAGTATTTAATGTGTAGGGAAAACTGGAAGTTGAGACAGAGCAAAGGAAAATATCGTATGCAATTTCACTAGCTTAACCCTCAGAAATACTAACTCTACTGCATAATTCTAGAAAAATATTTTAGTTTGTTCACATCTTCTAATAATGTAGTCTAACTTTTAAGTAAGAAAACAATATATTCGTTGCAAAACAAAAGACTTGTATTTGAAAATTTATTGCAGGAATGAACTTATGAATGCAATTTGAGCTTAAATTTTTCCTCTAAAAACTAAACAAGTTAGAATTATTCTACATGTCTCTTAGGTGGGCCATATACATTTTCAGATCAGGGAAACAACAGTGGACTAAGTTTTTTCATTTAGTGACAAAACCCTAATTTTATGCAGTCTGAAAGTACCAAAAATGAAAAACCTTTGATATTACACAAGCGCTCAATACCTCTGATGACGACCAGATTGTCCACAAACGAGGCAGGTCTAGGAAGGGCTTTATGAACCACCAGATACATAGAACCCAATTTTGCGATAGAATATAGTGACTTTCATATCTCACTATAATTAAAATTCCGACCTGTGCATGAGTAAAATGCATTAAATTATAAAGCATATTCCTCATATACTGAAAACTGTAGATTAGATATATGTCTTCAGCAACTACATCAGAAAAATTTAACGAGTTCATATCAAAATACTCGATAAAATCATCATGATTAATCTTACAACTTCAACTTACCCAAGTTGCAAGCTGTGAACTTTGGAAAAGCCATTCATGATAAACAAATTCTCTTCCTTGAAGGACTATAAAGAGCAACATGGATATATCCAAAATGCAAATAGAGATTCCAAAAGCAGGTATAATATTCAACCACTTCATTTTGTTAGGGTGCATTGAACTCTGCTGAATTTCAACAAATGATTGGTCCTCCTGAAATAAAGATTTGAAAGGGGAACCCATAAAAATCACATTTGAAGGCAAAATTAAACTATGAATTGAATGGAAAAATACACATGGGGTAAAACACAGAGATATATCATATATATTTTTAACCTAAAAGATAAACATATTTGATAATTAAAAATGATATGCTCTGCAAAACTGCTCATATGACATCTAATGGTTAAACTTCATCAATAACAATATTCAAGATTAACAATATTGTATAGAGCTTTAATACAAAAAGGGCAGACAGCCAATGCAGCCTCTGCAAGAACAAGCAAAAGTTGTCCAAAACTCAAAAATCGTGGATTGACATAGGCTAAAACATCCACATACATAGAACTGCAAGTCAGGATTCCATAATCAAAAAATAACTAACAACAACAAAACAAAGGGCCAAATCCCAACCATAGACAAATTATGAAGCAATAACGCAAGCATTAGGAGAAGATTGGTCATGCTCATCCAAGGTAGGACCCCATCCAGTCACCCAGGAGCAACATCCATTGGCTACAAAATCTTCTCCCATCTGTTGGTGGGTGGCTCAAGAGGCTTTGGCCCTTTGAAAATGGACAAGAACAAAATCAACTACTATTTGTCATTACAAGGCAGGGGGAAATAGGGTAGGCGGGCTAACAACTCTCATGCTTGCACCTTGTTATAGCTTGATTTAGCACTTTAGTGGAAAAGTCCCAATCCACTAATGCTATCAAGAGCAACTTCGGAAAGAAGCACCACCATCACCTCAATGCTAACTTTCCACTCTTTTGACCAACTCTCAAGGCCAGGGGGTCTTCCTTGTTCCTTTGTTCACAGAAATTTTAGATTCTGGAGCGGTGTTGATAAGTGTGTTAGCCTTTTAAACAATTCTTTAATGCGAGCCATTTTTGAAGTGCAAGATGTACAAAAAATCCTAAAGATACAAGTCCTCTTTTGAACCCCCTTATTAAATTTCAGGCAGGTTTTACAATATACACAAGTCAATGGTTTCTTTAGGAAAAGACCGCCTTACAATGTCACCAAAAAATGCAAAAAGACACTTAATACTCATGTCAATTTGTCATCAATTTCATGTGCTTGTGTTCTTTGAATTAATTGCCTTTGAAAATGAGAGTGCTTTTATGTGTAAGAGTAAAATCCAAGTCATCCACCACAAGTCACCATGACACACACTACAAAAAACTCCTAAGCCCCCCTCATTCAATTTTGGGCAGGTCTAGGATTTGAAGACAAAATGCAATTTTATCAAATAAAAAATCTTAAAGATGCATGACCCCTTATAACTGCCAACAAACACCTTATAACTCCAAAAAATGCAATTACACCTTATAACTCCCTTACAAAGAAATGCAAGTAAAATGCCTTGTAACCCCAAAGTACAAATAATATTTGCAATCTTCCTTACACCATCATATAACTTATCACCTTTTTATAAATTTTATTTTAACTCCTTACGAGAAAAACTACCAGTGCTGGATAAACTTTGTGATTTACATTCACCATGCTACTAAATAATATTGATGTACAGTCTCTCCACGACAATGATAACAATTTGAACGCCACTATAAGTGTGTAATGACCAAAACACAGTCGAATAAAAAACTTAACTTGCATTGAAAAATCAGAGAGGCTTCCCATTTATGAAGACTCAAGCAACTGCCTTAACTAATGCTAGAGTTACAGTAGACAGATTTTCAGGAACTCCTCTGCAGTTGGTTTATCTCCATCAACAACATCTGTAATAGCCTTGACAAATATAGCAAGAACTGACAAAATTTCTGTCACATAAGAAACTGCAGCACCCTCCATGTCCTTGACTGCTGTGTCTTTAGCCCTGATCAATTTTTCATCTTGTGAGGACATGTCAAGAGAATCATCCGTGGATGATTTTCCATCCTTAAGACCAAGTTCTTTAACAAGATTAGATGTTGAAAATGTTGGTCTAGCTTTTACTCCATACTGATCAAATACAGATATTGGTATTCTGCAGTCCTGAAAAGTGACATCCTTTGCCAAAAACACATCACAAATGCATGCTCCCTTGTCTTAACCTTGCTGACTAAAGGATGGCGCAGTTAGCACAATCAAACTCAGTGATTGAGGAGAAAGACAGTGCATCAACTACCAAGGTAGTTCCAACTAAAGAAGCTTTTTCAATCAAGCTAAAGTGATCAGAAATAATAGTAGAAAACTTGTGATCAGAAATAACTTGTGCAGCAGCTCTCTTGCATGTGCCGGCAGAAAACATGAAGCAATGTTCAATGATAGTCAGACAACTACAGATAGAACCAACCTGCTAAAACTCCATGCAGCTATATACCTCCTTAACCTCTTCTTGCTTCTTGTACCGGTTAGATTAAAGAAATCTCGTCTCTGCCGATCCAGTGCTCACCCGACAAATTTCTGCAGAGCATTCGGCCTTGCCAGAAATTGAACAACACCTCTTCCCTTCGGTCACAACTCTCCTACAGTGTGGCAATTCCTCTCTCACAGTGATGGTAGATGGCTCTACCTGCCGTTTAACACATCTATAAGCTTCATAAACTGCAGGGATTCTTTATAAAACATATTTGTTAAAGTACAATTCCAAACCTTAAATGAAGCGCTTAAAATTAACTTGCTATACAACAGTATAACCAAGTTAACAAATTACTAATTCATCCTTCAATCAGATCATTAATTTTAAGCTCGCGATTTTCAGCATCTTCACTCTCAATATAATGATTCCGTTTCTTCTTCAACCCACCAGACGGAGCACTGGAAAACAAGTTCGTTGTGCGTTGGGTTAAATTTTCTTCATCACAGAATCAGTTATTCTTTGACCAATAATCCCACAAACAAAGCCAATAACGCCATATTTATTTTGTCTATGCATAATGAACAAGAAGGTGGACCTGCTTAAAACACAAACAAAGTTATCGAATAAAAAGTTGAAGTCACTTCAAGGCGACTTCAGGTAACCGGAAAATAAAGTTGTACTTGATGATTATGAGTTAGAATCATTTTATTTTGATGAAATTGAAGTTACTGCAACATTGAAAGAAAGTGAACTTAAACAAAAAGAAGATGAGTTGGATAAATCCATTATAACAACTAATGACATCATAGCATATAAGGATAAGTCAGCTCAGATTGTTAGACCTTGGGAAGAATTGGAGTTTAAATAAAATAGATATGGCTTGGGATATGTAAAGAACCATGATAACTTCTTTCATATCCCTAATTATAGCAAACCGGTTACATTTGTCAATGGAGGTTTTCTGAAAGATGTTGATTGGACAAAAGCACATGACAATCATGATAAGAAACAAGTACAAAATGATGTTGCAGTTGGACATGATCAGGCTAATGATGCAGATGAAGTTGATGAAAATGAGGATGATCAAGATGATGATCACGTAGTTCAGGATGATCAAAATGTTGATGCAGTTAAGGCAGATTTTGATGATGATACATGTATTGCAAAATTGTTGGATGATGATAATCAATTAGATGAAGAACTTGTACAGTGCCAACATTGTCAGCGAATTGGCCATGATGAGTCAAGTTGTTTTGATCTTCACCCATGTAGTTTTTGTGGTAAGACAAATCACTTCTCTGACTGGTGTCAGCAGAAGAAGAAGAAACAACAAAAACAAGTACACTTTGGATGGATGAATACTTGGCGTTGGCTTTTGGAAATCGTCCTCTTAACCTGTAAATAAGATATGGCAAATATGCAAGATAGCTACAATAGATCCTCCAGTGCAATGGACAAAAGCATTTACAATCGAAACAACCAACATCCACTCCAATCCAAGCATGTACTCCAAAAGATAGAAATTTTATTCCAAGAGCCAAGAGCCAAAAATCTCTAGATGAATTTTACAATGAGAGGCTCCCTCCTTAAATAGGATGGGGAGAGAGTACAACCCTAACCACTTTTTACATGAGTGGCTAGGATTAAAAGATCATAAGATCTAATCAACGGCTAATAATAAATCATAACAATATATCACATGGATCACCCAACATAATGATAGTGCCCTCACTAAATGGTACAACAAGAGGGTGACGTCATCCACTAGAGAAATATAAGTACCAAAATCCACCTCATGGTGACTAGGACATGACAATATAAGCACATGGTGGGGCTAGGAGGCATCAATCCTTACTAGCTCATCCCCAAGGCACAATAAAATAATAAAATATGTCCAAGATAATATAAATGATCAAAATTGTCCTCATAATCCATGACAGTCAAGCAGTAAATGTCCTCCTGCGATCAATGTGGGCATACCCACATGGTGAAAACTGACTGGAAGGTAGTGATGCCACCCTGGAAGACCTCTGTGAAGACCAAATGCCAAAACCTTGCCTCAATTGCCCAAATCGATTTCCTCAGTGACCACTTTATCCCATTTTTTAACTGCCTCGGTAACTGTGAAAGTGCCAAAACAGCCTCCTAGGGCACTAGCGCTGTCCATCTGAGCCCACCAGGCTCTCCAGAAGGGGGGTAAATGGTAAAAACAAGTGGCTGGACCACCCCCTCCATCATCAGCGCCCTAGGTGAACTGGCCAATCATGGCCCTTGCTGCCCAGGCTGGGAAATCAGCCCCAAATCTGGTCATCAAGTGTAAAACTGCATCAATCACTGTCAAAAGTGCCTGGAACTGAAAGATAAGTGTCTCAATGGATCCAGAAGACCCAAATCCACTAGAAATGTGTACTCATACACCATGGGTTGCCCTAATGGGCCAGCTGTAGGGTCCACCATATATGGACAATGTATAATCTGCTGATCTGAAGTAGTAATAAAACCTGCTGAACTGGATCAATCATCATCTGCATCATATGTCCATCATATGATATCATCATCAAGCATGTGGGACCATCAATCATCATCAAATAGGCATCTATACATGGCCCACATCATCACAGATCCCCATAATATATACAACCAAGGATAAATCACGTTAGTAGACCAAGACATGCTTCTCTAATCATTTTCACAGCCTAGCTCAAAGTATAAGATCCATTCAGTGGCATTAATTAAGTTAGCATATTCCGTTGTTATATAAAATTACTTGCACAATAGTTCAAATGACAAACTCACCCATTGGACATGGTCAAACTGCTAGTGAAGGATGAAGGCTAGGAACAAGGTTGGGCAAAGGGGTTGACCTGTCTAACTCAACTCAAAAATACTTTGGACTGGGAGAAAGGGGAAAGCTACAAACTCTGTGCTGGACAAAAGAACACGGGGGATGGCTGTGTCTCACAAATGGATAAGTTGTTTAGAGAGTGCTTATTCAACTTAGGCATCATGTCTACATAAAGTTGATCCAGGTTCATTAGGATCATTCAATTTTATTTCATGGCCTTTTTGGCCTAAATAACCCTTCGGATTTCAGATGTGCTGATAAGCACAACTAGTTGCAGCTTGCATCCAGGGCATGTTTTCAAATATATATAAGGTCAGCAATTGTTTAGATATAACTTTTAGGAACCATTGCTTTTTGGACCTTTCTTATACTCTTCGAGGAGTATTTTTAGCTGTTCATCGCTCTTGCCCTTTTTTTGTTTCCATGGGTGAATTTATAAGTTTCCATAGGTAGAACATGAGCTTTCAGTTTTAGCCAACAACATCTCAAGTGACTAGGGGGAGTTCGAGCCAATGCCAAACATCGGGACAACCGACCAAAGTGATTTAGGCCTACAATCCAACTCACCAAAGGCAAGTTTTGTCACCAACTTAGAGCCGACACACTGAATATACAGGGATGCGGTCCAAACACAGAGGTAGAAAAATGGGGAAGTCCTCGGTATCAGAAAGTCAAACGAGACAGGTCAAGGTTTAAAGTCAAATAGGAAGGTCATGTATGGATGGAGTCAAGTGAATATGGAGCCTACACTAGCCAACTGGTGTCGGGAAAGACCATATCTATGTAAGGTGAAAAACCAGTGGGTTTTGTTAAATGTCCTAAATGTGCAAGCAATTGTCCATTTTATGATTTACAGTTCATTTTAAACAGTTTGCCACATCAGGAATAATATACCAAGCACATGCTGTAATCATGACTAAATCAACAAGGTAATAATCCACAGTCGGTGATAACATATCCATAGATCATACAACATCATCATAATAATAGTCATCATGTACCATCTGAAACACTGCTGAAATACATCTCTAAGCACTGAACTGAAACTGTATGGGATAAAGGGTCACATCAGTCATCAAATTTGAACTCTCAAGGCTCAGCCTTGACACAAGGTCATATACAAATCTGAATAATGTACTGCTCTGATCATGAGTGATCCAAAATATATGGCCATGCTCTGGAATAATGGAAGCTCTTGAATGTGTAGATATCTGTTGTACAAGAATAGTAGCCCTGCTACTATGGTGTGATAACAGTAACATCTGGCTCCAACTGCGGGACGTGTGCTTGATCTAGTCTTAAGGCAAGGAGAGCATACGAGAACACCAGCATCTCAGGTTTCTACAACCTGTAAAAACATCTCAACTTGACAAGAAAACCTTTCAGTAGCACAAGTGTTTGCAAGAAACCAATGAACCATAAGTTACTTTATTCAAAAGGAAAAAACTAACTAATAAAAGGAAATGCAGAAAGTAAATGCTCACTTTGAGGAGCTTATTTCCTAGTCTAAGCATAACATGATAAAAATGCTAAGTAAAATGATAAATCCAATGCAACCACCTTAACATTTCATCAAAAAAGAAATTTACCTTGTGTTTGGTTACCAGCCAAAACAAGGACACCTTATTCACAAGATGCAAACCTGCGAAAATGTTGAGGATGGGAGGGCTGGATGGGAGATCATGACCATGCAGAATATCATCAAACTGCTTCCTCAACTGGCAGGTCCTCTCGCAAGCCGCTTTTATCCAAGATTGGATAGGACTGATGTATAAATCTGTAGGATGGAGTAGATCAACCACACAACCATACCTTAGAGGGCTTATCGGATGAAAAACTTCTGTAGTAACGTAAGCCCCAAGATGCTCCAAATCATAAGAGAAATCTGAATGTGAAGTTGAAGGTTGTGACTGACGTTCAATTGACTGAATCCTATCTGAATCTTCAATGTACTGCTCCTCCAGGTCTTCATTACTAGTGCTCATGTTTGGTTTTGACTGATCATATGAAGCACATCCATGCTCCTCTTTTATATCAAGATCTCCCAGGATTTCCAAATGCACACTCCCTTCTCTAGATACATCAAAAATGGGTTTCTCAATGTATGTCCAATAATCATCATAGGTATTTTTGGCAAAGATGGAGGAGTCTTCACTATTCGTATCATGTCCCTGGCTATATCTATCTTCCTCATGGTCATAATAAACTTCTTTACAAGGCTTGTCTTCAAAATGTTTACAAGAGAACAAGCTTTCCCTAACTTCATTACCATGTGGCGAGTAAAGAGGAGTGTTATCATACATAATATTGTCTTCGTCATAAATTTTTCTATAAGCCTTTGTACTGGTTTCTTCTGAAGGTAGATGCGAAGTACAAGTGTCATTATGCTGAGGAAGTTTCAAATATTCAATGCTTTTCATCATGGCAATACGAAGAGGTTCTTCAATAACATCTTCCATCAATGGTTGCTTAAGAGTTTCTTCATCAACCTCCATAATGGCTTCTCCATGCTCATAATCCTCCTCTTCAGAAAAAGGGTCATAAGGAAGTAAGCCTTCCAAACCATCATCATTATACACATTGCAAACTTCCTCATTTTCAATAAGGGCTTCTGTGATAGTTTTTTCTAGAGGTAGCTTAGGAGTACAAATGTCGTCATCTTGCTTAAGAGTTTCTTCATCAACCTCCATAATGGCTTCTCCATGCTCATAATCCTCCTCTTCAGAAAAAGGGTCATAAGGAAGTAAGCCTTCCAAACCATCATCATTATACACATTGCAAACTTCCTCATTTTCAATAAGGGCTTCTGTGATAGTTTTTTCTGGAGGTAGCTTAGGAGTACAAATGTCGTCATCTTCACTAAAGTAATCTTGAAATCCCAAATCTTCAATGTTTGTTACCATGGCAATGTGAGAAAACTCCTCAAAGACCTCCTCAATTAAAGATCCCTCATGAATGTCTTCGTTAATCTTTGCAATGGCTTCCTCTTCAGGTAAGTTTGGAACATACATATGATCATCATTATTGAAGTGGACCAGGGAACACTCTAAATCTTCCATATTTTCTGTTAAAGTGAAATGCGGAGGGTCTTCAACAATGTCCTCAATCAAGGATGCTTCATGAAACTCTTCAATGGGATCATCATGGATCATTCTCTCAAAGTCAAATTGTGCTCCAGGGAGAATGGCACCATGATTTTCAATAAGCTGCATAATCTCTTCTTTAGTGAGAGAGGCTATAGGAACCTCCACATATTCAATGTTCTCTGTCATGACAACACGAGGAGGCTCAGGGTTTTCCATGTGATATTCTATCTCGGGTAAGAAGTAAGCCAAGGATTTTTCAATGAATCTTTCCACATTGTCATCATCATACTGCCACTGCTTTAAGAAAATTCTAAGGAAGCATGAAAGGGAGGTAATACACTTGTTAGGAAGGCCCTCAGTAAACCAATAATAAGCCTCTCCTTCCAGAGTACCCGCAAACATTTGCATCATATTATCTTCGTACAAAACATTGAAGTCAGCCAGAACCTTAAGGAAAGACATGATGTGTTGGACGACTGGATCACCATTTCCATAAAACCTCGGAAAATAGCTTGATATATCCTCCTCACCATAGTGAAAGTTAGGAAAACCTAGGATATATGCAAAATTGAGGGGAGGATATGCACTAGCAATTTGATCATCAGACTCTTCATCATCCATATTGGTGTCAAAAGCGTCAGTCTGAAATAACCATGGAGGCCAACTTGTACTGAATCAAAGGAGTTGTCAGAATGATGAGCTTTTAAGTTTACTGTGTCGCATGGGCTCATCTACACACAACCAGTCTCAACAAATCTATGAGATACAAGGGTTTTATCCCTTCAATGGAGTCGCCATGTGAGAAAAATAATATGCATTAAAAGCTCACAAAAATATTTTTGTTTTACTTTAAAATTTTATAAAGAGAAAAAGGTTAGTGGAGTCGCCAGATGAAAGAATAAAGGTCTACTCTAAACAATCATCAAACAAAGCAAAAACAAAAAAGGAGAAAACAAAAAGTCGTGACCCGGGAATAGAAAGGTTTATCCCCGGCAACGGCGCCAAAATGTTGCCGCCTAATACACACCTGGGGGGGACGCGGCAGGAAACCTTCAAGCCGCTCGGTGTGTCCTTGGGGGCAAGTGAGAGTCAAGTGCTGTCACCTGATTACTCGACTCCTCCGTGTAGGGTTACTCCTAGCGAAGCCAAGGGGGGTGGTCCCTATAAAAATAATCTAAGGCTTTTAATCTACAACAAAGGATAAAAGTCTATTCTAGGAGTTAAAAGATGATGAGATGAAAAATTAACAACTAACCACTGCTTGCAAATTAAATCAATTGATTAACCCACACAAGATAGTTAAGCATTCACGACATTCAAGATTGAAACTTAAACATGGAAAATTGAAGACCAGTGCCGAGAACGTAAAAAAATGCTTGCAATTGCTGTTGTGAAGGGTTGCTTGTGTAGTCTCCGTGAAAGTATTGCAGTGGCTCGGTTGGTAATTTTTATGATTATTAAATGAGTGGTTAAGGAGTGGGTTAATTCTTGGTTTGGCCCAAAAGAAAACTAAACTTTGAACTGAGTGCTCTAGCAACCTTACCAAGTGTCCAACCATGCGAGGATGAACCCGCTTAAGAACCTGCTGACTCTGTGGATTCAGTCCATGCAACCTCCCGAGTTCTTAGGATTGGATTCTGATGGATTGTCCTATTAACACTAATTACCTTGCACCCGTTTCTGATTGAGCCAACTGTTCCCACTAAGCTGCAGTAGTCAAGAGCATACTCCGGGTTTGGGGCGTTGTTCGTTTTATTAAGACGTGTGATTGGATGATTATCCTACACTAAACCCCAAGCATAAAGCAAGGGGGGTTAATTTTAGGATTAAATTTTAAGAACAGAAAAATAACTTGAAATAAACACAAAAGCATATAAAATGATAAACGAGTCCTTGGAGGACGTTGTGTGCTTGAGTGAGTTATTTAATTACTACTGCTTGAATGAAAACTAATCTAAAACGAAAAAATAGAAAAAGTGCAAAAAACTGAAAAAGGTGCGGATCCCCCTTGGGGGGATTGAGGTCAGGCGCTGGAATTGCTTGCTGTGCTCTTTTTATTCTTTCGATTACAATCAAGAAATTATGAGAACTACTGCTTGCTCTTTATCGTTAGGGAACAAGACAATTTACAATAAGATGTGCAAAAAAAAACATTGCTTTGACGGCTAGTTCTCAGGGTGATTCTCGGAGTTTCGAAGTGTCTTTTCTGTGAGTTTTTTAACTCCAACCTGCTAAGAACATGAAACAGACCAGCAAGCTAAAGTTGATTAGAAATGTCAATCAAAACACTTTAAGAGTGTTCTGATAATACTACAAAGTGCAAAACTGAAACTAACTTAAACTTTTAAGTATGTGAAAGACTAGTTTATTGGCAATTTTTTTAGTCTTTAAGTGACTTTTAATAAACTTTTTAATGTAGGACTATCATAAAATGGTACAAATTCCAGCGAACAAAAGTTTACTGAAAACTACCGAAACACACTTTAGGGGTGTGTTCAGTTTAGATGCAAAAAATGAAAAAATTTCTAACTTAACTACTACAAAAGATGAAATTAAATGACTAAGGAAAGTGAGCTAGAAAGCTACTTCCCTTAGGATTTTTTTTTGCTTGCTTTTGGAAAAGCTAAGCGAACCAAAGCACTTAAATGCCAAATATACTTTTCAACAAAACAAACTTTTCCTATCAAGAACTCTAGATTTTATGATAACACAAACTTGAAAAGGAAAAATTGTAAAATTAGATCTACTTACAGATTTGCTTGATAAAATGTAGATCTTAAGACAAGTAACCAGTAACCAAAGATAGCAGAAGAAAATTTGATCAGAAAAATGGAACCCTTGGGGGTTGAGCGTTTTGAAGAAAGGGCAATGGAGTCAAGCTCCCTGATGCACCGGTAAGATCGAGACTTGGTTCGTATTTACTGAATGAAGGCACGATCTAACATGTTCGTGGACTTCTCCAGCTTAGGCTACCTGTAGACAGATGCAAACAAATAGCAAGGGGATAAGAGCATATGTGTAAATGAACAACAAAAAACTTGAGAAATAATAGATTCAAAGAAGAGATCATACTACTTCTAGCATTCTAATATCATCGACAAAAGTAACCAACCTATAAAGCATTACTCACTATTCCTTATGAAAGATAACTTTCCTTTTAAAAGACATACAATCCCGACAATACTAACTTATGCAACACGATACAGTTTACCTCAAATGTAACAAGCATGAAGATCCAACCAAAGACAATCACCAGACTAGCCTCCAAAGCCTTCTTTATTAAACTCAGAAAAATATTACAATGAACGAGCAATGCCAGCAGAGGTTTCACCTTCTGATCTTTACAATGGAGCCAAGCTCCTCAATATATAGCAAATGGCATGAAGCTAGGGCGCAAAAACCTAAGGAGACAAAGCTCCTAGTTTGTAGAGCAAGCAACCTCATAAGCCAATGGAGAAGCACCATTTCTCTTGGACAAAAACACCTCAAAGAAGAAAATGCCAAATTGATGAAGAAGCTGCCCACTTGTGAAGGAGCTCACGCGTGAGGAATGAGGACGAATGGCAGGACGTTTCCATGCTTTATTGGAAAAAAATCCATTGGTTGCTTTGATGTGCTCATTGGCAGCTAGGGTAGGCGCATATCTAATTAGCAATAAATCCTTCACCCAATGAGAAAGAACCGGCCATGAGGAGAAAGTTGCCCACGTGAAGATGGAGGTCGAACTTAATGTTTCCTTGCTGCGTTGGAGTCAACGTTGGGCTAGGTTGTTTTGATTGGAAGTTTATCCACATGGGTGCCACCTCCCAATGAGGTGGGAACCCACAAACTGAAATCATACCATCCAATATCGAAATATGTACATGGCCGTGGCACACGTGAAGATGGAGGTGAGCACGTGAAGGAGAAACTCTCAATTTGACTTTCAAACACATGCCTTGCCACTTCAGCATAATCGTAATCCTTCATAACTTATAATATATGGTTTTAGAAATTACTTCAAACTCCCATCGTAATGCTCACGGCCATGTGGAGAAGGCAGGCCCCACGTGAAGATGGAGAAGCCGTACGGTTTTGGCAAAATACTTCAAACTTTTTAAAAAAAAAATACACCAACATATCACATGTTTTAACCTTTAACAAAGTCAACCATCTCATTTGACTAATGCCATGTTAATTTAGCATGTGCCAAATAGTCATTTTTTAATATTTTAATCTTTGGTCAAAGTGCACTTTGATGTTTTTTAGCATTAAAGTGCTAATATGAAGCTCTGATAGGCAAAACTGATCCACGGGGGTTCTCGGTCACCCGAAACATAGGAAAACTGGGTACCGGGGTAAAGAGGATGCTCTGAGCTTGAAAACGAGCATCCTTGCGCCAAATTCCGACTCCAGATACCACTTTTATCACTTTTTGAATTTTTTTAATTAAACCATTAAAAAAAATGGCTTAAAAAATGCGAAAAATATTTTTTCTCGGAATCGACTGAAACTTCAGGGGAACCTAGTACATGACAAAACGATAAAATTCTAGCGTCTAGCATGTTCATACATGTTGCAAAATGGGCTCTAATAATCCCCTAAGGCCTAACCCCCACTTTGGGCATTCCAGCTTTGGAGGAGCAGGAGAAAACCTCATCGATTATACTCGGCTAAAGGCAAGGCATAATCGACAAGGGAAAAAATTCCTTGGAATACCTTCTTTGGTTGTCAAGTCCTAGGGAACCGAGTCACTCAAAGACCACCATGCTAGTACGCTTATTACAAACCCCGTGGGGCACGGTCATGTACTGCAAAACATTAAAAAAAAAGGGGGCCTTGAACAGGCCAAGCTTGGAACTTCTGAACACTGAAAAGCACAAGTGATTGTGCAACACTGGCAGCTCACTGAAGTCCAACTAAAGTGCAACTTTAGGTGGTAACAAGTCCCACACCACCAATGTGCCCTCATGACCAAGTGCCACCTTATTTTCCTATCTTAAATATTTATTTATCCCCCTTTTAATATATTTTTGTCAAGCTAATGTCCATTTGGGGTTTTATAGTTCCCTTATTCCAAATCTAATGTTTCCACCCCAACCTAGGAAACTAGTAGATTGGTGGAATTTTCCCTTCTAGTGATTTATTCGGATGGGGACATTACACGAAGCCACAGTGCCTCGCAACTAGCGTGACTGGCTGCCATGTACTCAGCCTCAGCAGAACTCAAGCAACGGACTTTTGCTTCCGATTGAACCACGACACTGCTGTCGAGCCCAAACTGAAGCAGCAACCGGAAGTGCTCTTTCGATCCATCACATGGCCTGCCCAATATGAATCCGTGAAGCCAACCAAGCTAACTCCACCCGAACTCTGTAGTCCAAACCATAGTCCATTGTCCCTGCAAGGTATCTCCAGTGTTACAAATATCGGCAATTTATCGCCGACATCGCAAGTTATCGCGATGTCTACTCCGCGCCGATATTATTGGTAAAAATTGCCCTGATTTTTAAGGCGATGTTCCAGGCGATAAAATCGCGATTTTTTCGCGATATTTCCTAAAAAATCGCGAGTCGATATGATGTTATCACCAAGCAGAAAAAACATTCGGTTTTTTTTGTGTGTTTTGCCCATCATTCAGGCTCGCTCGGGGTTTGTTTTCATCGTTCCAGATTGGGTTTCTGCTAGTGCGCCTGTCAGTGCGAAGTGGGAACCGGAGGTCACAGTGGAAGTTGGACAGGAGGAGCAGCTGGCAACACCGTAGCAGAATTGTTGTCCCATTGTCACGGCCCAGGGTTTGAACTTTGAAGTTCAAGCGAACACCGGCACGATGGAGCAGAGGAAGCAGAGGAAGCAGCAGATCATTGTTTCCGTTTCGTGGGGGAGGAGAATGTTGTTGCCAGCTCGAGCCGCACATGTGGAGAAGTTTTTCACCAACCCTAAGTCTAATTGTTATGCATATTGTTGTTTGTAGCATACTAATTTAATTTTTAAATTGAAATTCCAATTTTTCAGTTTAAAAACTAAAAATTAAAAATGATTAGTTTTAATTTTTAAATTCCAATTTTTAAGTTTAAATTTAAAAACTAAAAATTAAAATGATTACAAATTTACAAGGATACCTGCAAACTTGCAAACACCTTCATCTTGCAAAGCCCCTTCATCTTGCAAACTTGCAAACTCCCGTTTCCTCTTTCACTGTGATACTAACATGATGGTTCATAAATTCATTTAACTCAAGTTAATTCATGTGGCAATGTGTTTATTTGATGTTCTTGTTGCTTTAGATGTTTAGAAAATTGAAAAAAAATGAATATTTTTGTATTTTTTTAAGTTTGTCGATATATTGCCGATGTTTGCCGACATTTTCACCGATAAATCCGATAATTTCTTTTTGGACCCTCGGCGATATATTCGCCGACAAGATATTTGTAACATTGAACTCAACACATGTTTCGCGGCTAACCAGCTCCTAGGCTCCACCATGAACTGACTGAGAGTGTTCACCGAAAAACAAAAGTCTAGCTTGGTGTTGACCATATACATCAGTGAACCAATGAGCTGACAATATAAAGTGGGATCTACCAACTCTCCCTCAGAAGCATGAAGCTTCTTCCAGTTGGTGATCATCGGTGTGGTCATCGGCCTGCAATCCTCATCTGAAATCTCCTCAGAATATCTACAGCATATTTTCCTTGTCCCAGGAAAATATGACCAGGCTCCTGCCAAACCCCCATCCCCAAATAATAATGCATCAACCCAATATCGGTCATCTCATACTCTGAAGCAAGATCTCTCTTGCAAGCTACAATGAGGCGCTCCTCCCATGTGATAAGCAAGTCATCAACATATAATAGAAGAATGAGTGGATCACCACCAACCACAATGTAGTAAAGGTTGGGATCAACCTCACTCTTCTGAAATCCCATCGACATCAAGTAAGCATCAATCCTGGAATACCAAGCTCGAGGAGATTACTTCAGACCATACAAGGCCTTCTTCAGCCTGCACATATGAGAATCTCTCCCATGGATCTCAAAGCCCTGAGGTTGCTCCAAATAAACCTCCTCTTGTAGAATACCATTGAGAAATGCGGTCTTCACATCCATCTAGTGGATCTTCCAACCCATCTCTGCTGCTATGGAAATCACTGCTCTAATAGAGGAATATCGGGCAACTAGCGCAAAGGTCCCATCATAATCAACTCCCTCAACCTGAGAAAACCCCTGTGCCACAAATCGAGCTTTGAACTTCTCCACACTGCCATCTGCAACATGCTTCACCTTGTAAATCCACATGGAAGTCACTACCGACTTCCCCTCTGGTCTCGGTACAATCTCCCATACATAATTCATCATGATGGAATGGTATTCTTCCATCATGGCATCTCTCCAAACCTAATGCTGAGAGGCCTCCTCGAAGTTGGAAGGCTCCGAATCACGAAGACTAGCAACCAATGCCATACCCAGTCTGTCTGGCACTAAGTTGCGGGGAAGCGCTCTCCCCCCTCTCGCCCCCCGCTCCAGAAGCTAGCTTCCGGCCGAAGCTAGGCAGAAGCTAAGCAGAAGCGCGCTTCGCTTTCGCTTCCGGGCGGAATCGATTTTGAGAATCGCGCTTCGGGAAAAAAAAAATCGCTCCCTGCCACTGTGTGAGAGCGTTGAGGAATCGATCCGAAGCATCGCTTCCGGATCGATTCCTCTTCGCTTCCGACTCGCTTCCTTCATCGATTCCGGTTTTTAAAAAACGCTTCGGTCGCTTCCCGAAATCGATTCTCAGCGCTTCCTCGGACGATTCGCCCAAACCCGCGATTTTTTGCTTGAGTTGGAGCTTGTGGGGTCCACGCTTGGGGTTTTGGAGGGGGGAATAGGGCTTTGAGGTATAAAGCCCTCCTCCACACTCCATTTTGTCACTTTCATTTGAGAAGAGAAGAGAAGAGAGGAGAGGAGAGGAGAAGAGAAGAGAAGAGGAGAAAGAGGAGAAGAGAAGAGGAGAAGGTGCCATTGGAGATTGAAGAAGGTTGGAATCTTGGATGCTTGGAGCCTTGGCAAGTTGGCACACTCACTACCATTGGAGTCTTGGACATCCAAATAGGTAGGCTCTAAACCCTTTCTTGTTGATTTGCTTTGTGTTTGAAGTTTGAACTTGAAGTTTTGATGCTTGAGACTTGAATTTTTTAAGCTTGAAATTTGACTAGAATCTAGAATGTCATTGTAAATGTTCCTCTCCTACTCTTTCCCATGCTTTCTCCATCATTTCTATTGCAGGGCAACAGGTTAAACTCTAGTTCCACTTCCAACTTCCAAGTCCAACAAACATGATGATGGGTTTATGGTTTCTTTTGTTGGTTCCATTTGTTGTTTTGATGATGTTCATTGAAAACCGGAGGAGGAATGAGGGAGAGGGAGATGATGAAGAAGTGGGTAGTGGCACATACCGTGGAGAGGAGGAGGGAGGCGAAGAGGAGGAGGAGGAGGAGGAGGGAAACCGAATGAAAACCAAGGAAGACACAACACCCTTATGGAAATATGTCACCAAGCAGGGAGGAAGCAAGGGGGGTGGAACCGCCAAATTTGGTTGCCCCCATTGTAAAAAGACTTACACGGGTTCATATACCCGTCTGAGAAGACATCTATGTGGGAACATGCCATGTGATGAAAACAAAACTGTAGGAGTTTGTGTTTGCAAAAGTGTGACATCAACACAAAGAGCCATGTATAAGAAGGAAGAATTTGAAGCACAAAACAAATCAAAAGCAAGGTTTGACCATGACCCCTCAATGAACTCACCGATAGCTAGAGGCCCATCCACCCAAGGTAGTGGATTCTCACCCCCTGGGTCACGCAGGACAATATCAGATTTCCTTGACACCAACGGTAGGGATGATGTGGATGCAAGAGTGTTCCGGTTTCTCTATGCATGTGGCATACCGTTCAATGTCCTTCGCTCACCCTATTGGCATGAAATGGTAGATGCCATTCGCACTGCTCCAGCAGGATACAAGAGCCCAGGGTATGACAAAGCTAGAACTGTGGGGCTTGACAAGGAAAGAGGCAAGATCCAAAATGCTTTGGGGCAATTCACAAATGCTTGGAATGAGTATGGAGTATCAATTGTATCAGATGGATGGACAAATGTAAAAGGCAAGCCATTGATAAATGTTCTTGGTGTGTCTGCTACTGGTGCAGTCTTCCTTTCAGCCCATGACTACTCAGATAAATTCAAGACTGGCATAAACATTGCAGAACTCCTCCTCAAAACCATTGAATCTATTGGTCCATACAATGTCATCCAAGTCATAACCGACAATGCTGCTAATTGTAAGGCAGCGGGAGCAATCATTGAAGATAAATACCCCAACATATTTTGGTCTGGGTGTTTGGTTCACACAATGAACCTTTTGATGCACGACATCATTAAGTTGAAGGAAAATCAATACAAATGGATTGGTGAATTGTACAAAAAGGGCAAGAAGATGATAAGATTTATAACCAACCATAGCAATGCCCATGGCATTTTCCGCAGTCACTCAAAGTTGGAGCTATTGAAGATAGCAAAGACTAGATTTGCTAGCTACTACCTCACTTTCAGGCACCTTTTGAAGGTAAGAGAGGCATTAGCTAGCATGGTATCAAGTGAGTCATGGCAGGTCTTGAAAGATAGGTGTACATCCGCATCTGAAAGGCTTGATTTTCAGGAGGTGGAAGAAACAGTTCTTGATGCGGGATTTTGGGCAAGTGTCAAGTATGTTTTGCAGTTCACAAAGCCCATATATAACATGATTCGGTTTGCAGATACAGATAAGCCGGTGATTGGGGAGGTGTATGAGCAGATGGATAACATGCTGGGTCAAATTAAAGATATTGTTGAACAGAAAGATCCCATCTTGTATGACCATATTCATGAACATGTGGTCAAAAGGTGGGAACATCTCAATGTTCCACTGCATGCCTTAGCGTATGTATTAACACCAAAATATTATTCTCCATCTTGGTTGGCCAAACCAGCACCTGGGGGTGGGGTTAGGAGAAAGCCCCACACAGATCCAGAGGTACATCTTGCGTACCTGACTGCTATAGACAAGTTGGTCCCTGATTTAGAGGAATGTGACATATTGCGCAGTGAATTAAGCAAATACCTCAGTGAAGTTGGTCCATTTGGTACTTTGCATGCAATCAGAGATCGAGATAGGGCGCCTCCTATCGAATGGTGGAACATGTATGGCTCAACATGCCAACGCTTGTATAGATTGGCTGTTAGAGTGCTTTCACAGGTGGTTAACAGTTCCTCTGCAGAAAGGTGTTGGAGCACCTATAGCTTCATCCACTCAGTGAAAAGAAATCGATTAAATGAAAACCGAGCAGAAAGCTTGGTTTATGTACATTACAACTTGAGGTTGTTGACTCATTATTGTGAGCGTGCCAAAACTGATAGATCATATGTCACTTGGGACAACAATCCGGAGGAGCATAACTTGGAGGATGGAGCCATAGCTTTGGAGCGCTTGGAGGAAGAGCTTTTGGGCGATGAGGATGACGCATATGCAGTACCACTACCAATGGCGCCGCCATCTCCTTCCTCGTTTCCAGATGCACCATCTTTGCCTAAAGGTTCACGACCTCCATCTACATCAGTGAGGGGGGGTCGTGCAGGATCGAGTCTTGGACGTGGCTCAGCAGTGGTGGCTGCTGGGGATGATAATCCCACTCCCGTTGTTCAAAGACCACGAGAAAAGAAAATGGAAATTTCTCGTGGCAAGAGGAAACATCCATGATTCCATAAAATCTACTTTTCTTGTATTTTCTTGTTTACAGTACTTTCAAGTTTCGGCACTATTGACTCTTTTATATTTATTATCATATATTTTGTAAACATTACATGGCATTTCAAGTTTGAAGTTTTATGTTGAACCTACGGTCTACCTTTGAATTTGAAGCTTTAAGGTTGAATCTTGATGTTATAACTTATGGAATCATGGATATTGGACCTATGGTTGATGAAATCATGAATTCACTAGTAAATGATTAATGATGATTGATGAATGATGTTATATGGTATTATTGTTTATTTCATGCTTTTCAATGATTAATGATGTTATATGATGTTATCTGATGATTGATGAACTTCTACTTGCATTTGTTGACATATATGCATCAAAAAATATAAAAAATATATATTATATAAAAAACGCTTCCGGAACGCTTCCTAACCGGAAGCTTTTGAAAATTTCGCTTCTCGCTCCCGCTCCCAAGTAACCTTGGTCTGGCATCACAATTGTCCTAATTGGTTCCTTGGGCTTACCAAAAGAAATTGCTTCCTTCAAGGTTTCATGAAGCCACTTGGGCTTCCTCTTCCCTGAAGGTGGCTCCCAAACTGGTCTCTCATCCTCTGAAGAACTGCCAAAAGTAGATGGCCCAGAAACCTGTGAACCAGTAGCTGGTGAACTAGCCACTAGTGAACTCAGTGATCCAGAAGCTGCAACTGGTGAACGTGTGAACCAGTAGCTGGTGAACTAGCCACTGGTGAACTCAGTGATCCAGAAGCTGCAACTGGTGAACCTGTGACGTGAGAACCAGAACCTGTCCCCGAAATACCTGCTGGCTGAACCACTAAACCTGTAGAACCTGTGCTTGTAATTTGTGGTCCAGTCACTCGGAAACCTGTGATCCTGTACTCTGAACTGGTGGTACCTATATAACTGCCTGAGGTGCGGAAACATGTGACTCCTCCTACTCCAACTCTCTGGTCTTCCTGAAGGCTCGCTCCTCCTCAAATCTCACTTCCCGCCTCACAACAACCTTCCTCTGGGCAAGAAGATAAATGCAGAAGGCCTTCGAAATCTCATCATAGCCCACAAAGATACCCTTCTCTGCGGTGGGCTCCAACTTTGTCCTCTTCTCATAAGGGACATGAGAGTAAGTCAAGCAACCAAACATGCGAAAATGACCAACCTCAGGCTTCTTGCCTGTGAACATCTCCAAGGATTATTTCTTCCCAAGGCACGGTGGGGACTCCTGTTCTGAAGGTATACAACTGTACTACAAGCCTCGACCCAAAGGAATAAAGGCAGACTCTGATCATGACGCATGGCTCTCGCTGCTCCCACAATAGCTCTGTTCTTCCTTTCAGCCACTCCATTCTACTCAGGAGTATATGGTACTGTCAACTGTCTTGGTATGCCCTCCTGTATGCAAAACTCATCGAACTCCTTGGAGGTATATTCACCCCCATTGTCTAATCTAAGTGCCTGAATCCTCCTCCCAGTTTGGTTCTCCACAAGAGCTTTAAACTCTTGGAAACTCTGCAAGACCTCAACAAATTTCTTGCTCCTCGGGAAGTAGATCCAGGTCTTCCTGGAATAATCATCAATGAATGTCACATTGTACTCAAAACCTCTCAAGGAAACAGATGACATAGGGCCACACATATCTGAATGAATCAAATCAAGCACTCCTATTGACCTGCTGTCACTGCTAGGAAAAATAGTCTTGGTATACTTTCTCAAAGCACACCCTCTACAAACATCATTGTACTCTGTGCTAAACTCTAGTATACCTGTAACCATGTCCCTCAACAATCTCAGAGCTGGATGATGCAGATGAGCCATCCTCCGATGCCAAAGCTCACAAAAATCATTGCTGCTGCTATGTGCCAAAGCATGTTGGGGCTGAAACAAGACCTTGTACAGCTTCCCACATCTGACTCCAATGACAAAGGAGGCAGATGGTCCTGCAGTCTTGGGGAAAATACGCACATGTCCATCTAGGAAATAAACCCCAAGCCCTTTGTCCTAGATCGTGGAAAATAATATCAAGTTCTTCTTCAGCCCAGGAACAAATAACACATCCCTCAAAATCATGGGACTCATAGACTCCCTCTGAAATGTAACGGTCCCACAACCAACAGCCTGACAACTGTGTCATTTCCAAACACAACCTCCACATCTCTGCCCGCCTGTGAAAGCTCGGAAAACATCTCTCAAGTACCTATCATATGGCTCGAGGCTCCACTGTCAATGTACCAAGTGGTGAAAGTACCCATAGGATGACCTGTCAACAAAGAATGCTCCCTCTCAATCTCTATATCAGTGCTGGTGATGATAGAAGCTCTCTCTCTCAATATGTCCAACACAGAGAGAAAACTCTCTCAAACATAGTTGTATACTCATCAACCTCTACTGAAGCAGCGGTCTACTGCTTCTTCTTCTTCTTGTTGTTTGGGCATTGTGAGGCATAGTGCCCAAACCCCTGACAAGCAAAGCACTTGACTTTGCTCAAATCCTTCTTAGCCCCACCCTGCTTGGGACCCTTCTTGGACTTTTTCTTCCCTCTTGCAGTCAAAGCCACACTTTCCTCATCCTCCTTACTCTTTGAAGAGCTCCCTGCACAAGACCTCTCCGGGTCTCCTCCTACACAAAATCATCCCAAAGTCTATCCCAGGAAGGGAAGTTCTCCCTGGCAACTATAGCCTCCACAAAAACAGCCCAAGGTTTGGTCACATCATTCAAAGTTGTCCGCACTAGCTCACTGCCAGAAACAACCTCTCCAACTGCTGCAAGCTCATCTCTCACCTGAGATATCCTAGTAAGATAGGATGTTACTCCCTCTGCTTTGTTCATCTTAACACTTTTCAGCTTCTCTCTCAAGACCATTTTCTAGTTCTCATTTGAGCTCTGGTATAAGCTGGTCAAAGCATCCCACATTTTAATGCATGGTCTTTGCCTATAATATGTGGAATAACATGGTCCTTAACTACGTCTAGAATGATCCTTCTATCCTTAATGAACTTTTTGTTGAAAGCTGCTAGTGCTTGTGCATCGGTGGATGCGGGAACTAGAATTGGATTTGTCCATGTATTATTTACCACTTCATCCCAAAGTTCATTTTCCTCCAAAATAAGCACTATCCTAGCCTTCCATGGAACAAAATTCCCTGCTCCATCTAACCTATCTTCCAACCTAAGTCCTGTAGCCATTTCAATGCCGGCTCAAACTTCAACAAGGTGTTGCTCACTGACAAAAGAAGACCAACTGTAAATCTGAAAATTTCACTTCATTATTCTGTCCCCAAGCTCTGATAACATGAAAGTTTTTTGAGGTTCAACCCAACCCGGTTTCAAGTCAAAATATTAGAGAGTTTAATGCCCAACCCAGTTTACATTAGCGCTGGAAAAATTCATATAACATTTTCAAACTTAGAAACAGAGATTGAACATCACTGTTTATGGCAGAAAATTTAATAATAAGTGCACACCATGAAATTTTCAAGACAGAAAATTTTGGCCTCAAAACTTGTGCCCAGAATTGTTGTACGGGCCTACTATACGAATTCTTGAAATTTGTGCCACTGTACTGTTGGGTCACGGATTTGTCTATATTTTCATCACCTATCGACATATATTTCATCCCTCTTCTTCATATTATTATCCATTTATCAATCCATTTTCCATCCATTTGCTGTAACTGCCCGTAAAATACCATATTACTTCCATTGATGCTTTAGTGGTTAATAAAGATTATTTTCCTTTATCTCTGATGAATTGAAGACTATTATGCATAATTTTACTGATGATGGTTTGTGGAGTGATTTTTCATATTAATAGCAGTAGCACTCATGGTTCAAGCCTCCAAAGTTGGCATGCTGGCACACGTCCACATGGATATTCTCAACATGGTTTCATTTCTAGGATTGATTATGTGGATTTGTGATTTCGATTCCTGCCCAAGTCCATCATGGCAGCCTCCAGCTCATACTCAAACGGTTCCAACCAGAAACGTGTGCCAGATAAGAACACAGTGATTCGCGTTTCGATTTGCGGGCAGATGAAGAAGAATCTCGAAAATCTGGGACATGGATTTTGTGCATAACGACCTCAATTACCTCACTCGTGAGGAAATCGCCAAATAAAGCTACGGTTTGAGATATACAGCGGGTTCTCTAAACATGTAATTCCCAGATTTTCAGTTGCGACCGGTTTTATAAATTAGCAATTGGTTGAAACAGATTCCAAGTTGGGAATTCGGTTTCTCATTCTCATGAGAGAATTTAATGTATAAATATGTAATCATTCTCATGTGAGAGGAGGGCAAGTAATGTTATGCTATAGGATTTTATCCAGACTTTGTTGTAATACTTTCATTATGATAATACATGCTGGCAATTTCTTAATTCTAGAGTTGTAGACTTTCATTGTGGAGATCTTGCTCTGCTCAATGGAGCAAGGGCCCTCTTCCCTGAGCAGATGTTGGTAGTGTTGATTGTAAGTGTGTTATTATGTAGATTGGCTTATTATTTAGTTCATGCTTTCATTCATTTAGATTTATCATAGTTGTTTCCTGTTAATTTTTTTTTGATAGATCGTTGGCCAACATAGCATTTCTTTTAGATTCATGCAATTAGATCTTGCTTCATAAGAATTGATTTTGTTTGAATTGTGATTAGATTTACAGTTTTATGAATAGGATTACGGTTTGATTTATTTTCAAGAAGGTGTGATCTAGTTTACAAAGAGTTTCAATTTCATATCAATAGATAACAGTGTCAGGTAGAAATTGTGCTTGCATAGATCTTGCACGATAGCTTGTTGATAATTTATGTTCTGGTAGTATCAGCTGTTTAATTAATTAGACAATTAATTTGCCCAACATGTACTTCTCCTCCCTCCTGCAAATTTTCTTCTTCTCCTCTCAAGAAGCGAATTGCTCTCAGCTCTCTCAAATCCCATGAAAGAATGAATGGTGAAAATTCTTTCCCTTGCCTTTTTGTTTGGATGCTAGGGTGAGTGAAGAGACATCTAATCCAAGGGCCCACATTGATTTAGATGGATGGATGAGATTAAAAGCTAATTTAATTCTCTCCAAAATTAATTTCATTCACTTTACTTAAATTTATCAAAGAGTCTCTTTAATCTCTAAAGTGGAATTAAATGCTCATCTCAAGTCATTTAATGCAAGGGTCATGTTATTTTCCCCTTTTGTGACTTAGGCTAATTTTCACTAGGAGAACACTTTCCTAGGTACAAAATCATCATTCAATACTCTTGAAACACATTGACGAACTCTGAAAATGAAAACATAAACTTTGCTTCAAAACTAAAAAGTCGTTGAACCACATGCCTTGATTTGAAAGAATATGCAAATGCCTTCATCATGAAATCTTCAAGGAAAATATTAAAATGTGCAAAGAACTTAATGAAAGTTGCAATAGGTAATGCAGCAACATTAGGATCCCCATAGAACTATGGAACGTGTTATTTCTATGTTTCATAAATGCATTCATAAGGATATCCTAGAATACATGAAAAATACAAAGGGCTAGACCCTTGGTCCCAAATATCTTGGGATGATGCCATGCTCCTTTACATCAGCAATCTTCGACCTAAAATGCAAAATATACGACTACAACCAAATCTGAAATATACCTCATGTGGAGTCGCCAAGCTAAGGCTCAAAAGTGCCTTCAAACTTGTTGGATGTGCTCATCTCTACTCAGCTCTACACCCAAAAAAGTTTTCAAAATCTGCAACAGGGCTAGCGCGTTGGTCCTTTCATGGAGTCGCCACAATGAGCTATTGATCTTCAAAAATCTATACTCATAATATCATAGCAAGACAACAAATTCCATGAAATATACTTTATCCTCAACAACGGCGCAAAAAATGTTACCTACCCAACCTACACTTACTGATAAAAGAGATAAACCACAAGGTGCAACCCGAGAGGGAACTACTAGGATGGTTACCACTATCACCTAAGCACCTATCCTCTACAATAGGTTGGCTCTCCTCCAACTCTAGGGGTTATCCCTACATTAGATTGCTAAGACTATGGCATTGAGGCTGTCATGTCCCCAATTAAATGATTTTCAAATAAATAATTAAGTTGGCCTACCCAATTCCTAAGGGTTATGCGGAAGAATTAAAATATTGACATTTAACTCCAAGGTCTATAGTTTCTCATGAAAATTTAATATTATAAATTGATGGTCGAAAAATAGGCCAATAAATTATGGAATAAATGTTAAATGCTCATAAATGAAGTGGCATTAGGTCCTAGTTGGACTTGGGGGCGCATAGGTGGACATGTGGGGTCCACATGAGAGAATATTCCTCCTTTAAACATGGAGCCATCCCCAAGTTCGAGTTGGAAGGGAAGAAGTAAAAATCATGAAGGAAGAGGAAGAGTCATAGAGTTAAAAATAGGCAATGACAGATTCTATGACAACTATGACAAGCATTATGACACTTATGACAGATTCTATGACACCTATGACACTTATGACAGATTCTATGACATCTATGAAAATGCAAGAGCTAAAAATAGAACAAGAGGGAGCATGAGAGGAGTTACACATCTCCAAAGCATCCAAAAGATTCCCTAAGTCGAATTCATGGAGGAGTTGGAGACAAAAGATGACCCAAGTGTCATGTGGGGCCAATGAAGGGTCATAAGCCCCACTAATTCGAATTTCATGAGTAATTAGGAGATAATTTGAGTTGTAAGGAGGTAAATGACTCAACTAAAGTTATTAAAAGGAGTCCAAGTCGAAATGGAGTAGCTTTTGATCATTTTTTATTTGCATCTTTGCAATTTGGAGAGCTTCAAGCTTGTCCTTGCACGGTGGATGTTCATATTCCCTGCCTTAGTACCAATTTCGAGGGTGCAAGATTCCCATCCAAGTTGGTTGATAGAGAGGCCATTCAGACCTCTCAACAGAGCTTCATGGAGATGTTTTGATGCAGGTTCAACCCCCATCTGAGTTCAAGTTCATATTCTCTCTTCCTTCTCTACTATCATTCTCCTATCTTTCTCTCAATGTTCATGTAAAGTGAGATAGCTCAGTCTTTGTTGCATATAGATAATGGAAGGCTGTTGTTTCGACCTTATGAACTTGTTAATGGATGCATAACTCTGTAATGGATAGATCATGAGAGCCACGGCTCGAAATACTAAGCACTTCATGTACTATTTCTCCAAGTAACATCGATATTCGAGCTAGTTTCCTCTTTCTCTCAATGTCATGTAAAAGTGTGATGGCTCACTTCTTGTTGCATCTAGCTAATGGAGGATTGCTATTTTGACCTTATGGACATGTTAGTTGCTGCATAACTCTGTAATAGACATATCATGAGAGCCACAGCTTGAAATCCCTTGGACCATATAAGAAAACTCAAGCAAAAACCACCATTTTGGGCCATTGCGTCCTTGTATACATTTATGAAACTTTGAGCATTTATATATCAGTTTTGCACCAGAATTCTTCTGAGTTATGTAGTTGTTTGAGAAGCCTATTATTTACTGTACATGAGACATAAATGTTATGCAGACCCCTTTTTGCATTTGCTTAGAATTCCATGTAAAAATTTCCGCTATATTGCTCACAATTTCCAAGCAATGAATGTGTTTTGTAACCTTATGTTTTAAGATTGCCTTAGCAAGCTATAAATCTAAATCAATGTTGCACCTAGGTTGTTTTGGAGGTCCTTGATATGATCCAAGTGTCTGTTCTGAACGTTGGGAGGGTCGTACAGCATTTGGGAATCCAAAAGAGTCATCTACCCTTGGGGGTTTTAACATCGTTTTTCCTAGTATTTTTGTCTTTTATTCCCCAGTTGTAAATGCAAGTTGTTGAAGTCATTAGCAAGTGTCCAAGCATCTAATAGCTACATTATTGTGTCCTAATACACCTCAATCCACTCCATCCATAATTCGAAACTATTTGGGATCATTTGGGACAGTTTGGGGTTTCACTAGTCCAAGGTTCGAAAATTGGCCAAATTGAGTAAATTATCAAAATAGGGATATTACAGAGGCTTAAGGTGATACAAGGAAAATAAGCCTTAACAAAATGAGTGTAGTAGAAGGTGATACAAGGAAAATAAGCCTTTTCTCCCTTGAAGACTTGGAGAAAATCAAGAAGGCAATGTTGGACACCAAAGGTAATTTTTTGAATTTGATTTCTGATAGAGATTATTTAATTGATATTGTTGGTTTGTATCATGGAATAACCTTGAAGGATGGAGAAGAGAATGACAAGCTCTCAAATGAGTTGGAGTCCACCCAAAATACACTCCAAAAATCTATGGTGCAGATTGAGCAACTTCAAGAGAAGTTGCAAAGGTCCTTTACACCCTCCTACATATCAGACAATCATGCAATGGCTAAAAGAATTTATGCTACAAAGGAGGAATCTCATGTGATGGTGGAACATGAGGTACATGTTGATATGCAGGTGCTTAAAGAGGCTACATTCAAACAAGAAGGAAGACAAGCACTTGTTCTTGTTCAGAGGGATTATGAGTTGCCTCCTGGCGAGAGTTGCAGAGCCTTGGAGGAGGCACATGATCTCACAATAGTTGGACCAGCCAATTATGGAGAAGATGCATTAAAAAGTTTGATGGGTAAGAGTTGCAAAGAGTTAAGGTTGGTTCACAATTCTTCACCCCCTACTTTTTCAGCCACATCCATTGGGGATGAAAATTGGGTGAAAGCTTTCTTTCTAATGGTGCCACATGAGAAGTATGAAACTCATATCTCTCCTTTTGATGATGACATGACTAGAGCACCTTATTATTTACATTTGCAGCAACATCCTTTGTTACCTTATGATGATACATATCTACATTGATGCACCTATGATGTCCACTTGAGTCACTTGAAGACTCATGATTTTCCTTGCTCCTTTCTTAGTTCAATTGATGTTGGAGGAACTTCATCCAATACTTGCGTGAAAAGATATATGATTGGAGCACATTTTTATTGGCAACAACATCCTTTGTTATTTCTTGATGATACACATATCCATGGATGCACAAATGGTACTGTTATCACATATATAGTAGCCGGGCTACCATACATTTTTTGTCAGATTCCAGTACACTATTCAGCCAGTTCCCTTACATTGAGATGCTGAGATGAGCATCAATATTGGATCACTGTCAGATTTTGGACAGCAGTATATATATTCCCCATGCCATGACTGAGTCTCAGGACACTCAGAGAGATGACCGATGTAGCCATTATACCATTTGCACAGAGCAGTCAATAGTGCCCAGAGTTACAGTGGCAGTTTCAGAGGACAGATGATGGTTCAGATGATGAGCATTCAGGTATATGACTCAGCAGGTATATCATAGTGTTGTGGTTATATTGCTTTTATATTTATTCTTATAGCATGTCTTAGCACCTAGTGTCATGATCTGGCGATCAGATAGATATGTGGACCTGGTTGATCTTATTATATATATTATATTGTCCCTACTCAGACTTAGAAGTTCACTATTCATACTCATTGGTTTTACCCTCCTTAGGGAGAATAGTGGTGATCATTCCACCATACCTTGGCTTGCTAGTGTTGGCTCCATTATTCATTGTTTTCATCCATCCATTGCCTACCTTTTAGTTTATCACCCTAACTTACTACTTGACTAGTGACATGGAGGTTCTTTTCCCCACTGTAGCCTCTATATTGGATGAGCTTCCATGTTTATTGTGTCTCGGCTCTGAGTTGGTGACAAAACTTACCTATGGTGAGTTGGAGTTCCTTGTGAATTCCCCCTAGTCACTAAAGTTGTGTTGGCTAAACCTGAAACTTTTAGTGCTGCCATGAATACAAAATCTGGAAAATGAAATGCTATATCTTGTATGAAAAGCCCATTCATGCAATGTGTTTCTAAACACACATGAATGAAAGGCATGCCAAATGAAAATGGCCATGAAAATAAAATGTTATATCTTTTGGAAATGTAAATACCTAGGTAAACAAGCTGTCTATGACACACCTAGAAGTGCTCAGGTAAACAAGTGCCTTAAAAACACACCTGCAACAGAAAGCCTCAAATAAATGTAAATCTATGCAATGTGTTCATAAACACACATAGAACAAAGGCTATGGAAACTTCAGGCCCAAAAAGCAATGGAACTTAAATGCTATATCTAAATTATTGCTGGCCTTATTTGTATTATGGATTGTGCGCATCTATTAAAGGTGAATAAACCCTCTTTGAACAACTCATCCATTTGTGAGACACCGCCATTCCCTATGTTGTTGCTCATTCAGTATATAATATGGTGTGTATTCCCTTTCCCTATTCCAAAGTGTCACAATGTTAAGTCAGTCAAGTCATCCTTTAGCCTAGCCATTTATTTTAGCCTTCACCCTTCACTAGCAAATTGATCACAGCTATGAAGTGAGTATGGTCTTGAAAGTCTAGTCTGAGTAATAATAATAATTAGTGACATTATATATTTGGATTTAGGTCACCAGTAATGATTACTTTGTGTTATAATTGCTATTTGAATAAGTTGTAAAGCATGCATTAACCTTTAACACTTTGCAGCAGCTTATGATCATAGTCTGAGTTATATTTGGTCATGTTGACTTGGTCAAACCTAGTTTGACCAAGGTCAACCATAGGACATGAGATGGTTGGACCTTGTGATGATACAGATAGATGATATAGGGTCCATGTACATGTACATGATGATTCTATGCAGCAGATATAGGGTTATGATGATGATTTATGGTTTTCAACATCATTTGATCATTTACAGATTATTATTATTTCACCTGTTCCGGTATATTGGATTTATTATATGATTATGCAGAGATTCATATGGTGTATGAGTACACATCTTGGATAGATTTGGATTTTCTGAGTCCAATGAGACAGTCTGTTTTCAGTTCCGGGCACTTACAGTGATGATTGAGCCTCAGTAGGCTAACGCAGTGCAGTTTTGGTCTGTCGGAGACCCAGTCAAAGCAGAGAGGATTTTTATTTGGTTGACCTAGGGCACTGTGCTTGGAGTGGGTGGTCCAGCCACTTGTTTTTACCATATTACTCCCCTCTCGGACACACTGGTGCCCTCACCTTGACAGCGCAAGCACTCCAGGAGGCAGTTTGGGGCAATTTCACGCTTCCCGAGGCATTTCAGGATTGGTAGAAATGGCTATTGAGGAATTTGATTTGGGCTACTGAGGCAATGTCTTGGCATGGGATGATCAATGATGATGGGTGGATGTCTTCCACACCTCCTCCAGCAGTTTCAGCTTCACCAGGGCCCGCATCCATCACTTATGGCACTTTCTAATGATTTCTGAGGCCTCTTAAGGCCCACGATTTGTCCATAGAGGCACGATTTGGTATATTGATGACTATTTTATTATTATTGTGCTATGGGGATTGACCAAGGGTGGCTAAAATTACTCCTTGGACCCACCATAAGCTTCTTATTATATTTTGTCATCGTGATATGGTGGGATTCCCCTCTCCTAGGGCGATTTTGTCCACTTATGTTATATTTTATTAGTGATCCATGTATTTTATTGTTGAACTCATCTCAACCATTGATTAGACATTTGTATTTTTTAATCTTAGCCACTCATTCAAAAAGTGGTTAAGGTTTTGGTGCCTCTCCTATCTATTTAAAGGAGAGAGCCTCTCATTGTAAAGGGATCTTTGGCTCTTGGATTATTGGTATAGAAAAACTTTCTTGTGGAAATTCTTGTGGTCTCCTTTGCATCTGGTGTTCTTAGATGGTGATTGGAAAATCTATTGCAACCTAAAATTTGGAATTTGTGGTAAGATCTATCTTTTTTGGAAATCATTGTCTTGTCTACAGGAGGGCGACTTCAACAAGGGTGATTTTGCAAGGCTTCTTCAAATCGATCTTCTTGGCATTTGCTTGTATCAGGGGGTTATCATTAGTATCATTGTGATCTATGCTATCTTTCTGTTACTTCTTTTGTGACATTAGTCTTATCTCTTGATTGCATCAAATCTGATATTGTTGACGTTTGTTGTGCAGGAGAGAGGGCGCATTGGCTTCTTGGACTAAATCGACTTCATAGAAAACTACCTCAAAGCTTCTCAAATTGATCGGGATTGCATATATCATCATCATCAAGGCATCTACAAAGTTACCCAGGTAAGATCCACAGGTTTGTTTATCTTATCTTGATCCAATCCATTGACACAACACATAAATTGATAAAACCCTAATTAATCAAAACCCCCATTGTTACATTTTCTTAGATCTACTAAGATCTAGTGGGTTGTTGGGTATAATATTGAAAACCCACCTCTATAGTATCCACGGCATCCCGGATCTATAGTTTGGTGAGGATTGGCCTTCATTCGATCCCCTTCTCAAGCCAACTTAGCTCCTCTAAGCAAGGGCGCACTTCTTGGTGAGGTGAGTTGACCTAGATCTAGTTGATGGGTAGTTGAGTTTTCAATTGATTCATGATCTACATGCCCTAAAACCTACCCCTAGACTCTTACTTTGGCAATTTCTACCTTGTGGGCCCTATTCCACATTTTAAGGGATTTAATCCCCATTTTGGACCACTTGGTATCTTTAAACTCAGATCTAGTAAGATCTAACCATGGGATTGCCTTGAAACTGTAGATCCACACTCTCACTTGATCAACCTACTTGGATCTAAAATTTGGATGTCATTGGACTTGTCTTGATTGATCTATCCCGCATTTTACCCTCCTTCGGCAAAGTCGCACTTCCTGGGAGATTGGAGTTGGTCCACTTCTAGGACATGGGTACATGAGATTTTAGTGGATTTGGAACGAGCATAATTCAAAACCTAGGTCTAGTTGGTCACTCCATCAAATCTTGCCTTGGGGATAGCATTCCTTGTTTTAGGGATTGTGGTCCACTTAGGTCAAACCTTGAATCTCTAGATCTAGACCCATTCATCCATCAAACCTTTAATTGCCCACTTGTCTCATGCAATAGGAGTCATCAACCACAACTTAATTTCATTTGACTCCATTATCCCAATTCCCAAGGCACTGATCTCTCTCCAAGTCAATTCGACTTTCCTAGATTGTTGGATTAACTTGTGGTTTGATCCTTGTTTGGTGGACTAAACCCTTTGATGTCATCATATATCATGATCAAGCTTGTCACTTGTACTAGTTAGCCCCAATTCAACCCCTAAACTACCCTGCATTGGACACAGTTCCCAAGGCAGTGGATTTTCTCACATTGAACTAGTACTTTAATCCTGGATCCTATTTCAAATATCATAAGTCACTCTCACATCAACAATGAACCAAAGCTATACTCATTGAACCCCTCACTTGTCTTGTGACTTTATCCTTAGGTCTAGGATAAACCATACACCTTACTTCACTTAGTCTTAACTTGATTTGGTGTCTTGGTTTGATCTCTCCTGTCGGGAATAGATCGGGTCTCCCCCTTTGTTGTCTAGGCTAGATAACATAAAGTGAAGGTTGCCTCGACTGGCGTGACAACCATCTATTGGAGGTCAAGGTGATCGTGGTTGCACCTTTTGAGTTTCCCTTCCCTATTACCATCCATTTATGGATACATCCACAAGGGTAACTACAGTTTAGGTGATAACAGGTACTTATGTGAACCCCTTGAAGGCTCATTGTTTTCTTTGCTCCCTAATTGGTTCAGATTTTAGTGGAGGTTCTTCATTCACTTCTTGGATGAAAGAACACATGGTTGATTATTTTGATGCATCTGACATCATTTTGGAGCAGCATTATAGGACATGGGATCCTCACCTATGTCATTGGAGCAGATTTGATTGGTCACCTGATGCTTGTATGCACTTGAAAAATGGTGGTCTACTTACTTGGAGGTACAAGCACTTTCATAATTCTTTGATGAGGCACTTCCTTGATGTACATTTGTATTATGTTGTTATGTACTTTGATGATCTATATTTTGTACTTATGATGTTTGAAAGAATGCATACAAGGCAATGGGATCTAGGAATTCTCTTTCCTGATGGTATGAATTGGAGAGCACTCCTAATTGTTGGAGTGCAATACAAGCAATGGGACCCTGGGATAATTTTTAGTCTCATTGGTTTCAATTTTGGGGGGAAACAAGTAGTATGGGAGATTGAGTCACCACTTGAGAAGGTGATTGTAATCATAATAGTGCAGCAGCAAGCATGGTGTTCCCTCTCTAAAATTTTCATGGAATCTTAAAGACTCAAAGTTGGGCAACTCAATGGAAACTTCAAAGAATTATACAATGGTATCAGAAAGGGTTTCAAAAATATGAAAGAGGTAGAGAGTAATTGTGCAAACTTTGTTTTGATGGATTTAATTAATCTTTTGGTGTTTAGTGGTGATGCAACACGGGATATCAATATGAGAAAGAAAACCCACATCTCCTTGCTTTTGGAAACACACAATTGCAGTACATGAGTGCCACTACTCAGAGTTTTGGAAGCAAAGTTTTGGAAAAAAAGCAGGTTCTTCAGCATCCATGTTTGAAATTGCTTGAGGACAAGCAATCTTGGATGGGGAGGACTGTCATGTCCCCAATTAAATGATTTTCAGATAAATAATGAAGTTGGCCTACCCAATTCCTAAGGGTTATGTGGAAGAATTAAAATATTGACATTTAACCCCAAGGTCTATAGTTTCTCATGAAAGTTCAATATTCTATATTGATGGTGGAAAAATAGGCCAATAAATTATGGAATAAATGTTAAATGCTCCAAAATGAAATGGCATTAGGTCCTAGTTGGACTTGGGGACGCATAAGTGGACATGTGGGGTCCACATGAGAGAATATTCCTCCTTTAAACATGGAGCCATCCCCAAATTCGAGTTGGAAGGGAAGAGATAACATTCATGAAGGAAGAGGAAAAGTCATAGGGCTAAAAATAGGCAATGACAGTTTCTATGACAACTATGACAAGCATTATGACACTTATGACAGATTCTATGACACCTATGACACTTAAGACAGATTCTATGACATCTATGACAATGCAAGAGTTAAAAATAGACCAAAAGGGGGCATGAAAGGAGTTACACATCTCCAAAGCATCCAAAAGATTCCCCAAGTCGAATTCATGGAGGAGTTGGAGACAAAAGATAAGCCAAGTGTCATGTGGGGCCAATGAAGGGTCATAAGCCCCACTAATTCAAATTTCATGAGTAATTAGGAGATAATTTGAGTTCTAAGGAGGTAAATGACTCAACTAAAGTTATTAAAAGGAGTCCAAGTCGAAATGGAGTAGCTTTTGATCATTTTTTATTTGCATCTTTGCAATTTGGAGAGCTTCAAGCTTGTCCTTGCACAGTGGATGTTCATCCTCCCTGCCTTAGTACCAATTTCGAGAGTGCAAGATTCCCATCCAAGTTGGTTGATAGAGAGGCCATTCAGACCTCTCAATAAAGCTTCATGGAGATGTTTTGATGCAGGTTCAATCCCCATCTGAGTTCAAGTTCATATTCTCTCTTCCTTCTCTATTATCATTCTCCTATCTTTCTCTCAATGTTCATGTAAAGTGAGATAGCTCACTCTTTGTTGCATATAGATAATCGAAGGATGTTGTTTCGACCTTATGAACTTGTTAATGTATGCATAACTCTGTAATGGATAGATCATGAGAGCCACAACTCGAAATACTAAGCACTTCATGTACTATTTCTCCAGGTAACATTGATATTCGAGCTAGTTTCATCTTTCTCTCAATGTCATGTAAAAGTGTGATGGTGCACTTCTTGTTGCATCTAGCTAATGGAGGATTGCTATTTTGACCTTATGGACATGTTAGTTGATGCATAACTCTGTAATAGACATATCATGAGAGACACAGCTCGAAATCCCTTGGACCATATAAGAAAACTCAAGCAAAAACCACCATTTTGAGCCATTGCGTCCTTGTATACATTTATGAAACTTTGAGCATTTATATATCAATTTTGCACCAGAATTCTTCTGAGTTTTGTAGTTGTTTGAGAAGCCTATTATTTACTGTACATGAGACATAAATGTTATGCAGACCCCTTTTTGCATTTGCTTAGAATTCCATGTAAAAATCTCTGCTATATTGCTCACAATTTCCAAGTAATGAATGTGTTTTGTAACCTTTTGTTTTAAGAGTGCCTTAGCAAGCTATAAATCTGAATCAATGTTGCACCTAGGTTGTTTTGGAGATCCTTGATATGATCCAAGTGTCTATTCTGAAATTTGGGAGGGTCGTACAGCATTTGGGAATCCAAAAGGGTCATCTACCCTTGGGGGTTTTAACATCGTTTTTCCTAGTATTTTTGCCTTTCATTCCCCAGTTGTAAATGCAAGTTGTTGAAGTCTTTAGCAAGTATCCAAGCATCTAATAGCTGCATTATTGTGTCATAATACACCTCAATCCACTCCATCCATAATTCGAAACCATTTGGGATCATTTGGGACAGTTTGGGGTTTCACTAGTCCAAGGTTCGAAAATTGGCCAAATTGAGTAAATTATCAAAATAGGGATATTACAGAGGCTTAAGGTGATACAAGGAAAATAAGCCTTAACAAAATGAGTGTAGTATAGAATATACATGTGATGGAAGTATTAAAAGATTAGTGCTTATATCAACAAGGGCAAATGGTATCAAGAGATTAGTCCATGAAAGCAAGTTTATGAATGGTTAAGATAACAAGGGCCACTAAAGCATGCCACAAGAAGCCCTAACATGGCGAAAATGAATCTAAAAAATAGAATAGGAGGGACGAAAAAGGTGCCACATCAAAACATTTTTCTAATGGGGTGTGACCTACACAATGAAGTATTACAAGCAACAACTCTAGAAGATAATAGAAGCAAGTTAATACAATCATGCGTAAGACATCAAAGGGAAATAGAGGGAGAGACTCCTCACATAAAACCCTTCCAACATGGTAGATATATCCTTCTTATATGGCCCAACAAAAGCAAGTTCTAGCAATTCTACATATCACTAACAACATTAAGCCCCATGGATGGGAAACTCCAAAAATCCAACCATGAAAATGAATGAGGAAGGGCTACTCTTTCGATAGAGAGACTAGCTCAACTTCCTTTACAATAAAATAATATTTTCTCTCTTCTAGATCCACAATTCTCCCAACAAACTCTCCAATAATAGCCACACTGGTTAGATCCACTTGTTACAAGTAACTAACTCCATGAAAAAGTTTCAACAATTGATAAACAATGCAATTAGTTAGCAACCACCTCCAAAATGGCTCCAGCAAAGAGGGCACACCCCTCCTTTGAGTGATTGACCAAGCATTCTCCACCATGAGCATTTGCTAATGATACTCTTTCAAAATCATCAAAGCGCTCAAGCATCTAATGTGGGGCGCTCCTTAAATCAAGTGATCAAGAAAAAACGGCAAGGGTTTCAAGGCAAAATTTTGAAATTACCAAATGCTTTAATATTTATCAAATTTTCTATTATAACCAATTTTTGGAATTCCCACGGCCACTACTTTTAATGCCATCAAGCTGGCAAATTTATGAGCACTCTGTCAAAAGATAACTACTCCCAAAGTTAGGACACGCCTCCAAAAGTATAACAATTTTCCATGTGTGAGAGAATCAAGAATCATCCATTAAATTTCTACATTAAAGTCCAAGTTAGGATAGCGCTCCACAAGGCTTTAATAATTTAATCATGACAAAGCATCTCCTATGTGTAGTGTCTTCAAATCCCCTAGGGTGTTCCATCTAGGAGACCCTCATCCTTAATTGTCTTCAATAAATATGCATGAGAGACCCTTGTGCCTAGTGCCTCCCTTTTTAAGTGATTTTTAAATTAATCGTAAGTGCAAACTTTAGGTACTTTGGTCAATTAGTGTGATTAATTCTATTTCTTCATTGATTTTAATTAATCACACTAAAACCTTACAAAACCCAATGTTAAACACTTTAATTAATCCATTACTTAAAAAGTACAAGTATTAACACTTCAAAACTTAAAGAGACCCCAAGTTGATGGGTTCTCGTTCCATAAAATACTTGATTGTTAATTATTTGTCTTATGTGCATTGTTTTACTTGTTAGGCACGTGATACTTCACCAATATCATCATGAAGACATCACACCAAACCTCCCAGCCAACCACCATGGCCACCACTTAACCATGAAGAAGCCATCACTAAGTCAAAACACAAGTGTAACCCCTACCCATGCAAATGTCTAGCCATGAAGAACTCCAAGCTCGATCCTTGTGAAAGATTTCACAAGTGATGTGATGAAAATCACATGTGTGATATACAATAGGAGGGGAACCAGGCACCAGTAGCTGAAAAAGTTGTCTAATTCAACCACGGTGAATGCATTAAGTATTCATAGTGAATATGCCCGTGGGGACAGCTCAAGTGGTAAAGATGAGAAGTTGTAATTGGTTGTAAATGGAAGGTCATGTGTTCAAATCCCCCCAATCTTGCTGTGCGCCATGGTTCGGGCCCTGTGGTGCACCTAGGGGTATAGGGGTAGCGAGATTGGATCCCTGGACCTCGTGTCACACGAGTACCAGCCCAACTCCAGTTGTCGATTCCCCTAATACAAAAAAAAAAAAAGTATTCATAGTGAATATAATATGTATTTTGCAATAACACTAGATTTAAAACGTTGTAGATACAAATACTATGTCAAGTGATTCCAAATATCAGTTGCAACTACAAGTTAATCAATATGCACATATCAAATAATGGATGGTCCTGCACACTAAAATTTATTTTCTACTAACCTTTCTCCATTTAATGACTGAACTGAAAAGCATGAGAAACAGAGTGAAAATGTTCATTCCAAGTCCAAAAAATGTATTAGTGGTTAAGAAAAACACTTTAACATGATGGAGAAACTTAAACAAGAATACAGAAGAAACTTAACTTCAAAAGTACTTTGATTGTTTAACAAAGTAAGCATAACCAAAAGCATGCTCATCATTTAATTATAATTTATGATTGAAAGGATATATATTCTCAAAGCACCGGGTGAAAAGATATCCACTCCTAACCTGCAAATAACATAAATAAGATATTAAAACTCTAGCAGCAAGATAACATCATGAATTTCACTTCCAAAGAAAGCTCAAATTATAGACAAAATGGTAAATGCCAACTCTTGTTCTACAAAAGTTCTTCCATTAATTTGCTTCCCAAAATCAAAGCTCATAAATTATACAAGTATCTCCTCCAAAATAATTGGTTCAATTATATACAAGAAAATTGTCTACGTAACTCTTAGCAAACAAACAAGTTAAATCACCTGGAGAACATTTTTAACAGTATGTTGTGTCAAGCATAAAATTGTATTTGCCCATTGTAAATAATAATTATAAATAAAAAGGGAATGAATGTCTTCGTGTACTTGTGTAATCAAATTATAGGCATGGAAAGTTGTGTTGATGGTTGTATCCACCCAACTTTCCAATGCTCATTAGTCAATAAGTATAGAGGATACTTAAGGAATGGGTGGTGATTGGTCAGGGGAAGAAAACAATAGTTCCAGTGATAAAGTTTTATTTATTTTTATCAAACTTAAGAAAGATAATTAATGCATAAGTGAAGTTGAATTAGCACATTCAACTCTATTCTAATTTGTTGCCAGCTCTGAAAATTTGAAAACTAGCCAACTACAATGGCATGGGGAAGTCTGGCAATCTGTGCTTTGTCACTCCAACAATCTGTCTATCTTGCACAATGATGTGAACGTGAAGTTAATGTTGAGTAAAGTTGCCAATGATGTCAACAGGGTCAAGAGGTCTGCTGAGGTCATTGATGTCAAAGCAAGATGATGATGTGGCTGTTGGTATGGCAGTGTTGGTGTAGCAGTATTAATGAACATTGAAGATAATATGACCGCTGTAAAGACTGGGTATACAAGACCAACTGTGCCTTACTTGAAAAAAAATACATCAACAATTACAGGAACTCGGGATTCCTGTAATAACATGTGAGCAAAGCCTTTAAAGGATTTCAAATTGCTTTTAATGAAGGTTGAAGTGGTTCGATGATGTCACTCTTGATGAAGCAATGTTAGTTTTGAAGCCACAAACAAGAGCCTTGAAGTGCCCCGTTGAAGCCTCTTGAAGCAAGTATCATGCTAAATCAATTGAAATGGAAGCTTGCCATGCAAAACATGTAGGTGACCATTGTAAGAGCATTTTAATCGCTTGAACAGCAAGCATTGTGAGTTTGATCATAAGAGTTCCTGTTCAAATCTCTTAATCGTAATGGGACCACAAATGTACCATGAAAAGTATTTGAATTTGCTTAGATGACGCTACAGCTATGTGTTGGAGGGAAAGAGAAGAAACAAAAAGGAATTCTGGAAATCGATTTGGGTAGAAGTTCCTATTCGCTGCCACGTCAATTCCACAAAAGCCTGGTCGGCCAAGGAGAGCGATCTTTACCCACATTCGAGCAGATCGGCCCACATATGAACAAGTTGATCTCTTCCTCAACAAATGTTAAACTTTTAAAGCGTTTGAGTTTGGTGTGGCTCCACGTTTTGGCTTTAGTTGGGTCCACACAAATCGACATGAATCGCATATTTAAGAATCAAATTGATGAAGTTGTATGGGCGACATGAATCGCATATTTAAGAATCAAATTGATGAAGTTGTATGGGGTAGTTAAATTGAGAAAAAGCTCTGAAATGTGCGATCTGGGGTTCTATTTTTAAACGTTCAATTGCAGGTAGCAAGATTGTTGAAGTATGAGACACTTGGAGGTTGCAATGTTTGCGTGAAGGATTGGGGCATGTCCATCTTCTGTATGCAGGTCTCGTGCTGACAGTAAATGTAAAGTTCCTCACTAGATCTGAACTGGATTTCAAATTTTTACTTGTATTTTTGGTTCAAGACTTTAAACAAACACTTTGCACATGATTGTTGTAGCTGACTGTGTGAGTTTCCTGTAGGTGTCTTGAGTTCTGTGGGACTGATTTTTACTTATTTCGTGTACTTTCAATGTTCATTCCACAAACATTTTTGACCATATACATGATTTCCATAAATTATTATTTCATCCACTTATAGCACAGTTTGTAGGTGACATTTCAGTTTATAAATGACATATTAACATAGAAAATCAACAGAGCTGGTACCTCTTTCCCAGTGCTTTAGATGGCCCAAAAGATGGTATATTCATGACAGCAGTGAAGTGGAAAGTGTGGCAGCTCTACCAACTTCAAACTGAGATTATGGAGTGCTGTAGTAACTTGTAGAAAAGGAGATTGGCCCACTGCTACAGGAAGTTGCCCCTCAATACAACAGTCACTCTTCAGCTCAAAGAAGTCACCCTTCACACCTTTCAGTACCAACAATATGCACTTTTGATTTCCATAAATTGGTCCACACTAACTGAGTGCACCTTCTTACTATACTCAGAACTGACGGAAGATGGAATGAATACTTGTTATCAGTGATACGTTTTCCACAGAGATGACCAGCAGGCAAGTTAGTGTGCCCTCTCTTCCAGATTTAATATGCAGCAAGATAATCCCCAAACTCTGATTTCAGCTGATGCGCATTCCTCCAAGAGCAGGCTGTAGTGAAGATACAGTTATTTGCAGCAGAAGTAAGAAAGGTAGAGAGTAAAGGTTCAGTCTCTCTCTCAACCAGTGCGCCCTCCTAGAGATGATGCCAATCTCTCCCACCGATGCATCTTTCTACAAGATGGAACAAAGACAAATACGCCCTCTCTTTAGCAGCCAGAAGTTCCAACATTGAGTGCGCCCTCCATCTTAACCACTGGAAACTCCCTCAAAAACTCAGATTGGAAGACCAAAATATAAATCCAAACCACGGCAATGCAGCACAGTTGAGAAATCTGATTGATTCCTCCTCATTTGATAGCTACGGTAGATTTGTTACACTACCGAAACTATTGACCTCCTCCTAGGATTTCGTTCAAGAGAAGCTAAGCTCAAGAGCTCTCAAATTTCTAAAATGCAATTGGCAAGAATGAATGAGAGAGTGGGCTCTCTCACACTTTTATAACTATTTTTCTCTAGTGACTCTTCGACTTCCCTTTCTTCTCTTTTTCTCACTTTTTAATTTAAAATGACTTTTTAGTGAGAAAGTAGCTTCTATTCTCATGTTGACCCTTTTTGGCCCCATTTTACCTTTTGCACCACTTCTAACTTAAGTGACTTTTATAAAGTCACTTTAGAAGATAATTATTAAATGTCACTTTATAAAGTTCTTTTGAGCCCAGTTGTCTCCTGGGGTTCTTGGTCGAGGACCAAGTAGGTTGATGCCATGGCAAAGTCCCTAGCATGTGGCTAGGGCCCCTATTTGTCTCTAGGGTATTCTGGTCCAGAACCAGACGGTTTCTTGGTCACGATGACCAAGCAGATCCTGCAGGTTGAGACAAAGACTTCCTAGGTCCTGCAGATGGTTGATCAACATTCGGCCTAGGACTGAATGCTCAGCTTGAGGCTGAGGACCATTCTCTGGGAGAATGGAGATCCTGGTCATGGACCAGATGGTTGATCAACATGTCCCAGTCTAGGACTGAGGTTCAGCCTTGAGCTGAAAGCCATTCCTTGAGAATGGAAGATACTGTTGTCCCCTCTCCTAATCGGTTATTGCTAGGTTGCTTCTCAAGGGACTGGCCACCCCTTGACGATGTCCCTAGTATCTAACTCTTAGGAGCAGTATTAAGGACAAAAGGATTGTACCATCCTTTTGGATCTTCTCCCTTATACAGTGATGAAAATATATAAACTATGTATCTTGAGAGAGAGAAAAGTCTTTGGTCTTTATTGGTCCTATTTGATTGCTTGTCCACTTTGATCTTGTGGTTGTTGACTCATGGTCCTATTCTTACTTGGTCCTAGCACTCTCACTTGTGTGCATATTTGACTATGATGACTCCTACTTTATGGAGTATTTTTACCTAAAAGTATAGTATAAACCATTGGACCATGTATTATTTTTAGGGCCTTTTGTCCCACTCATGTTTTTGGTTTATTTACATTATGTTGGACCCTTTGGACTTTCACTTTATGATAAATTCATTAAATATTTATTTTTAGTCTTATTAATAAAATCTTCATGATTTTATTAATAAAGACTTTATGAGTTTATTAATAAAGTTTTTTTATTTTTTATTTAACCATTTAAGTCTTATTCTAATTTTTTCTATTTGAAAACTTTGGACCATTGGTACCCTACCTTTTTATTTTTTTATTATTTATTTTATTTATCCTTTTTATTTACTTTATTCCTTTTTTTTATCCTAAGTTTTTATAACTCTAATTCTATATGTTGGACCCTTTGGACTTTCACTTTATGATAAATTCATTAAATATTTATTTTTAGTCTTATTAATAAAATCTTCATGATTTTATTAATAAAGACTTTATGAGTTTATTAATAAAGTTTTTTTATTTTTTATTTAACCATTTAAGTCTTATTCTAATTTTTTCTATTTGAAAACTTTGGACTATTGGTACCCTACCTTTTTATTTTTTTATTATTTATTTTATTTATCCTTTTTATTTACTTTATTCCTTTTTTTTATCCTAAGTTTTTATAACTCTAATTCTATATAAATGTTCTTAAACTTATGCTCTCATCAATCTCACGTAAGCTCACTCTTCACCTTTTCGTTTGCTTCTTCTTGGGTAATATTTTCAGGTCTGCTCCTATTCGGATTTCACGAGTCCATGCATATTTTTTTTTGCTCCATGCTTCTTTGTTCACGTGTCTGCTCCAGCCACTATGCTTCTGCTGTTCCTCAATTTTTTTGTTCTTGCTTGGGGCTCACTGCACGAGATTGCTGCTCAAATTTTTGTCCTCGATTTTTTCAGCCTGTTCACGGCTCACCCTGTCCACGATCTGTCTCACGTGCTTGTTGTTCTCTCACGGGTCCATCCCTTCTCCGCTTGCTTCATGGGCTCATCCATTCTCAGCTTGTCTCATGGGTTCATCCTCTCACAGTCTGTCTCACGTGATTGTTCTCTGCTCAAGTTTATCTCTGCATTTCTTTTCTTACTCGGGCATCTCTCATGAGATTGATCTCTACTCAGACCTTTCTTACCTATGCAATTTACTTCAGTTGTGACTGCGATTTAATTCAGCTGTGATTACGGTTTTGACTTGTCTCTGTGTGAGTTCTTACGGGTGAGTGATTGCTTATGGGTTTTACTGATCTTTGCAGCACCTGTGTATCTGTGTTTTTTACTTACCCTTGGTCACTTGCATAATTTTATGACTGAGATTCTAAATTGATTGAAGAACTTGAGTTCTGTTTATTTTATGCCCGAACCTTCTCTCTCTCTCAAGAAACGCATATGGTTTAACCAGTTTGACTTGTCCTTTCAATGACAAGATCAAACTCAGAACTATCTGAGTATAAGGTGGATCCAAATAATGGTTATAATTCTTTAAATAAAGTTTTTCTTGTACATGGTTATTTTGCTGTAAATGATTCTTGAGATTTATATTTCTGAACTTAGCAATTGATGATTCTCGAGGACCAACATTAATGCAGTGACCAAATGGAGCATTAAGTTGAAAGAGATGAAAATTATATTATTTCTGTTTTAATTCAGTTTAAATCTAATTAAGCATTACGTTTGTTTACATGTTCTTGTATCAAGGTTTTATATGTGATAAAAACGTATCTAACCTGTATTTTCAGCAGCCTTGAATATTAAGAGAGTCAATTGGTTGTCTCTAAGCTCCCCCCAAGGTCACCCAGCTATGTCCTCTCACCCCTCAACACTCACCAAATGCATCATTAGGCAATGCTTTTGAACCTTCTCGAAAATTGATGTGGGGGAAAATACTTCATCTTCCCCACTTTCTTCTTTGTCATCTCTTTTTAATTATATATACCAGTTCCTTCTTTATTGTATTACTTGGTCACTTATTATTTTCTAGCATTCCAAAGTAGTTTGCTGCGCTCCTATTGCTTGTTACAACTATGTATATTTTCTAGTCCCACTGATCTCCTCTTTTGGTCATTAGTGGACATTAAAAAAATTATCTTATCTTATCTTGGGATATCTAATTCTCTCTCAAAGCTTCTTTTCTAATGTATATTTTCTAGTCCCACTGATCTCCTCTTTTGGTCATTAGTGGACATTAAAAAAATTATCTTATCTTATCTTGGGATATCTAATTCTCTCTGAAAGCTTCTTTTCTAATCATTTTCAAGGAGAATCCAAATATTCACAATAAAACACGTCTCTTTTCATCATTTCTAATAATTGGTTGCAAGAGATTTTTTGTTATTATTCTTGTTTCTGTAACTACCTTACACTCCATTGGTTTAAAAGCCCCTCAACTCCAAATCACCATGATGTTTTTACTAGAAAATCCATTTATTGTAAAAAAATTACTAATGTATATACCATTGTAAATCTCCCATATTGTTGGCATGCTTGTACGAGACTTGTTTAAAAAAATAAACATACCCCTCAATAACTATATCCATGTTAGATCCTATCACTATAATGAGGAATCTTTTCTTTTGAATAATATAGGAATAGAAAAAAGATAAGATAATTTTATTAAATGTCCAACAAATGACCATAATAAATAGGTCAGTGGGACTCAAAGTACATCCAATGTAAATATATAATGGGAATGTGAAAGCAACTCCTATTGCTACTCTATCAAAAACAAAGAAAGATCATGAAAGAAGTACATGTTGAAAAAGTACCAAGGAAGTGTTTTTCCACCTTGTGATGCCTAGGGGTGGATAAAACATTAAATGAGGTCCCCAATCACTTTATTAAAGTGAGAAGCACTTTATAATTTTAAAGTTACCATATAAAGTTTGCTCATGGTCCTATTTTTTAATTGACTTTATGAGAAATAAAGTGAGTGAGGAATTAAAAGGGTCATTAATGTACTTAAGTGAAAAGTGCATTAAATTCATTTATTAAATTATTAATGATCCTATTATGTGAGCCTTAGATCTCATTGAGCCAAGATCTAATCTTGGCCATTGAATCTCAAGAAGAAGTTACCATGACCAAAAAGGGGAGAAACTAGGGATCGAGGCATTCATTCTTTCATTGTGATCTGAGAGATTTGGAGAGCAAGTGAAGAGAGGAGAGAAGAGACTAGGGGATGAAGAGAATTCAACCTAGAAAGAAGGAGAGCAAAAATTAGCACAAATCCTAAGAATTGGAGAGTGGCACGAATCCCAAGACCACAGCAGTGAAGTACAGCACAGATTTCAAGGCAACGTACAGTAGTATGAAATGCACAGAAATTGAGGGAAGGTCGTACTGTACCAGACCGTACAGTTGCACAAAATTTGAAGCTGAGAAGTGGCATGAATTTCGAGGTGAAGCACAACAATTAATACTGTCAACAAGCCGTACAGAACACCACAAATTTCAAGGCAGACTACTGCTGTCTTGCACAAAATTGAGGCAGAAATTCTGGGACAGATTTAGCACAGTTTTCGAGGCCGCGTGTGTGAGCCTGTACAGATGATTTTGGGGCACAAATTTCAAGGAAAAGGTCAGAGATTTTCAGCAGGCCGTACTGTGACAGTTTGGCACAAATTTTGACAAGAGATTGGTTGAGATAAGTACTACTGTAAATTTTTGTAATTTCTTTGAAAGAATAAAATTTCTCTCTCCTATCAGGTTTTCCCTTCAAGGTTTTTTCTGAGCCTATTTAGCTAAAATTCTATGTCTTTAATTTTTATGGTTTGGCTGTCATAAAATTTCTGAGTTGTAAAAGTTGAAAAGATTTTCATGTGTTTCAAGCAAAACTTTATTTTATGCATGCAAAGTGTTTATGCAGACATGGGGTTTGGGCATTAAACTCTATGAGAAAAAATTAAAACTTGAAACCGGGTTGGGAATCACAAATTTTTTCATGGTATCAGAGCTGAAATAAAGGGCAGAAATAAACTTCAGAAAGAAATTTCAGACTTGGAAAGAAGGAAGTGTTGCCGCCTGGTTCCACACCTAGGAAAACGCAGCAGAAGTCTTCAAGCTGCTGCTGTGGCCTTGGGGGCAAGTCAGAGTCAAGTGTTGTCACTTGGGACTCGACTCCTCCGTCTAGGCTTTCCTAGCGAAGCCAAGGGGGGTGGACCCTAAAAATAAAAACTAAGGTGTCTAATCTAGGAGTTAGAAAAAATATTTTTTGATAACCAAGATAAAAGCAGCATATACTTATATAAAGCAAAACGATCATTCATCAATACATCATTTGCTCCTATTCACTATTATCATCATTCATTTACAACATTTGTCAATAACATGAAATAATATCAATATAGACCAGTGCCTTATAATGGAGTCGAAATAGATGCATGAGCAAAAAAGTAAATGTTGTGCCAGTGTTCTTGGTGTATTTTAAGATTAATGTAAAAGTGATCTTTTTATTATGGCAGGTGGGTTCCCAATATACGCAAGGTACGGGGGAACATGTCCGAAATTTTGATGTGTGGCTTCCCTCTCGAGCTTGGGCTGAATCGGAGTCTCAAGGAGGTGTTCAGATGCTGTACCAACGAGGGCAAGCCTAACGGTTTCCAAGAGGTCACTACTCAGTTTTGTCCCAAGCCTTCTGAGAAATTTCCCCACGACAACAAAATGTTCGCGATGTGTCGGATTTTCACATAAAGTTTTTTTTTATTCGGGGCGGTGTTAGATCCTATTACTAGTCATCTCCCCCTTTCTGATGTGTACCAACTGGATCAGACTGAGCTGCAAGTCGGCCACAGAGCATACGGGAGAAGACCTTGGTATTTTTCAGAAAAATTTTATGAACCAAAATTTTATCTTTTTTAAACCCCAGGAGTCTCTTTTCAGGCATGTACTCTGGCAAGACCTTGTACAGAAACCCTACTTCGGGAAAGCAAAGGGGGCGTTTTGAGTTTGTAAAAAAAATGATAAAACTATGTTTTGAGTGAGCTTGTGGCCCGCCAGTGGAACGGACCCACAAGGTTGATTTTAAGCCTAGTTTGATTTTATTAAGTGCGGAAATGAAATCTAAACTAAAAAAATTGCAAACCACGAAAATTGGGTCGACACAGTTTTCCCCCTGGGGGGATGGGGTGTGGGCGCTTGACTAGCCCACTTGCTCTCGTTTGATACTTTAGTTACAATATGATAGAAATGTCCCAATCTTAAATCGACTTAGTGGCTTACAAAATAGAAGAGGAAAAGTGACCAGTTCATCAAATTTTCAATCTAGATGCTCCGGATGGCTTGGATCCTCGAAATTTGGCCAGCAATTCTCTCTACCTGCTCTTTAAATGCTGCAAACCAGCAAGCAATATATCAATAAAAGACGCCCAAAAACACTTTAAGAGTGTATTTGGGACATCTGCCTAAAAACCCACAAAAATCTAAGTTAAAATCTAAGCTAAAACAACAGAAATTAACCAAGTAAGACAAGCATTGGGGCTTGTTACTTGGGGTCTTTGCAAGCTTTTGATGGCTGCAAATTATATGCTCTTCAAACAGCTAGATAAAACTTTTATAACCAGAAAGCACTACTTGTTCAAGTTATTTAAAGTATGCATAAAAATTCTAACTTTCGGAAGTAGTAAGCTAAAGTTAAATCTAGATTTAGATATGACTTTGAGAACACATAAGATCCAAATACAAATCAAATCTACTTAAGGTATTTAAAGAGAGACAAGATCTGAGAAATGCAAACCAAAGTGACCAAGGGAGTTTTGTTGATTTTTCAAACTTTGTTGTGAAGGATGAAGGAAATAGAATGGTTCTCCTAAATTGAAGACTTTGAAACTTAGAAGTGGGACACCAAGGGTAAGATCCACCAAAGCATGCACAGATGAGAAAAACAAGAGCAAACAAGCTATCTTTTCATCCACCTGTCAACCTGTAGCTAGCAAAACACTTGCAAAGCATCCATCAACTAGAAATGCATTGGGTCAGAAATCAAAATAACATGCACATAAGCAAATGATACATATTCATTTTTAAATCTCTAACACAATGACAAATAGAAAACTAATTAAATCAAACAAAAATAATTAGCTATCCTCACAAAACTGTTACCAGTCCTTCAAGTGAGCTCAGTTGATGGCTGAAAAATTACTTGAACACAGATTGCTCTTGCCACAAATCACCTCATACACAGAGATCATGGAACCACTCACAAAGCACAACACCAATGGACCTCCAAAGTCTTTTATTCATTAAATAAATAGCATAAGCTTGTACAATTTCTACTCCTCCAACTAGCCAACAAAAGAGAGAAGCACCTCAATATATAGAGAAACCCAAGAGGAGGAAGTGCGCACTTGCCTAAAGAGAGTGGGGAAGCGTGGCACAAATGGTGGAGAGGATATAGCTGCCCATCCCTTGCATTGGGCTGTCACAAACCAGCATACAACGTGCCCATTCAATCAGCTTGAAACATGCTGCAACATGAGCATAAAACGTGGGCCACTCTCTCAATAAATGCGCCCAAGAGAGAAGGAGATGCGCCCTCCCTAATGTGGGGAGTTATTCCCACCTTTCGAGCTGCCCACTAGTCATATATTTCAGCCAAAAATGCGCCCCAATAAGTGCTGATATAAATCAGACCTTTAATCACTCAAAAAATTAAATATTTTTTGAAGTCATTTTTCCCATTTTTTTATGACTTTTTGGGGTTTTTTGACTTTTTTGGCTATAGGAAAAATATTAAGCATCCAAACCTTAGGAAAAGTGGGTTTAGGGGTTTAGGGGGTGCTCAAGTTAGAAAATGAGCACCCCTAAGGCAAAAAAGACCTCCAGACGCCACTTCTAGGCCGATTACAAATTTTTTAATTGAACCATTAAAAATGGCCCAATTTACGGAAAAAAGAAAACTTGCCGAAAATTTAAAAAACAACCTAGGGGGACTTAGCACATGTCCATATGACTCAAAAATAACGCCTAGCATATTCATATACATTGACCCATAGACTTTAACAACCCCCTAAGGCCCGTCAGCCTCCCCAAGCATTCCAGCTTTGGAGGAGCAGGAGAAAAACCCAAAAATTATGTTATGCACAAATGCAAGACATAATAACTACGTGAAAAAACTCCTTGGAATACCTGACTTAGCCAAAAAATCCTAGGGAACCAAGTCTTTTACAAAACACCATGCTAGTATGTTTTATTACAAACCCCGCAAGGCCATGGACATGTGGAAAAAAGTTAAAACGAGGGCCCTTTAAGAGGCCAGCTGGATATCAAATCATCAAAAACAAACATGTATCATGTTCAACTTTGCCAGCTCGCTTGATAATCCAACCAAGTACAACTTAGTTGGCAACAGGGAGAACAGTTGGTTAGTGAAGCAAACAGGTTCTTGGACTGATTGGGGTTATGGCCACTGGGATGAGAATAGAAGATAGGCTGGATGGGGCTGTAAATTTTAACCCATGGAAGGCTAGAATAGTATTGATACTGGAAGAGAATGAACTATGGGAGATAGTCAACAGTACCACAACACATCCAGTTACAGTTCCTACTGATGCTACAGATAAGGATGCTTTTCTTAAGAAGGATGTAAAAGTGAGAAGGATCATACTTGATGCCATGAAGGATCATGTGATCCCACACATTACAAGAAAAGATCATGCATTTCAGATGTGGACTGCCTTAACAAATCTTTACCAAAGTTCCAACGAAAACCGGAAAATGGTATTGCGGGAGAAGTTGAAGGGCATTCGCATGAACAAGGGTGAAAGCATGGCTTCATACCTTACTAAGATCACACAGGTTAGAGATGAACTCAGAGCAGTTGGGGAGGTTGTACAGGGCTGTGAGTTGGTGCGGATAGCATTGAATGGCATGCCAAATCCATGGAGTATATTTTTGGAGTCCGTAGTTGCTCGTGACTCCGTGAGCATATGCCTTCCTGGGATCGTCTCTAGGACGACTTCATTTAGGAGGAGACCCGAAGAGGGTATATACAGGGTAGTTCGTCTCATAGTAGGGAAGATGAAGAGAATGTGGGATTAGCAGCGAAGGAAAAGAAAAAGAAGTTCAAGAAGGGCCCTAAGAGTGGGGCTAAGCAGCAGAGTGGTGAGCAAAAGAAAGACATGAGCAAAGCCAAATGCTTGCTTGTCTAGTGGTATTTGTCATGAGATCTAGACTAGAAGCTCCTCATAAATCTCGAGGAAGTCATTTGACCCAATGAGGAGGGGTTGGGGGGTCAGGAAGAAACTAGAGGTCTCGTTGATCTAGTATCTGAAGTCGTGAGGGCCTCTTCATGGCGTTTACTGCCACAAACAAATAAGGAAATGAGGAAGAAAGTGGTGATCCTCTTGATGGTCTCTCCCAAGGAGATCCATACAAGGTTGCAATCTATGCCTGAAAATATCCCTAATGAAGAGAGTTAGGAAATTTTGGTCTAGATAACAAAAGAGTGTGGAGAGGGAGCCCCACAAGTCTCGATAAAGGAAATAATACCTTTTACCTCTTGTTTCCGCCTAATACACACCTAGGGGGGGAACACGGAAGGAAACCTTCAAGCCGCTCGGTGTGTCCTTGGGGGCAAGTCAGAGTCAAGTGTTGTCACCTGATTACTCAAATCCACCGTCTAGGCTACTCCTAGTGAAGCCAAGGGGGGTGGTCCCTATAAAAATAATCTAAGGCTTTTAAACTATAAAACAAGTAAAAAGCTATTCTAGGAGTTAAATGATGGATATGGAAAAATATTACAACTAAGCATGATTTGCAAATTAAAATTTAATTAACACAACACATGATGTAGATAAACTCACGACATTTTATGATTGAATTTAAAATAATTGTAAAGTATCAAGACCAGTGCCGAGAATATAAATGCGAATGCTTGTTGTGTTGTGTCGTGAAAGTATTGCAAAGGCTTGTTGTAAATTTTATTTTATTAATGAGTATTATGGGAATGGGCTTATTTTTGGTTTGGCCCAACTTAGACTTACTCTCTTGAAATGGGCGTTGTGACAGTTGTACCAAGTGTCCTGTTATCACATATATAGTAACCGGGCTACCATACATTATTTTTCTTATTCCAGTACACTATTCAGCCAGTTCCCTAACATTTGGGATGCTGAGATGAGCATCTATATTGGATCATTATCAGATTGTGGACAGCAGTTGTATTCCCCATGCCATGACTGAGTCTCAGGACACTCAGAGAGATTACCGCTATAGCCATTATACCATTAGTACAGAGCAGTCAGTAGTGCTCAGAGTTGCAGCAGCAGTTCTAGAGGACAGATGATGGTACAGGTTGATGAGCTTTCACGTATATGACTCAGCAGGTATATCATGGTGTTATGGTTAGATTGCTTTTATACTTATTCTTATAGCATGTCTTAGCACTTAGTGTCATGATCTGGCGATCATATAGATATGTGGACCTGGTTGATCTATTATATATATTATATTGTCCCTACTCAGACTTAGAAGTTCACTATTCATACTCATTGCTATGTACCCTCCTTAGGGAGAATAGAGGTGATCATTCCACCATACCTTGGCTTGCTAGTGTTGGCTCCATTGTTCATTGTCTTCATCCATCCATGGCTTACCTTTTAGATTATCACCCTGACTTACTACTTAACTAGTGGCATGGAGGACTTTTCCCCACTGTAGCCTCTGTATTGGATGAGCTTCCCTGTTTATTGTGTCTCGGCTCTGAGTTGGTGACAAAACTTACCTATGGTAAGTTGGAGTTCCTTGGAATTCCCCCTAGTCACTAAAGTTGTGTTGGCTAAACCTAAAACTTTTAGTGCTGCCATGAATACAAAATCTTGAAAAAATGAAATGCTATATCTTGTATGAAAAGCCCATTCATGCAATGTGTTTCTAAACACACATGAATGAAAGGCATGCCAAATGAAAATGGTTATGAAAATAAAATGTTATATCTTTTTGGAAAATAAATACCTAGGTAAACAAGCTGTCCATGACACACCTAGAAGTGCTCAGGTAAACAAGTGCCTTAAAAACACACCTGCAGCAGAAAGCCTAAAGAAAAAATGTAAATCTATGCAATGTGTTTGTAAACACACATAGATCAAGGCTATGGAAACTTCAGGCCCAAAAAGCAATGGAACTTAAATGCTATATCTAAACAATTGTTGGCCTTATTTGTATTATGGATTGTGCGCATCTGTGAAGGTGAATAAACCCTCTTTAAACAACTCATCCATTTGTGAGACACCGCCATTCCCTGTGTTATTGCTCATTCAGTATATACTATGGTGTGTATTCCCTTTCCTTTGCCAAAGTGTCACAAAGTTAAGTCAGTCAAGTCATCCCTTAGCCTAGCCAGTTAATTTAGCCTTCACCCATCACTAGCAAATTGATCACAGCTATGAAGTGAGTATGATCCTGAAAGTCTAGTCTGAGTAATAATAATAATTAACGACATTATATATTTGGATTTAGATCACCAGAAATGACTACTTTGTGTTATAATTGTTATTTGAATAAGTTGTAGAGCATGCATTAACCTTGACACCTTGCAGCAGCTTTCGATGATGGTCTGAGTTATATTTGGTCTTGGTTAGACCCAGTTTGACCAGGGAGGACCATGGGACATGAGATGTTGGACCTTATGATGATATGATAGATGATATATGGTCTATGTATACATACATGATGATTCTATGCAGCAGCTACAGGGTTATGATGATGATTCTTGGTTTACAGCAGTGTTTGGTCATTTACAGGTTATTATTATTGGCCCTGTTTCGGTACATTGGATATTTATTTTGATCATGCAGAGATTCATATGGTGTATGAGTACACATCTTGGATAGATTTGGACCTTCTGAGTCCAATGGGACAGTTTGTTTTCAGTTCCGGGCACTTACAGTGATGATTTCGCCTCAGTAGGCTGTCCTAGTGCAGTTTTGGTCTGTCGGAGGCCCTGTCGGAGCAGATGTGATTTTTATCTGGTTAACCTAGGGCGCTGATGATGGAGGCGGTGGTCCAGCCACTTGTTTTTACCATATTACCCCCCTCCCGGACACACTGGTGCCCTCACCTTGACAGCGCAGGCACTCCAGGAGGCTGTTTGGGGCAGTTTCACGCTTCCCGAGGCATTTCAGGATTGGTAGAAATGGCTATTGAGGAAATCGATTTGGGCTACTGAGGCAAAGTCATGGCATGGGATGATCAGTGATGATAGATCGGGGTCCTCCACACCTTCTCCAGCAGTTTCAGCTTCATCGGGGCCCGCATTCATCACTTATGGCATTTTCTGTGGATTTCTGAGATCTTTTTAAGGCCTACGATTTGACTATGGTGGCACGATTTGGTACATTGATGATTATTTATTGATTATTGTGCTATGGGGATTGACCAAGGAGGGATAAAATTACCCCTTGGACCCACCATAAGCCTCTTATGATATTTTGTCATCATGATTTGGTGGGATTCCCCTCTTATAGGGCGATTTTGTCCACTTACATAATATTTTATTAGTGATCCATGTATTTTATTGTTGAGCTCATCTCAACCATTGATTAGACATTTGTATCTTCTAATCTTAGCCACTCATTCAAAAAGTGGTTAGGGTTTTGGTGCCTCTCCTTCCTATTTAAAGGAGAGAGCCTCTCATTGTAAAGGGGACTTTTGGCTCTGGATTATTGGAATAGAAAATTATTATTGCATCTATATCCAGTGTTGTGGTGAATGTTTTTGGTGTTCGTTCGTTGGTTCTTCCTTTGCACTGAGTTATTGGAGATCTTGTTTGCCATATCTTTGTACCACGATTTTGCATCTACAGGTGGAGGCCGATTTGTTTTGAGGAGGGGGTATTGGTAGGGGAAGACTCTCCCTACTTCTTCTTTGGAGCTCTTCGTTGGTAACAGGGAGTATTACTGTCCCAGGACCTTCTATTTCATGTTACTATTGCATTTCTCCTATATTTCTTCCATACTTGATCTTACTGATTGAATCGCTATTCCTTGGTTTGACAGGTAGAGGAAGGCGCACTTGTGGCTAGGGCATCAATTTGCAAGCAAATCAACAATCTCTCATTTGATCTCTGCAGGAATCTTCCTCAACATCAAGGCATCTCATTCACATCACTCAGGTATGATCTCAAGGTAAGTTCTATCTCCATGATCTATCCAATTGTCTAAAATATTTCAAAACCCCATTTTACATTTTCTCAGATCTACTTAGATCTAGTGGGTTGTTGGGCATAATATTGAAAACCCACCTCTATAGCATCCACGGCATCCCGGATCTATAGTTTGGTGAGGATTGGCTTCCGTTTGACCCCCCTCCCAAGCCAACTTAGCTTCTCCCAAGCAAGGCGCACTTCCTAGTTTGAGCAAGTTGACCTAGATCTAGTACATGGGTGGTTGAGATTCCGCTTGATTCGTCATCTACACATCCAATAACCTACCCCCAGATCATCACTTTTCTGATTTTCACCTTGTGGGCCCTATTCCACATTTTAAGGGATTTAATCCCCTTTTTTGGACCAATTGGTGCATTCAAACTCAGATCTAGTAAGATCTAGCCATCGGATTGCCGTAAAATTATAGATCCACACTCCTACTTGACTAACCTACCCGAATCTAAAGTTTGGATGCCATCCGACTTGTCTTGACCTACCTAACCCTCATTTTTGGCTTCCTTGGGCAAAGTCGCACCACCTTGGAGAAGTGAGTTGACTCACTTCTAGGACATGGGTACTTGAGATTTTTGGAGATTTGGAACCGGAATAATTCGAAACCTAGGTTTAGAGTATCACTTTGTCAAATCTTGCCTTGGGGATAGCATTCCTTGTTTTAAGGGATTGTGGTCCACTTGGGTCAAACCTAGATCTAGACACATTCATCCATCAAGTCTTCTATTGCCCACTTGTCCCATGTACTAGAAGTCCTAAACCACAAGTCAACCCTACTTTGACTCCACTTCCCAATTCCCAAGGCACTGGTTTCTCTCCAAGTTAATTCGACTTTCCTAGATTGTTGGATTGACTTGTGGTTTGACCTATGCATGGTGAACTAAACCCTTGAAGCCATCATGTACCTTCGTCAAGCTTGTCATATGTACTAGTTAGCCCCAATTCAACCCTTAAAAACCACCTTGCATTGGACACGGGTCCCAAGGCAGTGTATTTTCCAACATTGAACTAGTACGCTAACCCTAGATCTCACTTCAGACATCTTAAGTCACTTTCACATCAACCATGAACCAAAGCTATACTCATTGAACCCCTCACTTGGCTTGTGACTTCATCCTAAGGTCTAGGATAAACCATACACCTTACTTCATTTAGAAACAACTTGATTTGGTGTCTTGGTTTTGATCTCTCCTGTCGGGAGTAGATCGGGTCTCCCCCTTTGTTGTCTGGGCTAGATAACATAAAGTGAAGGTTGCCTCGACTGGCGTGACAACCATATATTGGAGGTCGAGGTGATCGTGGTTGCACCTTTTGAGTTGCCCTTCCCTATTGCCATCCATGACTGGATACATCCATAGGGGTAACTGCAGTTTGGGTGATAACACGTCCAACCAGGAGAGGATGAACCTTCTTACGGCAGCCTGCTGACTCTGTAGTAAACCTCACGCGACCTCCCGAATCCTTAGAAATGAGACTTTGTAGGATTGCCCTATTAAGTTAGTCACTCTACACCTTTTTTTGATTGAGCCAACTGTTTAGGCGAAGTTGCAGTGGTCAAGAGCATACTTCAGGTTTCGAGCCTTGATCAATTTTATTTAATATTGTGAGGTGAGTTATTTAAACTAAACTAAAGCCTAAGAATCTCTTTTCCACACACCAAATAATGGTGTAGTACTTCAGGAAAGCAAGGGCACAATTTTATTAGGTTCGTTGGAACATTGTAGATGCATGCAACATAAATGAGATAAACAAATGAAATTTGAACTAGTCCTTCAAGGACGTTTGTGTGCTCCGTGATGTGATTTAATTACTATTAACTTGAAGGAACTAATCTAACATGAAAAAATTAAGAAAAAAAAAGTAAAAAAAAGTGAAAAAATGCGAATCCCCCCTGGGGGGATGGGGACAGGCGCTGGAATAGCCTGTTGAGCTCTCTTTATTTTTTGTTACAATTAAGGAAGAGAAGAACTACTGCTGGTCCTTTATCATCAGGTACCAAAACAGTTTACAATAATTGTGGAAAGAGAAGGGGGGGTAGCACAAGCTCCCCGGATGGCCACGAAAGCCTCCAAATCCAATTTTTTAATTGCTTTTATGTCAAAATCTGCTAAACATGCAAAAAAAACCAGCGAACGTTATTTGTTATAGAAAGGCCAAAAAACACTTAAAAAGTGTATTTGGCCACACTACAAAAATTTATAAAAAAATTCCCAAGTAAACTAGTTATAAAATTAAAAAGGGAACTAAGTAAGGCAAGCTAGAAAGCTTGCCTTCTTAGGGTCTTTGCTTGCCTCTTTAAGAGATGGAAAGCAAATGTTTAAGCACTAATCTTGCTTGATAAAAACTTTTAACTTAAAAATCTCTTCTATTTTCCTCTTTTAAATCTACGATTTAAAACTTGCAATAATGAAGAAATGTAACCTAGATCTAAAATTATTTGACAAACGTTTTATGAATTTTAGATTGCAAAATTTAGATCTACTTTAAAATCAACTTTAGAATCTAGATCTAAATAAGAAATAGAACCAGTAACCAAAATAGATGAAAGAGAATTGGTGGATCTAGAAATCGGAACCCATGGGGGTTTGAGCAGTTAAGAGGGGCTATGGAGTCTGTTTCCTAATGCATCGGTGGTATCAATCTCTTTGTTTTAGATTTGCTGAATGAAAGGAACATGTTCATCCACTCCTCCAGCTTTAAGCAACCTATAAGATCAAAACAACACTAGAAAAGGGGATTAAAAGCACCTGTGTGAATAATTAAAAGAAAAACATGACATGATAGATTCAAACAAGAATTCTTTCTACCTCTATCATTCTTATATCAATAACAATAGCAAATAGTTTGTAAAGCACTACTTACTATTCTTTATGAAAATACTTTCCCTTCAAAGACAGATAAATCCCAACAATTACTAGCATGTCATAATGATACAGATTACCTTATGATTAGCAAAGCATGAAGATCCAACACCAAAGTAGCCTCCAAAGCCTCTTATTAACTCAATACAAATCATTACAATAGCAAGCATAGGTTCGACCTTCTGATGCGAATGAAGGAGCAAAAGCTCTCATTATATAGTAAGATACATGCAAAGTAGGGCGCAAATCCCAAGGAGGGCGACTTCTGTAGAGAGGGAGTTGAACTGGATCTTAACTGAGTCCTGATTGAAATGCCAAATAGAGGAGATTGCGCCACCTTTTGATCTGGTTGGTGGCCCCAACCTCGTGCTTATCACTACCAATCACCATCCTACACCTCAAGAAGTCGCCCATGCAGAGAGAGGGCGCATTTCCCAAAGAGGAGTTAACTAAAATTAGCTCAACTTGATTGGATTTGTCTAATTCGGAGCTCAGTTCATCACCAGTTGACTGTACAATGGCTTTAGTGTAAATATTTGATCCAGAGATCACTACTCCCTCTGGATCGCCCTGAGATCTCAAGCGGTATGAGTCTCAATATCAGTACATCTCATAACAATATAGAATCAAACAACTAGATCTGCATTTACCAACTGAAATATAAATGCAATCAACCACACAAACAACAAATGTACCCTGGAACCCTTTTGGGGAAAACCAGCTAACTATGGGGCTATCTTCTCTCTCGAGCCCAGAGCATATAGATGTATAAATGACAATACTATACAGGATTACCTCAGCCGGTAAGTCAATCCCTCTGAAATAGGACAGACTCTAAATTTGCATGCATCCAGTTGATGCATGCACTGAAGAAGTAAGCCCTAACTGCCAAACTGGATCTGAGTGCTCTGAAGGTGCCTCTGACTGATCTGCCGTCTCTGTATCTCTCTGCTCTAATCTACTCGCTCTGAAGACTACCCTCTGATGAAATCGGCCTCCTCTGCATGCACAAGTGCGCCCTCCCCTTTGGATGTCAAATGCTCGTACTGGTCCAAATCTCAACAGGTCTGAGCTCTGATCGTCCCTAACCTTCCTCCAATGCTAAGGCAAGGCTATCCTGGAAGTCTCAAACTCCGAATCGGTCAATCCACCTCACAACGAGCTTCTCCCTCCTCAGGAAAAACGTCCTCCTCCAAGAGAACTCGACCTCCTCCAATCTCCACAGAAATCACATTGTTGAGCTCTCTCATCTCACAGTACTGGGTGTCTAGCCTCTCTGGAACTGAAGGTCACTGATCTAGCTCAGATCTAACCTTCCTAGCTCCTGCAGCAACTCCTCTCTATCTCAGAAAGTCGCCCCACATGTGCAGCTACCCCCTCCTCACTCTAGCAGTATCTCTCTCCGACAATGCAACTGAGTAACCTCATCTGGGGACCCCCTGCCTCTATAAATAATCTCATCGATGAATTAGGTTTGCCAAAACCCTAATTCCCGGTGCATGCAAAAAGTCACTTTTGCATGCATGCATGCAAAAGGTCACTTTTGCATGCAGTCACTGAATGCTGACAGGTCATGCAAAACTCATGCATGCAAAGGTCAATCTCCCCTGAAGTTCCGCATGCAGCCCCCACTAGCCTCATGCCATTGAGTAGAGTGCCTCTACTCCATCCTGATGCCTATGCAGCTAATGTACCTCCATGTAAGGCATCTGAACCATGGAGGACATCTCGAAGTTACCATAATCTAACATTTAGTTCATCCTCAGTTCAACTCCGGACACTTTCCACTGATTTAGGAATTTGTCTTTTTATTTAATATGTCTTTATTTGACATTTATTTTGACTTTTTTGGGTTTTTCGAGCAAATATTATTTTATGAGTTAAAGAATTGCTCGAAACTTAGGAAAAGTGGGTTTATGGGTTAAATGGGTGCTCTGGCTTAGAAAACGAGCACCCCATTGTCAAATTTCACCCATAAACCACTTAATTATTACATTTTGAAATTTTTTAATTAAACCATTAAAAAATGGTCTAATTACCGAGAAAATAAACAAATTTCAAAACTTAAAAATAACCACCTAGGGACCTAGTACATGACCATATGACTCTATTTAATTGTTTAGCATGTTTATATATGTTAATACGTGAACTTTAATAACCCCCCAAGGCCTAACTACTAACTTAAGCATTCCAGCTTTGGAGGTGTAAGAGAAAAACGTGTTAATTATACTCGGCTAAAGGCAAAGCATAATTGACAAGGGAAAAAATCCTTGGAATACTCTCACTAGTTGCCAAGTCCTAGGGAACCAAGTTACTCAAAATACCACCATGCTAGCACACTTTATTACAAACCCCGTGGAGCATGGACATGCATCAAAAAAATTAAAAAGGGGCCCTGAAAAGGCCTGACTTGGAACTTCTGAACCATGAAATGCAAAAGTATTTGTGCAACTTTGGCACCTCTCTGGAAGTCCAACGGATGTGCAGCTCAGTTGGTAACACCTCCCAAACCTACACTTCAAAATGTTATAGTCCTTTAACAAAGTGCAACCTCGGAGGCACTTAGGAACATTGCCCAATATCAGCTCAACAATACTTCCTCTCTCTTTATGCTAGTTCTTTTCCAACACAAGGGTGGAAATCCTAGAAAATATTTGTTTCTAACTTTAGTCATGTTTTCTTTTGGAGTAGAATGGATGGAAGAATTCACCAAGACCGGTGTCTACCTAATTGGGCTATGGAGTAAAGACCAATAATTAAGACAGTTTGAATATGATGAAATAATGCATGATTAAGATATTAATAAAATGCTCCAACCAGCCAAATGGATTTTCTTTAACATGCAGAATTATAAGAGAGGGCCCTTCCAAAGATGGACCTCACCACAATACAAAGCAGCTGGATATAAAGCGCAACCATCAACAAGAAAAAGACAGCAACAATCTTTCTGCATACAGAAATGACAGCATCAACATCCTGAACAAAGATAACAGCAAAAGGTAAAGAGGGCTACACCTCAACCTTATCAAATTGACCCTTCTTAATATGCCCTTCTACAAAGATAATTTCAGCTGCTTGCAAACGTAATTTCAGCTATCAAATTGCCCCACTGAAAATGGAAAACACAAAGGAAAATGATAAACCACAACTTGAACTTGTCCTTTTACTTCTTCACTTCAATTAGATCTTCAACAAAGTCCTTTTCAGCTATTCTTCTCCTCTTCCACACACTCTTTGCAAATGAAAACTCCCCTTTATTTATAGGCTTCTACCTTTAATAAACCCTAAATTAGGGCTGAGTACTTTAGGGTCTGAAAAGGAGTAAATGATATTCCAAACCCAAAAATATGTCCTCCTACCTAGGGCGCACCTCCCTAGGCATCCTTCTTGTGGTTCGAGTGCTTCCCCAATAGTAGCGCACCTCCTCATGCAACCTTGAAAGCTCTCTAACCCCAAAGCATCTCTTCTTTAATGAAATTACAAGTTGTTTCACCTTTTCCTTAGGAGACCAACCCATCCATCAATAAATGAAACCATCATTTCACAACCACATGTCACTCCCCTAGCCTAGGCTCTCCTTCATTAACATCATTTCTTACCCCTTCATGCCTTTAATATATTTTAGCTACCTCCATGCAGAGGGTGTCAATCATTTAAGTAGGCCTTTGACCATATCAAGTGCAATTTAGTGGAGTGTGCCATCATCACAAGCAGGGTGTTTTCTCCTTTAAGATTTACTTGACTTTACCTCCCCATATATTGTGCCTAGGACATTTCAAGCGGTAACAATACCTCCCTCTAAATAGAGAATGCTAGAACCAAAATTGAGTAAATGAGTAGTAAGCATAGTCAAGCAGAGAATCTCATTAAGTTCAAGAGAATTGACTTCACTCATATTTTACACCGATTCGACCATGACAATGTCTACCTTATTGTTAACATGTATGGGCCTTGCCGTGCCTTATGTAACACCCTAAACATCTTAATCCATTTCATTAGTTAATTGGAATAAGAAGTTGTGTTTTCTCCTAATCATTTCCTAAACACCCAAGAGATATTAAGACATTAGGTAAATACTTCATAAAGTGAGGGGCATTAGAAGGACCATGTAGGTGTGGTGTTTTCTCCTTATTATCTCCCTAGTATCCAAAGGATAATTGGACGTTATTGAATGTAGATAGATACTTTGTAAAGTAACATGCATTGTCATGATTTTTCTGGAATGTATGTCTTGATGTTGTAACTTGGTAATTCACTCCTGAAAAATCCTTTTGTATCCCTTGTTGTATGCATTACTTCAATGTTAATGTTCAAAATACCCTTTCGTCATGCAAATTCTTTTGTATATCTCTCTACTTCATCCCTAACAAAACAAGGGATTTTCTTTGACTAGTTGACCTTTCAAAATTCCAAAATAGACTCATGTCGGTGGATAATGAGTTAGTCATTATTTCTTTCATATCATGACCACCAAATATTTCTAGAAGATAATCCTCCAAACATGAGCGAATGGGTTATAAATTGTATCAGTGATTTGATTAGTACCTTCATAACTCAAGAAGAGTTGATCTAAAGGAAAAAAATTGGATATGAGCTGGTCCAGAAATAACTCCACAAGGAATCTCAAGACATTTACCAATTCAACATTTTATTTGAGTTCCAAATATTGCAAATAGTTCCACACAAGCAATCAGATCTCCTACTTCAACATAATCTTCTGTGATGAGATATATATATATATAATATATTTCATTCAGTCCTTTGATACCTACTACAACTAAAATTAGTTATTTCAGGTTCTTCTTGGCTTCTATCAATTTCACCCCCATCCTATTCATGCATGAGCTCGAGCAAACTACAACTTAATCGAAAAGAAGAAAAGCAAAAACTTTTCAATTCACTATTTCAATAATTTTGTTGATTTTCTCTATAGAAATGTTTGGTTATTAAGATTCATAGCAAATTCAGAGTACTATCAAGGATAGCTATTCTCCCTACTTATTGCATTGAATCAAAATGATTGAGGCTTTGCCTATGCTCTGATTATCCATAATGGTATATGCACAATATGGAGGTGGTGATTAATTGGATATTGAACCAAGAATATCCTCTCTTCTTCTCTGGAATATCCTGATGAAGGGTAGCTTAACTGCCAACCACAACAGCAGCTGATACCCAGCAGTTTCTCAACCAAACTAGAACGAGAAACCTCACCACACGCTCCACCTTGAAACAACCAGTTTAAAACATTGAATTAATCGGATAGCCTTTGTTTATAATTTCCTTTCTTCGTAATTTCGTCTATTTTACGTAGAAAGAATATGTCAATGGACGCCATGGCCTTTGTTACCTTAGTCTATTTTCCTTAAAGCCCTTTATCTAATATTGTGTCCGTCGATCACGCTGTGATCTAGCGGAGGTTTGTCCTACTCTTCATGATAAGGTTCAAATTTTGGTATACAATAAGTGAAATAATTATATCCGAACTTCAAATCTTGGTACTAGATAGATACAAAGTGAAATAACATATCCGAAACCCCAGGAAAACCCCAGTGACAATATGCCGCAAATTAAATGTAAAGCGATTTTGTTCCGCCCAAATAAATATAAAGCGGTTCTGTTCGCTTGCCGGCCCAAACGTTCCTCTGAGAAAAAGATGGAACATGGTAGAAAAAGAAAACAATTGTGATTTATATTTTTATGGTTTTCATTTATTTCAAAGTTAAACAACCTTCATCATCTTTCAAGATGAATTTTGACATGAAGATTCTAGTTTCTGGACTAAAGAATAGTTCAAACTGATTAACGTTAAAAATAAGTAACAATTCCAATATAACAAATTGTTCATAGATACGTGAATAATTGTAGTTCATTGACTTATAACTACAGAGATTAGGCCTACGATTCCAACACAAAGAACCTTAAAATATAGGCGGGAAATGAAAGTATAAGCAAAATTCATTACCGAGGGTGAGTGAGGACACAAAAAAGCGAACAACTCCATCCTGGTAGAATGTACAGTCTTTTCGCCTCCAGCTGCTCTAGCATTCCTCGTCTTTCTGAAAATTCACCAACTCGGGAAGAACCTGACTGAACAATAATGGCAACGAAATGTTTGTGCAGTAACGTTCATTGGGGTAAAAGAACCTGAAGATATTGTAATGTCGGAGTCAGAAGCATATATTCTCTCCTGCACACAATACATTTTCGACTCTGAATTTGCAGAAAAAGAAAAAGGCGAAGTCCCACTCAATCTGCATGCATTTTATAGTTCCGAAAAGTATGTTCCCCACGCGTGCCTTAACAGAAAGCAATAAACAGTAATTGGGAAATAGTGCGTCTTAATTGTGTATTTATATTCCACTAATCTACAGAGTAAGCGAATTGGAAATTGGACCACTTATGTTATTAATAATTAAGTCACCGATGATCTACTGGATTATCTTTCTCACAATTCACGCCCATCTCACGGGTTCAATGTGAATAGAACAGTCAAAAAACTCTCCAACCCACGGTCAGTTCTTTATCGACTCAAAATGCATTGATGACGTGCCATAAATCTTATATTTATCCATTTATTCAAGATAACTATGTGCAACTACATTTACATTTATTCGACATAACTATGTGCAACTACTATATTGACTTTTGTTTCAAAAATTAATAATTTGGTAGGAATTTGGTTGGAAGTAATTGTTTCGTCTGGTTGATAAGAACTTTGAATGTAAATTATATTTTGGCGATTTTTTTGTTTAACTAGAAAAAGGCTTAAATTAAGGGTTTAAATTATGGAAAAGACTTAAATTAAGGGTTTAAATTATGGAAATTTTTAGTAGATTAAGGTAAAAAATTATCTCTCGAAAAAAATAAAAAAAAAATTATTGGAAAAGTTAAGTTTGTCCACTTTTTAACTCACTCCATATTAATTTATGAAGTGATTTGAATACATAATGGAAAGCTCAAAATTATCTCCATAATCACCTTTAAAAAAGAGTACTCTAAACATTATACAATTTGGACTTTTTCCAATTATCATCACTAGAATTAGGCTATAATATATTTGGTTGAAATGTGATTTTTCATTATTTAGATTGCATTTTTAAATGTATAAATGGATTCATCCCCCTCAAGTATCCCTATTGCATCTCGATTTTGCAATCTCAACAACCGATAACTATAATTCCAATAGCTCTTATGAATTTTATGTCGGATTTCGAACAAAATCGATTCAAAAAATATGATCGGAGAATGTTCAAATCATAGCATGTGACTATTGCTTTAGAAAGACTCCAAGTTTAAATTTATGTTTGTGAAATTTGTCCTTTGTCATGATTTGGTCTAACAAATTCTTTTAACTACAATAAACCATCTCAAGAGCTCATCATTGTACTAATTCTATGAGGAAGTGATATTGAATATCAAAATATTTTGTTCTACCATAGGAAATTGGATTTATTGGCCTAATCAAAAAAAATTGTGTGCTTCCTTATTGCTCATGTAGATCATGTAAAATTATTTTCATCCACGTTACCTCACATGTTATTGTTGCCATTGCCTTATACTATGCCTTTGTTTTGGAAATTTTAATTATAACTTGCTTCTAGGTACACCAACCAATTGTTGTTGATCTTATATTGAATTCAAATCCTAATGTAAACTTCATGGCATTAACACCATCTACTTAATATTAATTTATATAGCCAACCAATCTATAATATTTGTTGATGTGTATTCCAATCCACATCCAACTATGGCTTTGACGTATTTGAGAATTATTTTTACTACTTTCGAATGAAAATCAAAGTATCTCTCATTAATCTAGAGACCAACTCATTACAAAGGAAATATATGGTCAAGTTGTAGCCAAGTAGATCAAACTACTGTCCCATTTGACGACATACGATGTGGCCAACTAAGTTGAACTCCTCATTTCTAAGTAAGTTCAACCTAACTTTAATAGGAGTTGTCATTAGTTTGCAACTCACCATGTTGAGCTCTCAAAATAATTGAAGTGTACCTGCCATGTGACATGAAAATGTAATCACCTATGTGCAATACTTAAATGCCTGAGAAGTAGTGTAATTTGCTCATATCTTTCGTCTCAAATTATGCATTCATCTATGACTTCAATTTTTGAAACAACAATGGACTATTCCCATTATAGGTCAAATCATCAACAAAAATGACACTCTCTAAATTTCCATCTTAACTAAAATACATATAAATTAGTGATGTGAAAGTGGATCATGAATACAATGAAATAATTTGTTGGTGGTTTACTACAAGTTCGGGTTACAATTTTAGTGGCAAAAATGGAAAGTGGAGAACCATGCTACATCGTTGTTACAAAGGCAAGCAAGAGCAAAAACTGGTTTTGTACTTTTGGCATAACATGGGCAAATGAAGTCAACTGAAGACAAAATATAGATTGTGGTGAGATAGCGCATATGTACATGTTCCCACCAAAAACTAATGTTAGATTCATCTCTTTGCTCCTAAAAACTATGAAATGATTGTAGATGTAATTCAACCATAACTTAGTTGTACAATGTTTGTTTGCGATGAAATTTTGACAATAGCAATTTGGTAGTTATATCCATATGTCCACCAAATTTCAATAGAAAACTAGATATTTTGGTTTCTCCAAATACCAAAACACGATGGGTTTATTTGGGCTTTTGGGTTTAATTGGGCATTTGGGTTTATTTGGCCTTTTCAGGAAAAAAACAAAGACAAAAATGATGCCACCGCAAAAACATGATCAACTAGAGAGAATCTCATTTATTATGTTTTCAAGACAAAGCATTCCTTGAGAAAATGGTAATGGAATATACATAATTGTAATAAATATAAGTAGGTTAATGAAAGATCAAGGAACGCACCCCACTTTACCTCGTGACCAATGAATGCATATAAGGATATTGTCACAAGGCTCACTGTAACACCATCAATTCATATATCAATGATTTATTGTTCAAGCTATTCTTATATAATTGCATAAATGCATATGTGGATTCAGTGATAAACAACCTTGTTTATCTCAGTCCAATGAGAAATCAAGGACAATTTATAAGCATATTTTTACGAGCATTTGTATCAAAGGTCAATTTGTAGGCCTTTTTTTACTAACATTTGTGTCAAAGGCCAACTTGAAGGCCTTTTTTACTTCCAAAGACGAATCAAGAATGATTTGTAGGAACTTGTTTAGCTGCAATGATAAATTCAAGGGTTAAATATCAAGATTTATTCCCTACACAATTTTATGAGATGAAAGGTATTGCTGGTGATCTTGGGGAAATGAAAATCCCATTAAAACCTGATGCAAAGCCTGTTAAACGACGATCGTACAGATTGAATCCAAAATATAAGGAAAAGGTGAGAGCAGAGCTCGACATAATGCTCTACACATGAATTATTCAACCTGTCGAAAACTCTGAATGGACTAGCCTGATGGTTGTTCAAGATAAAAAGACAGGTGAAATACAAATTTGTGTAGATTTAAGGAAGATAAACGACGCTTGCCTCCATAATCCATTCCTGACACCTTTTACAGACGAAGTATTAGAAAACGTGGGAGGCCAAGAAGCTTATTCATTCACATATGGATTTTCGGGGTACCATCAAATTAAGATTGCTAAGGAGGATCGACACAAGACCACATTTGCGACTGAATGGGGGTGCTATCAGTATACAATGATGCTTTTTGGTCTCAAGACTGCACCGACTATTTTTTCCAGGGTTGTGGTCATAGCCTTGTTGATGCCCCGAAAATCGTAGCATCAATCAGCAAGGGATTCTCCCAGGTAAGCAAGCCCAATTAGATCGCTCACCGTTTGGTATGGGGAATCCGTCTGGTTAACGGCCCGGCTACCATGTAAGATTTAAATATTTGCTTTCTTATGCACCGGTTGCGGCCCGATCCACCGTTTATGTATTTTATTTTAAAGATAAGATGCAAGTGCTATAATATAAATGCAAATTGTAAACAAATCTAATCTAAAACTGTTTTAAGCAAATTTAATCTATCCTCGCAAGGAGCAAATTTAAAGGATGAGTAATAAACTGGAAATGCAACCAAAAACTTCACAAATAGTTGTTAAATTGAATAGAAGCATTTACAGCAGAAAATAGAGATTATCAAAGATAGCTTTGATACAAATACACATTCTATTACCCATTTTACACAGAAATTTTGCATGAGAGAGTGAAAGCATTCAAAGCAAAGAAGTAATTCAGATGGTTAAGAACGATCTCACAGCAAATGTGTGAATAATGCAGAAGTAATTCGGCCAATCATTCAAACAATCCCATAATAAACTCCATGCATGCTTCCATTAGGCAAAATTGAACTTTCTTTATTGATGCAGTAAAATAGTTCACGTACAGCATAAGTCTGTCCTTTCACTGCCAAAAGTCCTTTACATCTCTTTTATTCCTATATTTATAGATTTTACAAAACTTATCTCTTCTCAAAACCTAACCCTGGGGAGACACACAATTTTGTCCTCTAGTGCCTAAAGAGACAAAAGATATTTCCAGTTGTTTTTTACAACATATAATAAAAAAAAATCCAGTTGTCTTTTCTCAAAATTACAATAAAGCAAATTAGGCTTCAGAGGGTCCCACTACTTCATCTGATTTCTCTACCTCTACTGATTTGTTCTCTTCAGCAAACTCGCCTACTTTTATTGATTTGTCCGACTCTTCTACGTAATTGGCCCACTGGCTAATCTCTCTCAGGATGGTCTTTCCCTGCGCAGAAATTGTCACTCTCAGCGCTATTTCATGTTTGCGCAAATTTGATTTGACACTTGCTGCCCCTGCTACAACTGCTTGAGTAATCTCTTCCAGGAAATAAGCGTGGACAGCGGTCTAACCAATGAATTGGTGGAGGTCCTCCAAGGATATCGCCTCTATCTTCTTAAGATAGTCCAATTCTAAATTCAAGTTACCCTGCAGTTCTGCTAGACGCTGCTCTCTCTCAGGAAACTCATAAATGGTCAGAGGTAAAGCCATGTGACACTTATCGTGGGTCTCCCAGATCTTGGAGTAGAAAGTGTGTCATTTCTTGACGGTTTTTATGATTTCAAGACTTAACTTGGCACCACAATCTCGGCAAAACTTGAGGACTCCTGTATCCATGTCTAATTCCTCAACGGTCTTAGCGCGCAGGTTTGAGGGAAATCCGGATTTCCCTTTCCTCCATTAAAACTGTTCCTTTATTTCTGCCACGTGATGTGCATACTTGCTCTTCATTTTAAGCGCCTCAACCTCAATGGATGTCATTCTTGTTATCATTTCTTTCATCCTGCAGACCTCTTCTGATATCAAGACTAGCGATTAATGAGTCTTTTCTTGTACGTCGCAGGCTTGTTTGTAGAATGTAGCTAGATCCTGCTTCTTTTCATTTGCTTCCTTGAGCTGTTCTAACAGCTCTGCCTTTTCTCGCCTCAGCCTTTCAAACTGAGGCTTGAAAAATTCGATTTGTTGAACGCTGTTGGCTTCATGATTTTCCAATTCTGTTACGCGGGCCTTTAAGTCTCTTTGCTCGCCTTCTGCGATTGACAGCTGCATTTCTAGTGTATTCTTTTCATTTTCGAGCTGCTGGATTTTCAAAGTTGCTTCTTCTTTCTCTTCCTGCAGCTCTTTGTATTTCAACTTTAATTCATTCTCTGCTAACACTTCTTTCTTCATGTTAGCCCTTACCTTGAATCATAGCTCTTTGTACCTTTTAACATCTTCAACCAGGCGATCAACATTGTCTTTGCTTGCCTGGGCTGAAGCCACGGAGCATGACCCTGTGAACACAGGATCAATGTCAGTCCCTTGGACAAGTGTGGTTTCTGATACTCTGACTTTGTATACGTCCTCTCCAATCTGTATTTTCTTCTATGATCTGTCAACAATAACCTTCTTCCTTTTATGAAAATAAATGGAATCCAGGTTGGCCACTTGGCGCTGCTTTCTGGGGTTGTATGGGGTAAGTGCTAACTCTTCGGTGGTGACAACCCCTTCATTAGCTATCCCTGGTTGGTTTAATGTTGCCAGATCCAAGTCCATGGCCCGTGGGCTGGACATGCCTTGTTCCACGGCTTTTTCAGCTTCTCTTCCAGCTCTACTACTTCTCGCTCTGCTTGCAACCTTTCAGCCTCTTCATGTCTGGTTCTCTCAGCCTCTTCCTGCTGCAATTTGGCAGCTTGTTCTTGCAGGACTCTCTCTTCTTTTTCTCTCAGAGCTTTTGCTTCTTGTTCCTGCTGAACTCTAGTAGCTTCTACATCTTGCTGATGCTTGTTTGCTTGCTCCTTTTGGAGTCTCTCTTCTTCTTCCTTTTCCTTCCTTTTTGTCTCTTCTAATTGAGATGCGGCTACCTCCTGCTCTTTCTGTGTCAACCCAACGGGTTTAGGGATGGAACTTGTTCCGCTTTTATGGCGGTAACGTTTTCCCAGTTCAGTCAGGTTCCTGGCACTTCAGAAAAATTCTTCTTCCTTGTCCCAAAGATGTGTGTACTCATAAGAATTTTTGACATAAAGACAATGCTTAGCAACCCTGCCACTAGGATCATGTCTCCTAAAGGGCTTTGTGCCAAAATGAAAGACATCTAAGCCCTGAGCAAAGTTTTCACCATCTTTTGCCTTCGGGAGACTATATGCACCGATGGTGAAAGGCATCGGTGGAGACATACCTTTCTTCCTCTTCGTGAGGATCTTGCTGACACCACCAGTGCCGAAGAGTTATCTTAGAGCCTCTTTGTGGACTACAAAATATGTGGCATATCGGGGCAACAAAAAGGGAGGTTGTGATCCTCCACTCATTCAGATATAGGTGCCCTCAGTGGAGAAGTAATAATCCCCAAACTCCTCTATGATGGGCATGGCGTTTTCGGACAGGCAGTTCAGCTCCTCTATGAAAATGAGCTAATACAAGGGCATGATGCGTTTCTCACATATCTGCTTGTAGTAATTCGGGTATTTGCTTGCCCATGTGGGTTGGTAAGCTACAAAGAGAGGAGACTCTTTTCTACTCCACATGCAACCAAAATCCGGGAAGGGGTGTTTGCTTAACAAGAAATCCATCAAATAAGAAGACATGAAGAAGTTAGCCTTCTTCCAGGTCAGGCCTCCTTGGGTAGCGGTTAAGTGCGAGACCATACTGTCTGAAACTGTGTCGGCCCAATTGAAGATTGTACCGGACATGGCCACATGGACCATCACTGGCACCCAGACAAGCTTGAAAACATTTCCATTCGGCATGCCGGAAATGCGACTCAACATCAAGGCAATGAGCCTATAAGGAGTCCTTAGCAGAGCGCTTTCATATTCATTGGTGTTTCTTTGCCTGATTTGTCTTTCAATTATCATCATCTTTCTGGAAGACTCCAAAGGGTCTATAGTTTGCTTGGCTATCCACTCATCGTCTAACCAAGTCCTTTCCTGGGGCAACTTGTAAGTAGCCATGATGTGTTCATGTGCGAAAGATGCCAGATTCATCCCGGTCTTGTCATTAATAAACCTTATATCAGTCTTAACATGAGGAATTATCCAGCCGATGACCTCTAAGTATGGGAATAGCTCGGGACGAGTCGCTACCTTGTGAAGGCCAGATTTCTTGATGTTCAAGTAAACCATGGTTTCTTCTAGGGATGCTTCAGGGTAGTTCTGATCTCTAATAAACCTGTATAAGTCACCCCATTGAAATTCTGGGGCAGAGCTTCCTGAGGCTACCCAGTGACAGCTTGCGTGTTGCTAAACATGGTTTCGAGCAACGTGTCTAACAAGATTTCCACGTTTGAATCTGATTCTGCAAGCTTAGCCTTCTTCCTGGCAGACCTCCTATGCATGTCAAACCTGCGATGGTGAGTGTAACACAAATGAGGAGTTTGACGAATTCTTGAGCAACCATTGCTAGTGAATAAATCACATCTTAAGATTTATAGTGTTAACAGAAATTGAACATGCAATAGTGTTGGCTTTCAATTTAAAATAATCTTTCAAAGACAATGGCGATGAGGCAAAACATCCATGTAAAAAATGCAATTGACACAAAACCAAACACCGCTAGCCAGTATTTGACCATATTTATAATAAAGCAATTTTTTCACTGGCCTTAGCTTTTTTTAATATATAATTACGCAAAGTGCTATTCTTGTGGGATAAGGAGAATCCCCGAATCTTTTGTGGTTTTAATGTGGGGCTCTATCATCGAGAGCATGACTCATTATCCACAAATGTGAGTGCATTATGGTATTCCCCGGCACTAGCAAATCTCTCCTACGTGCGCTTACAGAGTAGAACGTGTGCTACAAAGCTAGTAGCACTATTAGTGGCTTTAAAGCAATCTGTGAGAAGAAAAAATAATCTCGGCTCGGCTTTTATCAATAAAACAAGCACCGAGAGGAAGCCTTTCTTATAATACTGGGAAAACAATGGTCGACAAGCTAAATGGTATATGCATCGAAGGCGTCTTGCCTGGGTCATGATTTGACGGGAGAATACCGAAAAATTTGTGCTCTTATTGGCCTTAAGGGAGGTTTGCTCATTAGGCAAAGGAGTTCTCTTGCATCATACGAAAATAACGGGCAATCCAAGTGCTAAAAAACTTTTAAAAGAGAAAAAACGAGCTTTAGACAGAGTTTCCTTTCGAATAAATACAAAGGGGAGGCAAAAACACCTACATGTCAGTCTTGGAATGGCTCTCGGTGGTTGACGTGCGTACCCAGATGAGTGATAGTCTGAAAACTCCCAATGGCGAATGGCGAACACTTTCTCTCTTCGGCAACAGTGGAATGACCGAAACCTCATTCTACGCATAGATATAGCGTGAGCATTTAATCCCCATGGGGTGGCTAGTTGGAGTCTTAATGAGAGCGGGGCTCAACGCAAAAGGTAATTAATCTGCACGGGGGTGGCAATAAAAACTTCACTAACTTAACTTTTGCACATACCCAAAATCTGGGTTGTGCTGCGGCGGCGATCGAAATGATAACTCATGCACAACAGGCGGCGATTTTAGAGTTATTTCCTATGATCAAAAGCCGCACCTAAGGATTGAAGCGAGGGTCGGCGATTTTAAGGTAAAAAACAGTGCTACAGGCGGCAACTTTAGCCATAGATCCTATGATCAAAAGGTGCGACAAAGAGGGCGAGGCGCACAAAAGGGCGACAATTTTTAAGGCCAAAATTTGCATAGCAGGCGAGTGTTTTAGCTCTAAAATCTGCGACAATCGGCGTGGAGTTAAAGTTTGGAAAAAAGCGGTCGAGTTAATGTTAAAATCTGCGACAATCAGCGCGGAGTTAAAGTTTGGAAAAAAGCGGTCGAGTTAATGTTAAAATCTGCGCAAAGGTGGGCATTTTAGAGTTTAAACAATGCGATGAACTCGGGAGGAAAGATAAAAGATTGCTTTTGATCAGCAAAGTTAAGGCTAAAAATGCGCAACTGTCGGAAAATTTATCATTAAAAATTGCGACCAAAGCTGAAAAGATCAAATTTGCTTTAGCAGAAAAAATAAAATAAAATAAAAAGTTGGAAGAAGAGAAGGAAGAAATCTTGCAAAGTTGAACAAACAAGCTTCAAAAAATCAAAGGAATTCTTCAAAAATAAAGTAGGGCCCCCAATATTTACAAAATTTTTGGGGGGATGTTGCAGCAACAACAAGCCTTTAAAGAGTTTATACATAAATTTTTGGAGGTATAGTTCGACGATTGGACAGTCTACGAATTGTTGAAGATTCACATTGAGAATTTGAGATTGATGTTGGATCATTGTAGCCAGTGTTATCGGACAAACTACCAGGGCTTGTTTATGGGCAAGCATAGGAGAGATTGGAGACACTGTCACCTAATCTCAGCCTCTCAACTTCTTTAGGATTATAAGGGAGATCCCTTATACTGAGATGCATGCAGACACAGACAACTATCCCCAACGACCTTGGTGGCCAGATCAGTTCCTTTATGGAGTCAAGTAGAGAATGAAGAAGACATACTAAGGATAATTCCAATTAGGCATTACTCTAAAAGGGTATTGAAGCATGAATATGAGACTGCCTATGATAGATGTTGATGCACAAAATACTTATATCCCAAAGATAAGTAGTATCCAAGTCTATCTAAAAAGGCATCAACACTTCAGTATTAAACAGTATGAGCATGCATAAGCGAGTTTGCAAATATATATATGGTCCCAAATTCACCACCAATGCCAGTTAGCATTTAGGATTAGCATTAAGTAGTTGTATGACAGTGGATTAATATGCACAATTTACCCTCAAATTTGTATTTCGATAAGTATGTCATTCAAAAGCATGATAATTGCTAGATAGTGTCCATTCATAGAAGCATTCCACAGTACTTATTTTGGACAATCAATAGTTGTAGATAAACCTCTGTGTTGCATGTATAAGATAAGCAAATAATGCAAGTTAAAGCCTAAACATTAGCATTTATCCAACCATTTGTCATGCCAACTTGTTTGAACACATAACAACTGTAGAAGTGGATCATAAAGGTTGGGTTGAGGTCTGTAATAGGAATATCAGTAGAGGAAGCAGCCCTTAAGGCCAGAAATACCACTTTTGGAGGTTTGCTAGTGTCATAAAAGGGGACTAGGAAGGAGGCCGAGGCTTCCAAGAAGGGTCGCTGCAACAGAAAAAGGGCCAAAGAGTAAGGTCGCAAGGACTTGGGCAGCCCTTACAGGGTTCGACCCACCACTAAGGCTGATGCCCTTGAGTCTGTAGCTTGCTTGGGGAGGCCGCATCCCTAACATGCCTAAAATTTACAAAAAACCACTATTGTTTTTTGTTATTTTTTGAAATTTAAAAATTTTCAGGGTTTTAGATATAAAATTGCAGACCTAAAAAACCAATCTAATCTACCATGAAAATGCAAATAATTACACATAGAAATGCATGGATTTTGAATAAAAAGGTGACAAGAGAAGGGATACGATTCTTGTCTTAGTCCGAAGTCATAAGGGATCGATGATCAACGTCCCTACAAGAAGAGTTCCTCTAGGCTTGCAAACTTAGGGCATTCACCAACAACCCCTAGGGTTTGTTGAGAGAGCCCAACAAATAACAAAGTAGAGATCCAAGGCCCTCTACAAAGAAGTCTTCTTCAAGAGAACATATTCTAACTACACAAAATTGACAAAATCTTGATAATTAAGCCCTAATCTACAAAAATAATGCACTAGTATAGCACCATTCAATAGAGATAGAGACATTCTTACTAAGATTCAACAAAGATGAACAAAGAAAAACCACAGGTCACCATTGTGAATGAGTTCCATCCAACCATTGTAGTATCAACATGTATGTGTAAAAGAAAACGCTCACATTCATCCACATTTCAGTTCACAAGACAAAGAAGAGACCCTCCAAGAGGTGTGCATCACATCATAAGCCCATATAACATGAGAAAAATAAAAATGATCATATTTGTTCCCAAGTATTGTGATTTACAAATGAGCGAGGAAGCCTTATTTATAGCCTCACATCCTCACTTTTTACAAATAACCAGGTTGACAAGCCACTAAAATTTAAATGTAAAAATATAACATAAAATAATCTAAAGCAGGGGTAACTTGGCGTATTTTCCCCCAAAGTTACCAAAAACTGATGAAAATAGTTGAAAATGAACAAATAGCTCCAATCTGAAGGATGGAGTGAGAAGGGGGGAACGTCATGCCCCATCTAACCCCAAATATGTTGAAAAACTCTCAACTTCCCCCCTCAATCAATCTTGAAGGCTTGGGCAGTAAGGATGACATCATCATGGTGCAGGCTCCCAGAGAGAGGGCGTTATGTTGAAAGGAGGCAAGGAGGGGTCCCTACGGTGACTGGAAGAGGAGGAAAGTGCCTTTGAGTAGAACATTGTCACATGCGTGGATATCAAGCAGGGGGGTCATGTGACCTGCCCCTAGGAGCCTCGGACACCAACCTCAAGGCTATAAGCCCTAAAATGAGGCAGTCAACAATGTCACTAATCCATAATAATACTAAACGAAGAATCAAGGGGTCTAACCATAACCATCCCTCAAAAGGTGCAGATAACAAGATACTAGAACATGCTTTGACAAAGGCCTGTAATGTGAACTGCGACGATTAGGACTTAAGGATCCCCGTAGTGTTATGGGCATATAGGATAATGTGTAAGAAGTTAATGGACCAGACGCCATTCAAGCTGGTGTATGGTTAGGAAGCTGTAATGCCAATGGAATACATCGTGTCGAGCTTGAGGGTTGTTGCATTCATAGGAATGTCGGACACTGGTGTTGTCGAAGAACAACTGTCGCAGCTACTACAGTTGGAGGAGCATAGGTTCATAGCAGGCTTTCAACAACAAGTCCAAAATGATTGATAAAAGGGATGGCATGATCAAAACATCACAAGGAAGTAGTTTCAAAGAGGATATCTAGTACTTCTCTATGACAGTAAGTTTTTCAAACATCCAGGTAAGTTGAGGACACACTGGTTGGGGCCATATGTGATTAACTATGTCACAGAAGGAGGTGTTGTGCAATTGCAGAATCTGCATGGAGGAATCCTCAAGGGTTTGGTAAATGAAAGCCGACTAAAACCTTACAGGGACAGCCGTGCCTTCTTGCATTGAATATGTTTGTATATAAAAAAAAAAATTAGGAAACCCCAAGTTATTTTTGTGTCAAAGCGAAGTTAGTGTCGAAGTCAGTCTAAGTCAGACTCGAGTATTTTGTTGGAGTTTAGTTTTTCTTAGTTCATGTTGTCGAAGTTCATTTTCTCAAGGTTTATTCAGTTGTAGTATGCATTTGTACATTAGTCATTGTTACGGAGAAAAACTTCCTATGGCTCGGGGCAGACCACAACAGACAGATGACTACCATAAATCAACTCAATTCCCAATGCAATGCTATTATAAATGTGAATGCTAAGATGTGGATAATAAACCAACCTTCAACCGGATGTTCGTAGTAGATCCCATTGAACTTTCAATCTCTACACTTGAACCTGTAACTTAGCCTCAACAACAAATACAAGCAAGTGCATATAATATATGAAAGACATTAACATAAACAATAGCATGGTCCATGATATAATAAGCAAATGTAACCCAATGTAATTAAACAAACATTTACAAGATCAATTGGACGAGAAAATGAGTATTTCTATTAATGAAAACAAGAAATACATGATACAACCTCTTGCCGGCAACTCATCTGAACCAAGAACTAGGTCCCTCCACTTGTGCCTCCACCACTTCAATTCCCCATGCAATGGTAAACTCAAACTATGAAAGGAGTTTGGTAGGTGAACATAAGAGGTTCACAACAACAAGGATTAATGCATGTAGACTCAAGTCGCGGCAAAAATCCAATAGAGTTTCTATGCTCTCCCTTTCCTCCTCTTCCATGCACCATAAGAGCTCAATATATAACCTCCCAGAGGTAGGTGAAAGGTCGAATCAAGTCGTTTCAAGGGTACATGGAGGGCCAAAGGTCACCCTAAGACCGCTTTTTGAAGTGAAAAGTGATTTTCTATGGTTTTTTACCATTTAACTCGATGTACGCTGGCTATATTGGTATAGCCTGCGTTTATGCTAGGTATAGTGGAAAAGCTAGCGTACAGGAACAAAAATAGGGAACAATGGGTTCCTGGAGGAAAAAATGTGGATTTGAGTCAATAAAATGAATACTGAAGGTCAATGAGTGTTGATGCTCACAAGGTGGAAAATTACGCTGTAATAGATGCCCCGTAATGTGTGAGGGCAAAGAAGGTACTGCGATGACCGAAATACATTATAAATCTCAGAAGTGGAGTGATGGAGACACAAATGGAAGGAGTATCCCACTCGTCATAATACAATGATATCTTTGAATACATGTCGGTACAATGCAACAATATGATACAATGGCCATGAATAGGCAGTATATAGTGACTATATGTCATAGGCGATCATAGCCATGACCCATATACAGTAAGATATGGTCTCCTACTGAAAAGGAAACCATTGGTGCTAACTGAAGGTATAAACTGCTGATGTATGAGAACGAAATCTCGTAAGTACAATCAGGATCATAAGTAGCATACTAAATGCCACTGAAGTCTGGGGTCTTCTACACAAATCACCATCGGTGCATGCCCTATCAAGTGAATAAAGGTGCCGATGTCGAACCTGATGTGGCATCGTCTGATTACCGGTCATTGATGTATACCGTTAACAGATGCGAGATAACCCACCAATAATGAAAATTGGCATCAAGGCACAGAGTACATTCATCAAAGTGTGAATAAAGTTGTTGAGGTCCAACACTGTGATGAATCCATCGATCAAGAGGCATTTATGAATTCCCAACTGTCGATGGTGAGAGAACCTACCACTAATGACTGCAAGCCTCAAGGTACTCAACTGACTCTAAGTCTCGATTCCAGAATATATGGGTTGAAGTCGACGGAACGAAACTCACTGGAAGGAGGGCATTAATGCATCCCCCATCAACCAACACGAGGTAACAGCTACACTAAAAGATTTGGAAGAACTCGAACGAACAGATTGGACTGACTCAAAAGGGATGGCTGACATGCAATAGTCAAGAGATATGAGGAGTGGCCTACTCTGGTTTCAGAACTTCCTTTGAACGAGAGCAAGAGCAGCTGGATAGACTCAGGCAGCATAGACTCAAGATAACAACGACACTTTGCGACACCGGAGGCATCGACAAAGGGCTCCATAATGACTAGAATCTTAACCAGCCGGTGGAGTAAAATATGAGAAATGAGTACAACTCCTAAGGTCCTACTATAGTCCCGACTCATAATAAATGGAGTGGAGTGAATGCTTTGTTCCAAGGCGACACGACAACTGCCAACAAGAAGTAGTAAATATTTTCCCGTCCGACTTTTTCAGTTATTTGATTTTTTTGGTCTTTTTCATATTAGTAAAGCTTGAAAAATAATAAATTTGGTTATAGTACAACAGGTGAGGGAACGAGTGTCAAATGGTAAGGAAACTAGTCCCAAGCCGTGGAACATACCTATGATCAATGCAAGGAAGGATGTGCAAGATGTGGGAACTCAGGGGGGTGTTCCCTCACAGTAAAGGGTCATCAAATTGCAAAAGGAAAATGAAAGCTTTGCTTGGCTCGAAAGGGAAAGTGCTCAGGAACATGGCTAATAATTGAGTAAGCGGGAGCCGACACAAGGCTCAAGCGGCGAGCAGGATGATGCAATGCAATCACAACTTGACATAAATGGGGGATTCCTTTTGGGAGATGGCCAGAATAAGACAAAGTAGAGTATGAGTCTTTGTCGCAAAGTCATGGCATGACTACAAAGGACTCCCAATCCTAAGGAGGAACAACGACATGGGTGCCAAAAGACATAAAAGGCTCTAACTAGGGCACCCATGGTTGGAAAATCTCTACCGCCAAATAATGACACTTCTATAACAATGTGAAGGTTCTGTGTCGGTTAAAAAGCGGGGTCGCACCTAGGTTTAATGATCATGGTCATAAGGTCAAATGAAAAATGCAGGCGAAAATGACATCTAACCTATATGATGGGTGTAAAATATACCTGTCGAAGGTGCGAAACGGCCAAAAAATCAGTCTCGTCGGAAAAATCTGTTCAAAATGGTACTCCAAGACGACATATTAGTCCAAAAATAGCTCAAAATGACAAAAACTATAGGAAATTGGGTTTAAAAAACTATAAATAGTAATACAAAATTACTTTTACTATTTCATTTTCACTTTTCACCCAAAATAGTGTTTTTGGTTAGTTTTCACCTCGATCTTCAGTTGTTGATTATGGGAGCTACGGGTGTCGGATCCATGAGTCGTTTGGAGCAGGTTGGTAGTCTCATCCCCCTCTTCCTTTTCATGTCTTTTATTTCATTTTTTAATGATTAATTTCTTTCCTTTGCAAATATTTACACCTACTCGGCGTTGTACATAGTCATGGGTCGCGTATAGGGCTTCCTGGACGCGGTCAACGCAAGCGTTGACCGTGTATGGATGCGACTGTATACAAGTTTGACCGCGTACAGCGCCGTGAGGGTGGTTTTTAACCCATGGATGCTAAAAAATGGCCTTGTTTTTTCCTCCAGGATGGTCCTAGAGTGGAGAGAAAGGGAACATGACATCGTTGATGAGCATGTGCGCCAGGATTTACCTGCCCAATAGGCGCTACAAGCATGCGGTCTATATAAGTTTTGGAGCATTGGGGGTTTAAGGGCCCAAAACCAATTGCTCCGCAAGCTAGTTGATTACTGGGATGCAGATGCACATAACTTTGATCTGGATGGTCAACCACTTCCGTTGGAGGTGGAGGATATTTATTTCAACACAGGTTTGTCCTGCCGAGGGAATGTGGCAAGCCTCAGGTCCCGCATTGTCGAAGGTGGAATCACGATTAGTGATTACATAGACAGGTACTGCCTCCCTGGTACCTAGAAGGTGGGCAGCCATATTCCTATTGATTATATTGCGAGCCTGAGTATGAAGATTATAGTTCTTACACTCGGGAGGATATCTGGTTCAGCTGCTCTACATCAGGCTTCGAGGCCGATGATATTCTATGCAGCAGAATGTATGAGACCGATTGTGTACGACTGGTGCACAACGTTGCTGGTTACTATGAAGAGCCAGCTAATAGAGTGCAAGATGGGGAGGGCAAAGAACTTTGGTTTTGGCAGCATACTCTGCAGTTTATTCTTTGAGAGGGTTTTGGGCTTGAGTCCGAGGGTTGAAGTCCCTCCGCACAGTCTCTGAGATCCAGCCCAGACCCAGTGGGTTGAGATACTGACACAACAGGGGGGTGGCCGACAGGCTTCCCTATATTCTGAGGAGTTTTTCCACTGGTGGTCTCAATAGGTCATTGCCATCGATGACTACCCATATGAGGGGATAGACTACTGAGGAGATCGGGACATGCCGCTCCCTCCAGGGGCTGCATTCAGAGAGATTACTCTTTTTGGAATATGTAATTTTTTTGTATTTTTTATTATAAGTGAATGCAAAAATGTTTTTGGTGTGGTACCATAGACTGATGTATGACTGTTTTCTCGGAGATGCTGGTCCGCGAAGACCGCAGGGATTCTCGCGACATCATCGTAGAGCCAGGGGTGGAGAGGTGGTAGGCGCTGCAACCGAGCGCACACTAGAGATAGTACGGGTCAAATTGACCCGCATGACTACTAGGGTACCAGTTACAGAGGTCGAGCATCTCCCTGAGGCGATGCAGCGACATGTGGTAGGGGTACTTGGTACCTGGGTGCGACTACCGCGACGTATAGCCAATGTGGTGCATTATTATATTCAGACACACCCTGCCGAGGAAGCGAGGCCTCCCCATAGGGCTTAGATGCCACGGAGTCCTGTATTTTTGTATCGGTTATGTATAGTTTTGAGAGCTACGGGCTCCAGTTTTGTACTTATGATACCACATTTTGGACATATTATTAATGAAAAACTATGATTATTCGATTCTACTACTTGTGTATGTACAAATATATGTATGAATGTTATTTATATGTTTCTTTTATTGATGTGACAAATGCCAATCTAGGACATAATTAGCATATGCATCAGGTACATGATTAAAACGTCTTGGAACATGAATGTATGTAATAAAAACAAATTGATGCTCCAAGAGTCTTACCCTTAAGAACCTCCGTAGTAACGTAGGATCCCTCACACGGTACTGGCCATTCGATTGAGACACAACTAGTTGCGAATCCAGGTGGACCTCTAAATACTGTATACCATGCAAAATGGCATCACGAAGTAGCTCAACAACGACACTGTACTCGGCCACATTGTTAGATGTAGGACCGAGACAAGCACCTCTTGAAGACACAATCTGATGGTCGGGCAAGTAAATAACCCACGCAACAGAAGCTTGCGTATGACGGCTAGCCGCATCCGTGAAACCTAAGAACACTGGAGATTCCACTGACATCTGTCAACCAAACGAAAGCGAATCAGCTGACCCGAACAATCAAAAGAAATCTAAACTATGTACAAAAACAACTATACAATAGTATACAAAAGTATCAGCTCGAGCTAGAATCTCAAGCATAATACTACTTGAGGTAGAGCCCATTTATAGGCTCATTCAAGGCATTCCCCTCATAGTCTTCCAACTCACAGGCTCCTTTCTCTAAGACACGATTCACAATGTAAGGACCGTGCCACATGGGGTTAAACTTGCCTGCCCCCAGTGGTTCCTTAGCTTGGTCATAAAGGAGGACCAAGTCACCTTCAACATACTGTTGGGGACGAACAGACCTATCATACTGAACCTTAACACGACGTTTTTTGGCAGCTATAGCCACAACTGCATCTCAACGCTGCTCGTCAAGCTGCTCAAGGTGGATCAAACGTTGCTCAACATCTGATGTGTTAGGCAGGAGCTCTATAGCTAGTTTCAACGAAGGGATCTCGCATTCAATTGGCAAGATAGACTCCACACCATGTACTAACTGAAATGGTGAGAACCCGGTGGAAGTCTTGACCGCGGTTCGATATGCCCATAAAGCAGGATATAACATGATGCGCCAATTTCTCTTGCTTTTTTAGATGGTTCGTTGGAGAATGGTATTTAAGGGCTTATTGACTGCCTCGACCTGACCATTCGCCTGGGGGTAGTAAGAATATGAGTGGTCTTGCTTAAACCCAAGCTGGATTATCATATGGTTTTGGAAGTGACTGCCATGGTCAGTGACAATCTCTCTCGGGATGCGGAATCGAGTTATAATCTGATTGAAAACGAAGTGGGTTGTTGTAGCACCATCGGCTTTAACGGTCGACATGGCCTCAACCCATTTGGTACAATAATCAACGGCCACGATGATATGGTGATGCCCCCCAGCCGAGGTTGGGTTTCAATCCATGAAATCTACCCCAATTTGGTGAAGGGACAGACGGTGACGATCAGATGTAAAGGAGAAGGGGGCGAGCGCATGTTCCGAGCGAACACCTGGCAAGGGTGACATCTCTTCAAAACATTTACACAACCTTTGAATATCATAGGCCAAAAATAGCCTGCTTGGAAGATACGTTGGGTTATCGCAAGCCAAAATAAGTGACCGCCACACGCTCCACTATGGAAATCATTAAGTACTAGCTCCGCTTCTTCGTGAGTTAAACAACGATGTAGGACAAAGTATTTTCCCCGACGATACAAAGTGTCACCGACGATGACATAGTCTTTGGCATGATGTCTCACACGTCGTCGTTCATCTCACAAATAGTGCAAAGGGAACTTCAGAGTTTGGAGATAGATAATGATATCCCCATACCGAGGGTCCATTGATGAGATAAGAAACAAATGTTCATCCACAAATGAGTCTTCATGGACTACTTCCTCATAAATTCTTGGGAAATCCAACATCAATTCTGCAAAAACCAAGGACTTCACTGACTTCGTTGAAGCAAAATCAAGATCAAATTCTTGAAGGATGACAATCCATTTATTATACTCCCCCCAATTAGGCATCGTGAGAGCACGAACTGAAATGGATTGACGTGTGCTATAACGGTGGTTTTCCAAATCAAAATATAATGTCGTAACCGTTGGACTGCATGAATAGTCGCAAGGGCCAATTTCTCAACGTGAGAGTATCTCAGCTTAGCGTCTACTAAATTTCGACTAAGGTAATAAACAACATGCTCTTGGAGCACATCGTCCACCTGAACTAAGACCATACCAATCGTCTCTTGAGACGTGGCCACATAAAGCAAAAAATATCTAGCAAAGTTGGGTGGACTAAAAAGAGGGACCTATACCAAATCTTTTTTCAAAGCGTCGAAAGATTGGTCGGCTCGCTCATCCCAGATAAATGGAGTGTATTTATTCAAAAGTCGCGCGAAACCTTTGGTAAGATTGGCATAATTCACGATAAAGAGTCGTAAGAAAGTGGCTCTCCCTTGGAGGCTCTGAAGCTAAATCAAATTACGCGGGGCAAGCAACCGAAGTATTGCCTCAACCTTAAGAGGATCGACTCTTATACCCTCTTTTGAAACTATGAACCCTATAAGGCGACCCGTTTTCACAACAAAAATGCACTTGTTGGGGTTCAAACGAATCTTGTAACATCGGCATCTTTCGAAAATGAGGCGGAGGTGCTTGGGGTGGTCCACTCTCTTACGAGAATGGCCAGCAAGATCATCCAAGTAAGCCTCCACAATGCGCTTAAGGTCATGGAAAGCGTATGTCATAGCCTGCTGAAAAGTAGCTCCGGCATTTTTAAGGCGAAGGGCATCTTCCGGTATGCAAATGTACCCCAAGGACATATAAAAGTTGTCTTATGTTGATCCTCGGGTTTAGTCTGGATCTGATTATAACTTGAAAAACCGTCCATGAAAGAAAATACTTCGCTTCCCGCACATGCATCCAAGATTTGATCTATGAATGGAGTGGGAAAGTTATCCTTAAGACATGCTCGATTCAGATCTCTAAAATCAATACATACACAAATGGTTCCCTCCTTCTTATCCACAGGAACGGGATTGGACACCCATTCGGTAAGGGGAACCGGGTAGATGAAACCAGCTATGAGCAGTTTCTCCACCTCTGCCTTGATCGTGGCTGCCTTTCTAGGATTCACAGCACGAAGACGTTGTCGAATCGGCTTAGCATTTGGATAAGTCTTAATTTCATGTTCGAAAATGCTAGGGTTTATTCTTGGCATCTCTTTATAAGACTAGGCGAAAACATCCTGAAATTCTTTGAAAAGCTTGGTGTAAATGCAGATTTCCTCGGGGGAACAGTCAGCACCGATGTAAACGTTCTCAATCTTCCCGGGAGTGCGAGAGATGTTGATTGGAATGGTTGGGGAAATGTTAGCCATATTCCCTTCCGTGTAAATCCCATGCGAACCCAAAGGAGCCACAGGGTGACCAACCTCCTCTGCCAGAGTCGATCGAAACTCTTCTTGCTCAATAAGGTCGAGATCGGGAAGAAAATACGATCGGTGATGTAGATCTCCCCAAGGCTTATCGTTACCATACATGGCCTCAATGATGGCTTCATCTGAAGGAAAAGTACCATCAAGGCAATCATGCAAGCAAGAGGAATGTTACACCTAAATCTCGTCATCGTGACACCCATGTTAACTCAATGCCTCATTCGTTGAAGTCCCTATGACCAGTCAAGTCATGTTAGAGCAAGTTGATGCCCTTTGCCCACATTGCCCTTGAGCAAGAAGTGCCCAACTAGAGCCGGCACATAATGTAAACTGCCAGCCTACGCCGGCGGCGCAAAATACCTTTGTACAACCAACATTTCCCTTCCCCGACACTTGTTTCCCTCATGCAACTTGCGTCAGAGTTGGTTAATTGGGATAAAGGGAGATTTAGAGCGAGTTCTAGAAGTTGGATGAGGTGGATCCCTATCCCTAACTCCAAGGTGAGCTGGCCAATTGTTCCCTAACTTCAAGGGAGGATCCCTTAGCCCTCTCCCCATGATCCTCAACCTACTCTATCCACTTGGTCCTATAAATACAAGGCCCCTCTCCATTCCAAGAGGAGGAAGTATATAACACTTACATGCTAGTGAAATTAGCTTCGGAGATCCTTGCTCATCTTTTTGGAGACCCTCACTTCCTTTGGAGGCATTGGCTTGGCTTGTTGGAGGAGGATCGCGACGTTAAGGCTTGGGTTGTGATCATCTCTCTACTTTGTATTTCCCTCTTTTATACAGTAATATAAACTCTTTCGGCAAATGTTATCGTGTTGATATTGTTTTTAGTTTACTTCCTTAACCGTTTACTTAGATCAGTTATTGTTTAGACATATTTTACTGCTTGTATTGTTTCCATATATCTTGACAGGTCTTGAAGCTAAAGATCTAATGACCGCAGGATTTGGAGCAACAAGAAGAAGAAGAAGATCTACGATCTGAAGGTAAGACGTTTATTATTTGATCTCTAACTAGATCTAGGAAAGCAGTTCTATATTCTGTCTTATTTGTTCTAGTTTCACATTGAACTAGGGAGATCTGGCTCGCGTCCGCTTGAGTAGATTGTTCAATAACAAATCTAGCAACCATACTGGGGACTTACATTTGTTTTGATTTCAAATTTGAGTGTGTTATCTTTGATTTCTTAATGAACCGTTGCTTTTCCTCTTAAGCCAATTTTCACCATCAATTTCTTTCTTCTGGGAGTTTGCTGACTTTCTCTGGGTTTGTTGAACCACTCTCAGTCCATTTATTTGATCATTGGTTAGAGTTTTTCCCTTGTTTTCTTTGAGTTATTCGCTCGACGCACCTGGGCAATACATCCAGGGCGCCTGTCCACCTAGGAGCGCACTTTGCCTCTGGTAATACTGCGCCACCGACACTTATGCCGATTTGACAGTCTACGCCAAAAGCGCTTTTCCCCTGTTTGCAACTTGCATCGGGCGCTCCGTGCCCAACCATAACCTGCACCGAGTTTTCAAACTCGATGCTTAAGTATTTTGCTCCAAACCTTTGATTTTTGAGTTGATCTACAGACTTATCTGCACTGCATCTTCCAGGCAGAGACTCTTTTATTCAGTAGTTTTCGTTTGGTTTGCTTGTGCTGGTCTTTCGGTATTTTTGATCAAGTAAGTTTGTTTGAAGTGGTGGGAAATTTCAATCCCCCACGGTCATCTACTCCATATTGTTCTCCCTGAGTACCTCACCGGATTTATCGAGCATGCTAGATCCGCTCCCAAACCTTTGTTGAGCTTGGTTATCATTTGTTGGCTTGCGTTTGATCTTTTTGAGTGATTTTTTCCTGTTTTTAAGTCATTGGCGTGCTTGTCATTTCTTTGAGAATTTCCGTGTACTTAGAGTGCTGCAAGTAGTTTCTTCTTTTCATCCATTTACACTTAAAAGCATCATTGTTGTCAAGTTTAGTCTTATCATATCACTGGGAAAATCAAAAGTGCTTCATTTTTACCATGTTCAAGTGCATTTGAGAAATGTTGTAAAAATTGGTTCAAGCATTGGAGTTCATCATAAATATTTTGGAAAGTTTGGAAGAAGAGTTAATCATTTGTATTTTTCTCGAACTATGAATCATTCATTTTTTTGAAAAATCCAAGTGTAGTCAAATTTTTGTGAAAGTGTTTCCATGTTTGAAAACGTTATATGCACTTTTGGTTTTTATGCTTTTAGGTTGTCATTGTGAAATTTGAAAAGCTAGTGTGCTCAAGATAGAGATTCTCTCTTTCCATCATTTAGGTTCATTATAATTGAAAAGACAAAAAGATGTGCTTTGATTTGGTTTTGATGTGTTGTTGATTTTCATGTTTTGCTTGAAAAACAAAAAGAGTGCTTTCCATTATCATTTTTGGTAGATTGACAGTGTTATTGAAATTTACTGTTTTGTTAAGACCATTGAAAAAAGATTTATCCTTCCCGTACATAGATTTCATCAAAAGAAAGAGTGCATTTTTCATGTAGTTAGGGATTGCATTATGTTTATGTTTATGTACTCACCTCATGCATTCACCTAACTGTCCAGATAAAATTAACGGTAGAACTAGGTTAAAATATTTAGTAACTTGTGTGTTAAGTTAGAGACGTGTTCCGACGTATTAAAACATGGCAGCTGTCGTTATTTTCCTGCACTGCATTTCGAGGGCACTGTAGTTCTTCCACGTACCAACAGGTATATCGAAGCTGTTTCACGTACCAACAGGTATATCGAAGCTCTTTCACGTACCAACCGGTATATCGAAGGCTCTTTCACATACCTTAGGGTATATCGAAACTTCACGTACTCGACGTATATCGAAAGGTGTTTCACGTACTCGGTAGTATATCGGAAGGCTCTTGTCGTGCGGTTGTGCATTAGACAGCACCAACATGGATTTGAGCTCCCACGTACCTTGATTATATCAGGAGACACTCCTAGGATTCCTGAAACCAAATGAGCTAACCATTTGGCCATCTTGGCATAGCAATACACTGAGAACAACACTCAGGGAGCTACTACGCACGTACTATCAGGTAGTCGGGTTATATGGTCAGGGGTATGGTCCTAATCCTCCTTGGTTAGTGCTCTGAAAAATTGGGCCGAGTATAACTGTTGGACCTTGGAGTATATCACGAGTTGTGAAGCCTTGACAATCCTGTGAGGTTCTAGACTTTTGAATCCACACCTATCACATAAGTTTGCTTGCGGCCTTAGTTTGTGTAGATTTTTCTGGATTGCTTTTATTTTGTTTAGTATACCCTTAGGAGAAATTCTGGTTCGGTCATTCTGACTGAACAACCTTTGAGAAGGTCCCGCAAATTTTAAACTTACCACCCGAATACTCCCTTAATCAGGAGGTAATTTCGAGGGTAAGCATGGCCACACAAGTTACGGTCGTGTTTCCTGAAGTAGAAAACTCCACTATGGAGTCTAGAGCGAACATGTTTCCTCCTGATTCACCAACCTCTAACCTGTAAAGGGCCGACGAGGCAGAACCTTCCACTTCATAAGACATACCCTTCGACCGCGTGATGTCGGGCGAACTTGGATCCATAGAATGGTTAAATACATCCCAAGGTGACCCTGTATCCGGGACATTTGGTCCATCTGCATCCTTTTGGGATACCTCTCTCGGGAAACAATGGGACCACTTGGTTGTCGATCCAAACACTGAAACTTCCCCTCTCTGGGATTCCCATGTCCAGCGTATGGCTCCAGTCTATGAATGCATAAACGAACTAAGCCAGCGTTGTGACGAACTTCGCCGCCAGACTCTATCACGGAGAAGACACATCCCGGAGACACCCATCTTTCGATACACTCCCATTCGTTCATTATCACTTACTTCACCGAAGACACCTATCCACAACGTGACCACTTACGAACCTGGTCAACCTTCATTTCCTGCGAGCACACCTCTCAGTCAAGGGACCAATTCCACACCTCAAATGACTCAGAATGTTGAAGGACAACAGTCCAACACCCCTACCACTACTACTACTACTACTAGAACGTTACCCACCCCTCCCCCACCCCAAAAATCGCGGTGAGGATTCTCCTTACCTCCTGGTTTTCTTACACGTAATGTCCCTCTAATAGTCAGTAGTCAACAACCCATTATGAGTCAACGATCCACTAGTGGTCAATACATTGTCACTGGTGGGAAACCATCGTTTTTTAGCCATAATTTGAGTGGAGGACTGCCAATTGGTCATTTCCTTGGCAACTTGTTGATGCCTCGGAGATCGCAGCATCAATCAGAAAGGGATTCTCCCCGATAGATTATCCCAATTAGATTATCTACCGTTTGGTATAGGGAATCCGTCCGGTTAGCGGTTCCAGCAACCGTGGGTTTGGATTTTTATTCCAATTATACCGGTTATGGCTCGATCCACCGTTCTTTTGATTTTATCTTTTATAATGATATGCAAGTGCCTAGTCTAAATTTAATCTAAATGCAAAACCCGAAAAATAGATCTAAGTCTAAGACTGAAGTAAATCTAACTATCCCTGCAAGGAGCGAATTTAAAGCATGAGCAATGAGCTGTAGGAATCATCTTAAAGAACAAATAGACAGCCATTAAATCTTAAAGAGAAAGCTATAGCAAAGATAAAAGATATCAGAAGATAGCTTCTGATTAAATATAACACATTTCATTACTCATGAAAGAGAGAATTCATTTGCAAAGAGAGAAGCAAGATCATTTAATACAATGAAATAATTCAAGACAGTAATAAAGATCTCACAGCAGAGTATAGCAGACACAGGAATAATCCACAATGCATCCAATCTCCATTCTCATGCAAAAACGTCCTCTCCAGGCTCTTATTAGAAGATTTTATTTTCTCAAAACATGTGCAAGATAGCTCGTACAAGTCTAGAAAATAATTCCTTGCAAAAAGTCCTTTACATTCCTTCCTAACTTCTATTTATAATGTTACAAAATGCCCTTTGGGCTGCCACCTGGCCCTTCACACTTGTCACCTACAGGCTTTTCCCCAAATAACAGACAAAAATGCCACCTCCCCTTTTTACAGAAAATGATTTAAAAGGAAAAGGACAGCTGTCCTCTAACCCTGCATTTTATACATATGACAGCCATAATACAAAAAATAGAATTAATGTTCTCAGCGCTTTCACTCCTGGGCCTGCGCTTCAGTTGGAAGAGAGGCCCCCGAACCAACTGTTGTTGCTGCTGCTGCTTGAAGAGAGGCACTCGAACCTACTGTTGCTGCTGCTGCTGCTTGGGAAGAAGGAATCGAGCCAGCTGGAATTTCTGCTACTGCTGGGGAAGCAGAAATCGAGCCTGCTGTTACAATTGCTGCTGCTGGGAGAGAAGCATCCGGGTTTGCTGTTGCTTCTGCCACTGCTGCTACTTTCTTCTCCTCCTCTGTAATGTAACTATACCATATACCCGTGTCCCTTATGACTACATTTGCGAAAGCAGGGAGCAATATTTTATGAGAAGTCACATTTTTACTAAGCTCTGCTCCAATGCCTTGAATTTCTGTCACTGCAGCTTGATGCACTTCTTTAAGAAAATGGTTGTGGATTGATTACATTCCAATATAATGTTGGAGGTCATCAATAGCTAGGACATCAATTTTCTTCACATATTCAGTTTGGATGCCCAGCTCTTCCTTCAACTCAAACAAACGTTGTTCTTCGCCCGGGAAATCATCGAGGGACTGCGGGAAACTCAATTTGCACTTGTCATGCACTCCCTGGATCTTTTGATACAGACCGTTAATCCTATCCATTGTCCCTCGTACGCTGGCCATTAGCTTACTGCCACAGTTTCTGCAAAATTCCAAAAGGGCTATGTCTTCATTAAAACCTTCTACAGATTTGAATGGGAGATGCGTGGGGAAATCCACCTTTCCTTCTCTCCATTCTATTTGGCTCAGGATATTTGCCTTAACCCGAGTATGCTTAGCTTTAAGCTTATGGGCCTTTGCATTAACTTCTTTTAATCTGACCACCATGGCCTTGAGCTTGCAAACTTCATCAGTGATTAGCTCCTGAGTGTCATACATTTGCTACAGGATGCTGTAGGACAACTCATGGAAGGGAGACATGTCTATCGTTCTACCCTCAGCTTGCTCTAATTGCTCAGCTAATGCCAACTTGTCTGCTTCTAGATGGGACACTCTGGTTCCTGCATCGTTCTTTTCTGCTTCCACAATCATCATCAGGACTGATAGTTGTTCCTTTTCTTCTTCTAGCTGGTTATACTTGTCTGATAGCTCTTTATGTTCAACAGATAGGCGATTATACTTATTCACCATGAGATACCTGTAGGCTTGCTCATTAGCCACAGTATGTTGTAGCATGCGGGCTCTCCTCTTAGTCGACTCAGATTCTTTAACTATATCAGCTACATTGTCCAGCGTTGCTTTTGCTGTCTCTACAGAGGCGGATGCCATAGCTAAAGGATCCTTGTTTGTGTTCTGCATTACTGTGGTCTCCCGGTGAGTAACAATATCCTCCTGGAAGAGTCTCTTTATCCTCTCTTCCAACTTAAGGACCATCGCCTTCCTCTTCTTATCATAGACAATTTCATTCCATTTGGACACAATATGTTCTTCCAATGGAGTATACGGGACGATTGGGAGATCTACAATATCTATTTCCACTTCCGCGGGTGGGGTCTGGACTACCTGAGTTGGATCTGTTCCCGCACCTTGGGTACTAGAGCCACCTGCCTGTGCTGCGTCTGCCTCCACATTTTGAGTGCCAGAGCCGCCTGCTTGAGGTACGTCTATTTCCATATCCTGGGCACTGGATCCACCTGCTTGGGCATCTTCACTTGCTTTAAGTTCTTCTTCTGCTTTCTGCTCTACCTCAGCCTGCTGTCTTCTCTCTTCTCTTTCAGCTTGTGGCTGATCTTCATTTTCTTTCTGCTGCCTTTCATCTTCAGCCTCTTTCCGTTGCTGGGCTTCCTCGGCCTCTTTCTGTAGCCTTTCACTTTCTGCTTCGTGCTGCATTCTCGCCACTTCAGCTTCTTGCTGCAATCTGGCTTCCTCAGCCTCTTGTAGTAACCTTGCTTCCTCTTTTAACCTTTGTTCTTCTTGGGCTCGGGCATCATCTGCTTCCTTGTCTTTTTGCTGGCTGGTTTTTTGGGCCTTGGTAGAGCTGGAGCTTGCTCCAGTGCCTTGGCGACAGATCCGCAGCTCGGCCATGTTGCTGATACCTCTGAATACCTCCTCCTTGGCATCATAATAATGAGCGTACTCGAAGTGAGCATAAATTTCCTTACAATGCTCGGCAACTTTTCCTCGCCTGTCATTCCTGTGGAAGATTACCTCGCCGAAGTGGAAGGCTTTCAGCTCCTGAACAAACTCCTCGGCTGAGGCAACCCCTGAGAATTTGTAAGCTCCTATGCAGAAAGGTAGAGGGGGGAAAGAAGCCTTATGCTATTTGTTAAGTACTGCTCCAATTCCATCCAGGAAAACTTGTCTCACTGCCTCTTTAAGGACCACATAGTCTGTAGCATACCTCGGCAAAATATATGGAGCTTTAGTCCCTCCAAACATTCTGAGGTAGGTGCCTTGCTCTGAAAAATAAAAATCTCCATAATTTTCAAGGACTTCCATAGCATTCTCCGACAAGCAGTTGGGCTCTTCCTTGAATATCTTCTCATATAGGGGCATGATGAACCCCTCACAGATGAGCTTATAGCTGGGTTTGTAATTTTGAGCCCACAACATCCTGAAAGCGGTATAGACCGGGGCGTTGGCCTTATCCCATGTGCAGCCTAATTTGGGAAAAGATAACTTGGCCAAAACACAATCAATAAGATATGAGGACATGTAGAATTCTGCCTTCTTTAAGGCCAGTCCTTCTCTTGCGGCAACTACCATTGAGGCCAAACTGTCTGACAGGAGAGTAGCCCAGTCAAACACAGTTCCTTTGAATGCCACGAAGTGGATGATGGGAACCCATTGAATCTTGTACATGGTGCCATCGGGCATGCCGAAGATTCTGCACAACATCAAGGTAATTAACCTGAAAGGAGGTCTTAGATTCTGCACATCATATTCGTCATTGCCTCTCTTCCTTAAGTGCTTGCCTGCGACCAATAATTTTTTGGCCATTTCGACATTGTTCATCTGGCCCAACCATTCATCAGTCAGAGCTTGCTGGGTGCGGGGAAATTTATAGGTTGCGGCAAGGTATGCTGGGTGGAATGAGGCAATGGCTATCTTCCCGCTGTCATGAATTACTCTTGTTTCCGCATTAGTATGTTGGAGTATCCACCCGATTATTTCAAAACATGGGAACAGTTTAGGGCGGGTAGCAGCTCTAGCTATGCCCGAGGTTCTGATATTGAGATAAATCTGCTCCTCTTCTAGCAACATATCCGGGATATCTTGGTCTCGGATCATCCTATAGATGTCACCCCATCGGATTTCAGGAGGAATACCGGTGGTGCACCTAGTATCTTGGAACGTAGTCTCTATTCTAAGTGGTGCTGGCTGTGGTTCCGTCATTTTAGCCTTCTTCCTACCACCTTTTGGCATTTTGACTTATCCCTGCTGGAAACCAAACACAAGTCATTATAAAAAATGTGCAACATGCTGTGAGTTTTTAACAAAGAGCAGCACCAATTTAACATGCTAATGAGGTATATAAATAAATTGTGAAGCTGCATGTTGGGAAGCAAAATACACCATTCCAAACAAGAAATCTAGTTATAGAGACTTGATTCTCTTAAAGGGACAAGGTTCGGAATGCTCCTGAAAGGATAAGTATGTCGAGGGAACAACCTGCTCTCGGTCTAGCTCTAGGAGAGATGGTATCCTTCGTCATTGTGCTTTTAATGGTTAGTGGCGGGTGAGTCTGGGAGTGAAGCAACCTTATGATGAAATGAGGGGGCCGCTTTTCCCACTTATGAACAGGCGAATAAGGGGCCGCTTTTCCACATTTTGAACAGGCGAGGGCTTCAGCCAACCGCCATGGTTATTTATAGCACTAAACGAGAAGCTCTATGGCCAGCTAGGAATTTGAACTAGGGTGGCGACGCCTGGAGTATGGTTGGTGAAAAGAAAAACTTCGGGCGGTCATAGGTTTGGTTTGATTTTCAGTAGAACGAGAAACCCATGGGGCCTCGGCGGCTTTAAAAAATGAAATAACGATATATGCGACTAGCGCCTATCGGCCACGTCTTAGACGAAAATAAAAACGCAAAGACAATCTGACGTGTAGATGAGACAAATTTAACGGTTAGAAACCTACCTGGCAACGTGAAGATGGTTGAATGAGCTGGATGCGGACGTGGACGAGCGAGCTGAGCTGGAGCAGTTTAGGCGACGCGTCCAACGGCGTTAGTCAATCGAAAAATCACAATGTGATCGGTCCAAACCCCAATCGTTTATTTAAACGATTTGGGCACGTGCGGCGTTTTAATACGGTGGGTGGCACATTTAAAACGGGAGTTTAATATAACGTACGTCGTGGTCTTTTCAATTAGTCTCGATATGCGCGCGCAACCGCCACTTGCGGGATGGAATCATGAATTCCCCCCGCCATTGCGGAAGGTTATAGTGAAGACTTCCGCCGTTTCGAAGGGAAATGGCGAATGGCTCCCGCAAACAAAAGTTTAAATCTTTCGGAAGGCGCTCCGCGGGATTTCGGGAGGATAACACAAACGCTTCCGTAGTTTCGGGAGGGTTTCGCGAATGCTTCCGCAAAGGGCTCCAGCGATCGCGGAAGGGAAACCCAAAACGTTGCGCAAAAGTTCAAGTCTTTCGAAAAGATAACGTGGAGGCTTCCGCTGTTTCGGGAGGTTCTCGTGAATGGTTCCGCAAATTGCAAATCTTCTAAGTCTCGGCCAGGCTTCGGGAATGCTCCCGTAGTTGCGGAAAGCTTTCGCAATTAGCTTCCGCAGTTTCGAAGGGAATTGGCGAACGGCTCCCGCAAAATGAACGTGAACATCTAAGTCTTTTGGCGGGTTTTCGGGATGATAACGTGAGAGCTTCCGTAATTGCGGATGGCTTTCGCCAATAACTTTCGCAGTTTCGGAAGGCTTCCGCGAACGCTTCCGAAGCTTTGAGAGAAAACTTACGATTTTTTTAACGATACTAAGTCATCCGGGGAAGATTTGCAAATCGCTCCCGCCGTTTCGGGAGGATAACCCGAAAGGATCCGCAACAGCGGGAAGATAACTCAAATGATTCCGCCGCTTCGGGAGAAAATTTCTAATTTTTTTCGAGAGACTTATGCAAATGGCTTCCGCCATTTCGGGAGGGAAACCCGAACGGTTCCGCGTGTTTCGGGAGGAAAACTCGAATATTTCCGCAACTGCGGGGGGCTTTCTTAAAATCATTCCGCAAACTTCAAAAAGTTTCTAAGTCCTTTTTCGAGAAGCTTATACAAATGGCTTCCGCCGTTTCGGGAGGGAAACTCGAATCCTTCCGCGGGGCTTTCTCAAATGATTCCGCGATTTTCAGGAATATTTCACGAATTTTATTCTTAGAGGAAGAAAAACTTGGAGTTTCCAAAGCAGGATTATCAGTTGAAAAGACATTAAAAAAAGGAGAATTTACCTCTTACAACAGTCTTTCTAAAAAATTAAAGGAGGGGCCCCAATATGTACAAAATTTTGGGGGGGATGTTGCTGCAACAACACAACTCTTTACCTGTTGTGGGATCCATCATGGGATTACCCCATGGTGGGGGACTGTCCAACCCAACTCAACCACCATGGATTCAAGTGTATCCAGGTTATCTCAACCCTGTGTTGGAACAACTTAATCCCGGGAATGTACTCTACGGGATACCTTATCCCAGAAACTCATACCCTCCATGGGGACATTTTAATGTTGCACCAGTTGGACCCCCACCAACTTTCCTGTATGCCCCACCACCCCCACCACAGCCTGGTTCACCTCCTTCCGGAGGAGGCGAACCTCTACCTTCCGACGGAGGCGGAGGCCCACCCCATTCTGGCGGTGGAGGGCCACCTTATTCTGACGGAGGAGGAGGGCCACCACCTTCTGGTAGTGGCGAGCCCCCACCTTATGGAGGAGGCCCACCTCATTCCGACAGGAGTGGCCCACCTTATTTCGACGGTGGCAGAGGACCACCTCCTTTTGGTATTGGTGGACCCCCACCTTATGGAGGAGGCCCACCTTATCCTGGAGGTGGTGGCCCACCTTATTATGGTGGCGAAGGCGGTGGCCCACCCTATTCTGGCAGTGGAGGCCCCTCCTTATTTCGGCGGTGGCAGAGGACCACCTCATTCTGGTACTAGTGGACCCCCACATTATGGAGGAGGCCCACCTTATCCTGGTTGTAGTGGCCCACCTTATTCTGGTGGCAGAGGCGGTGGCCCACCCTATTCTGGAGGCGGAGGTGGAGGACCCCCACCTTCTCGCAGTGGCGAAGGACCCCCACCAGGAGGTCCACCTTATTCCGGCGGTGGAGGACCCCCACCTTCCGGCAGTGGCCCACCCTATTATGGCGGCAGACCTATATTTGGTCCACCACCCAACCCTGGAGGACCACCCACTTATGGCCAATTCCCATCAGGAACACCTTATAATCAGTCAATCCAAGGTCCCACTAGTCCATATATGCCATATCAATACTATCAGTATCTGCAGTTGAACCAACAACTGCCATTTTTAGCTACTTTGGACCTACCCGACCTGTCTCGTCTAACCAACGATCCCATTTTCCATGGTCATAATTGGCCACCCATTCCGGTCAAGTGACCCTCTGATATTCCCAAATTTGATGGCAAACCCATTGAGGACCCGAAAAACCATGTGATGACCTACCATCTGTGGTGCTCATCCAATTCCTTGATGGACGACTCGATCCGTTTAAGGTTGTTTCAAAGGACCCTCACCGTCCCAGTTGCCAAGTGGTATATCGAATTACCACCGCACTCCTTTCCCGATTTTCTCTCTCTTGCTATGTCTTTTTTGACTCATTTCCAGTTACCCATACGCTACGAAACTGGTACGGACCTTCTGACTTCGCTCAGTCAAACCACCGCAACTCATATCTCTAACTATATACATGAGTGGTGGAGGAGACGATGTCTCATTAAGGCTCCTATTCCAGACCAACTCTTAGTTGTCTGGTTCACAAAGTCTCTTTTACCTATCGTAGCTCGAGACGTGGGCATGGGAGGTGCCATCACCGAGGAACAGGCTATTGCCCGTGCCCATTACTTAGACCTGGTCTATTCTCAATCCGGCATGTTGTACGACATTGTTCCTGACGCACCCCGCCCCACGTATGACCCTGCAAAACCACCTAAGGGACCTCAGGCCGATGGCATCATTGGTTCCCTTAACTCCCAGCCTTCTACTCAAACTGGTGGACCGTCGAACCCTCAGGGTTCTTCCCCATCCCCACCACAGGAAGGTAGCAGCACCACCAAGTCACCCACTCTTGCCTCCACCGAAGAGGTGAAATCTATTCAATCAGATTCGCCTCAGAAATCCGGTGGTAAGAAGGAAAACAAAGGTAAACCTAAGAAATCTTCTAACCAATAGGATCCCATGACCACCCCTGAAGACACCAAACATAAGACGAAGTTGAAGTATCCTTGTTTACTGTGTGGTGGTGACCATTTCTCAAAGGAATGTCCCCACCGCGACGAAGTGCAAAAGTTTCTCAAGAGAAACCATACTCCCACAATTTTTAATGATCCCTTCCCCACTCAGAACCAACAAATGATTGCTCAACCTTCTCCTTCGTACAGAGACACATCCTCCACCGCGCATATTCTCATGATGCGTAGTGAGATGGTTAACTTGAACACACGTTCACGCTCGTACGACTCAATCCCTCTGAAGGAACCCATTGGAAGTAATACTGAAAAAGCTTCCACTTCTCTTCCCGACATCACCGTGCCATCGACTTCCCTCACCATTGAGAAGCCTTCCTTAGAGTCAGTATTGCATCCGCCTAAGAGCACAATTCGAAAAGCAGTTTTCAATCCCAATGCTCGGGCAGCTCAAAACTACAACATTGTAGAAGACTTGGCACAAGCTTCTTTTGCTATGTCGACACTAGAGGTCTTGCAGAACTATCCCAATCAGCGCAAGACTCTCCTCCCTACCATTGGCATGGTTGATATGGATTCCTCTAATATAATCATGTTCCGACTTGAGTACTTTAAACCGAGGCTTTCCCACCAGTTGGCATTTCAAGTTGCCACGAATATTTCCGAGAAGACAATCCATCCTACTGTGTTAGACGAAGGTGCCTCTACCTCAATCATGTCGATATCATGTTGGAGATCCATTGGCTCTCCCAAGTTAAATCGTTCCCCCACTACCCTGAAAGCATTTGACGGTCGTGGCTTTCAACCTCATGGGCTGTTACAATCCTTGGCAGTAGAGTTGGGGGTTAAGACTGCAACCATTAACGTGGAAGTAGTCGCAGCCCCTTTGGATTATAATCTTTTACTTGGTCGTAATTGGTTTTATGCCATGACTGCGGTCGCGTCATCCGTCTTCCGCATTGTGCAATTCCCCCACCAAGGTCGAATTATCATAGTCGACCAACTAGATTTCTGTACACCAGACACCGCTAGTCATCCCGGCGATAACCTACCGTTACTCGGGTAGTCTTCGCAACCATATGAGAGCGTGGGGGTTGGCCTCATAAAAGACTCATCTCTTATGGGTGTCTTTCCAACCCCGGATCCCCCTAACCATGTTACTACGGTGAACATGATATCCTCTTTCCCCAACTCCACCGATCAATGGCTCGTACCCGATGAATCCACCATACATTTGATTGGAGACAGTATGCCTCTTTCACCCACCGAAATCACTTATGAGGCTATCCAATCAACACCAAAGGACCACTTGGCTATGGCCTCTACATCTTGTTCTCTACAGCGGACGTCGTCCTTACCAGATCCTCTACTCCAAACTTTTCATTTTGACGAGTCCATTATGGATATTATGAGCGGGGATGACCCTCTGTGGGAAGACTTCCACCACCGGTCGTCTTTCCTACCCCCATTGGATTCTGTGGAGAACCACATCTCCACCATTTTTACAACGGATTTCTATCCATGCCCCTAGTCATAGATACTCATGTGTCATACGGTTGCTGAGGGAAACTTGGCAAACATCGAAACTACCATCCTGGTTGACATCTCAGTTACCCCTGGTGTAGTGGAACATATTCGTTTAGGCCAGAAATATTACCCTGAAGAGATTACTACTTTCATGTCCTTATTCAAGCAATTCCGAGACGTGTTTTCTTGGACCTACGAGGAAATGCCCGGGATATACCCTACTATCGTTTTGCATGAGATTACAACCTATACCGACGCTAAACCAGTCCGTCTAAAGTTACGACCGGTACACCCTCGAAAAATTGTAGCAATCAAGGCATAAATTAAAAAGCTCTTGAAGGCTGGCTTTATCTACCCTGTTCCATTAACAGAATGGGTCTCAAATGTCGTCCCTGTGGCTAAGAAGTAGGGCACCATACGTGTTTGTGTCGATTATCGGGATTTGAATAAGGCTTGTCCTAAGGACAACTACCCTACTCCCTTTATCGATCAGATCATAGACAATTGTGTTGGAAGTGTCATCTTTTCATTCATGGATGGATTTTCCGGTTACAACCAGATTGATATCCACCCGACTAACCAACATAAGACAACTTTCATCTACCCTTGGGGCACGTTTTCTTATTGCAAACTCCCTTTTTCCTCAAAACTGCTAGTGCCACATTCCAGCGGGCCATGTCGTACGCTTTTCATGATGTGAAGGACTTTGTGGAACCTTATCTTGATGATCTACCTGCCCATTCACAGCAGCGTGAGTTCCACATCAACCATCTGACGGTCGTCTTCCTCAAATGCAGGCGGTACAACATCCGTCTGAACCCTCATAAGAGCATTTTATGCGTCGAGTCCAGACGCCTCCTAGGTTTTATCGTTTCGAAGGATGGGATCCGCTTTGATCCCTTGAAGGTGGAAGCCATTGTCACTCTCTCACCTCCTTCTGACATTACAGAACTACAAATTTTGCAAGGGAAGGCAACTTACCTAAGGCGTTTTGTCTATAATTTCGTTGAGAAGACACAGGGCCACATGAGATTACTGAAGAAGGACGTCCCATTTATTTGGGACGATCAAGCGCAACAATCCTTCGATAGTCTGAAACATGCCATTACGCATGCCCCTGTGCTCCAACCGCCCAATTACTACAAGGATTACATCCTTAATCTTGCCGCTTCTATCACCATGATCGCCATAATCCTGGTCCAGGAGGACAACAACGCCTAGGAACATGTGATTTATTACCTCAGTGAGGGTCTTATTGACTCCGAAACTCGTTACTCACATGTCGAGAAGCTCGCTCTCACGGCAGTCATTCCAGTCCAAAATTTCATCATTATATATTGCTCTGCACCACCACCATTATCACCGACTCGGACCCCATGTACCACGTTTTGACACATCAAGTACTCGGGGGAAAGTATTCACGTTGGATTGTGATACTTCAAGAATTAGATCTCCTCTTCGAGAAATCAAAGTCTAAGAAGTCTTTGGTGTTTGGCGAGCTCATTTGTGATCTTCTCCATGTTTATTTAGGATCTGAGCCCAACGATTCCCTTCCTGACGAATCGTTGTTCCTCATCAGCATGTCTGACCCATGGTATGGAGATATTACCTTATATCTTCAAACCCAACGGTTTAAAACCCAACTGTCTCGTGACGATCGTCGTCGTATCCGTCAGCACGCCAAGTATTACTTAATCATTAGCGATACCTTGTATTGACGTGGTGTTGATTTTGTTCTTCAATGTTGTCTGACGCACGAGGAGGCTGAACACATCTTTAATGACTGTCACTCTGGGGCTTGTGGCAGTCATCTCTCTGGGATGGCTATAGCCCAGAAGATGCTACATGTGGGATATTACTGGCCATCCATCTTTAAAGATTGCATCGAGGCTGTTAAGAAATGTCCCCCATGCCAACATTTTCAAACGAAAAAGCGCTCCCACCCAGCCCTGTTACACCCGGATATTGCTGTGGGCCCCTTTGCAAAATGGGGCATTGATTTCATGCACCGTAAGCCTACCTCAGCCGGGGGGCATGGTTACATCATAGTAGCCATGGATTATTTTACTAAATGGGCCGAGGATATGCCTACGTACAATGAAGACGGCAAAACCACAACACTCTTCATGTTCAACCATGTCATTACAGGGGTCGGAGTTCCACAAGCCATAGTCACCGACCATGGATCTCACTTCCAGAACCACATGGTAGATGAATTGAGCGCCAGACTGGATTTTCGTCATGAAAACTCAACCCCTTACTACCCATAGTCCAACGGACAAGTAGAGGCCATCAACAAGGTCTTGAAAACCATGATTCAACGCATGGTGAGTACGCACAAGTCTAACTGGCACAACATGCTCTTTTCCGCACTATGGGCATACCGGACCTCCATCAAGACTGCCACCAGATTTACACCATTCCAACTAGTTTATGGGTTGGAGGCAGTCCTACCTATAGAGTGCGAGATTCCATCTCTCAAACTCACAGTTAAACTTCTTCCGAACACCACTGCCGAGGAAGAACGCTTCCTTTACCTAGCGAAACTTGAAGAGACCCGCCGTGATACTGCTCTTGCCAACGAGGCACATAAGAAACGCATCAAAGCATAGTATGATAGGTCGGTCAACCCTTGCGTCTTCAACGAGGGTGATTTGGTCCTTACATATGACCAAAAGCACAATAAGCTGGGGGCAGGTAAGTTCGAGTGCATGTGGTACGGACCGTACATAGTAAAACGTGTTTTGGAGAAGGGAGCCTACGAACTAGAGGACTATGATGGGATATCTTTGGGTGAGCCCCGCAATGGGCTCTACCTGAAGAGGCACTATGCTTGAGTTTTTCACGCATAGGTATCTTGTATATATTGTACATGGCGTGTGTGTTTTGTGTGGTGTGACGCTTTGTTTTACTGTGTCTAGATTTTGTTTTGCTACTTATACCATGTTCTATCTGAATGTGCAAATGGAAACTTCCTATGGATTCGTGGATGGCGCCAGTCGACATACTCGTAACCTTGCTTTGGCAGCCTGGGTACTTTATTCTCCCACAAGCGAGATTATCAGCTCAGGAGGAAGTTGTCTAGGATACGCAACCAATAACGTCGCCGAATATAAGGCAGTAATTGGATCCCTAACTGATGCTCTTTCCTTGGGTATGAACCACATTGTCATCCTTCTGGATTCACAACTAGTAGTTTCTCATCTTAACCGGATCTACACTATCTGCAACCCCACTCTACTCCATCTCTTCTGACAAGTTCGTCTTCTGGAAAGGTCCTTTGAATCTATTCAATACCTGCACATTCCATGAGACATGAATACAATTGATGACTATTGGTTGCTTATACTGTTCTTGAGGTTTTCTAGAAAGACCCAGGTTCTGCGCGGTTTAGGGAACCAACAAAACTCCCTTTTGACCGGCCCTTTCGACAATAGTTTGCGAGCAGACTGAGGTCTCACCCGAGGTGAAGTTAATGGGGAGGTTGGGGAATCAGGTTTGCACAACCAGGTGATGAGTGCTTAACATATTGACTCGCAGCACGCTACAGGACTCGCACTGCAAACTGGGGACTGTGCGAAGTTCACCTTCTTCACGGTTAACACTTCTACAATAGCACGTCCAAAGGACTACGCGGCTCGGAATATCTATTTGCTACAAGACAACGCCACAAAGGACTGAGCATCCTCTTCAACATTTATGCAACTTCATTGGACTTTACTTAGTGTAAGTTATGCATTCAACAACATAATGGATTGTAAGCCTTGCTAACTTATACACTATAACAACAACACTGTAACTGCGTACTTCCGGTGCTGCGCTTAGGGAATCACACTATACAGACTTCGCTGGCTAAGTGTTTACCCGATTAACTTATGCATTCATCTGACTTAGACATATTGGTGCATTCGACATTTATTCACACATGTTGTTACTTAACATATTATCCCCATCTTTTATCCTTATGGAGAATACATATAAAAGCAAGAACACGTGCATTCATAAGCAAGATCTTAACCATTCACATAAGCAAATACACAGATATAAACGCATAATCAATCACATAACACAGAATTTAACGTGGTTCACCCCCAGGATGGGAGCAACGTCCACAGGAACTGTTGTTATATTATTTATGGGAAGGGTACAACTATTCCAATTTGCGCACTCAGCTACAGACTCTCTTCCCTCTCAGTAGGTCTCTGCGCACGCAGTTGCAAGGCCTTTTTACAATCTATCTCTCAACAGAGCTCAATATTCAATAATAAGCAAAAGAAAATTACTTAACCCTTTCCCTTACAAAATGTGCCCTTTTATGGACCGTTCCCTTAGGTCACGTCTGTTACAATCATGGCGGGCCAAAACCCTAAGGTTACCCAAAACAGGTGTAGTTACTTGCCACCCTGCTTGTCACCGTCGACAGCTTGCTCCACTCACTTCAGGCCACCTTGTTGGGCCACTCGTGGCTCAGACGACCTTCTGATAGCCGCAATCATCATAAAACAGTTACAACCGCATCATGGCTTGTGACTTTTTGCCCCTTTAGCCTTGCTGTCGCCGTCTACCCGTGGCTTAGCCTCTAACAGTTTTCCGCCACTCTCCCTGGCTGGTCGCTTTCCTTTATCTCCACTCTGCTCCTTACCCAACTACCGGGAATCCTGGAGTTGCTTACCCAAAACAGGTCGCTTTCACAACTCGACCTTCCCTTATACTCTTTACCCAGAATAGCTGCTGTGCTGGCACTGTGTATCAGCATAACTTCGCATCTTTGACTACACAATCTGAACTGCGCAAACCCAAAAACTGTGCCATCTGACTTCGAAGCCCGAACTGCGCAGTTTCCAAAACTGTTCTTCATCAAGTTGTGCCAACTTGGGCCATGCCCAACAGGCCCTTGACATTTACTTGTGGATCGTCCCCGATCCACTTTCGCCGACTGACTTCAGCTGCGCTTCTTCGACAGTACTTAGTTTTGCAGTGAAGGTGTGCAAAGTAACGGCAAGCTACGCAACTGTTATCTTTGCCTTGTTCTCAAATTCCTTAATTGTCTCCAGCATCGCCTGTGAGACCTTCTCTTCATCCCAGTAGTCTCCAATGGATGTGAACTTTGGCTCTTCACTTGTGCCAATATTAACGTTTCTTATTTTTACAGGGCTACTCATATCTGGAATTTCTAGTGGAGGTCCCTCTACATCGCGTGGTCTTTCTGACTCAGGTATATTGATATTGTGCGGATCCTCGTCATCACTTTCCTCTGGATCTTCTTCATCTTCAACAAGGTTATAACAATGAAGGGCATGTTCTATTGTTCTTGCCCATTCTGGCTGTAGGTTGACAGGTACTTTTACATCTTCAAATATCTTCTCTTTGATTGCTTCTAATGCCTCGTTTGTATTTGGGCATTCTTCTCTGAATACCCTTTATTTGATGACCTGTAGAGCTTCATTTATGTTGATACAGTCATCTTCAAAACTGAAGGTTCTTTGGAAATTCGCAGTTAAAGTAGAACAATCTGTAGTTCCTCTACAAAGTTCCATGTCTGTGTACCAATTCTTTGGAATCTTCTCTAGTGTGTGCACAAACAGATGAACCCATTCTATCTATGGTCTTTCTATCCATGTTTGTGAACAGTTCTCTATGTGATCCCTCAGATCTATTTGTCCATTATACTTCACCATGGTCAGTGCAGCTTTCTCTGCGAATCTGATTTGCATCATATGTTTGCATTGATCCCATGTGGTCAAAGTATCCTTATGCGCGGCCCACCATCTGGCAGGTGTAGCGCGCAGTGCTATATCCAATGCTGGTATCCTATGTTCAATTGAAACTCATACAGTATACTCTTGCAAAAATGTATAGACGTTAGTTGAACCATCATAATTGGGGATTGGACTTACCTCTGTTCCAATCCAGCGCAGTGATTTGGTGATCTGCACGCATCTTCTTGCAGATACTTCACGCAATCGGCCTTGCCAATTTTCCAATCCTGCATCGGAGTATGATATGCAAGAATTGTCGCACCGCCAACTAAGCGTTCCATCAGCTGTAGGATTGATGTAGTCGGCGTGGTTTGTTGTCATCTTATAGATGCGATCTAGATCACGATCTCTACATTCTTCTTTGATCGGCTCAGTGTATCTCGGTCCTTGTGAAGGGTCTAAGGGTGCGATGACCCTGATATCTGCCCCTTCAAATATCATCTTTTTTTTTTAAGTCGATGATCGCGAGGTTATCCATCGCCCAATCTATCCCCAATAGTGCAGGATATCGGTTATTGTCATCGACGATCTAAATAACCTCAAAGTCTGCTGAAGTGCTTACTCCATCGATATCCACAAGAACATTTGCTAACCTTCCAAAGGGTATCACCTTCTATTGATTCGCTAGGCTCAACTATATGGGTGACCATGGTGACTTTGGTTTCCCCATCTGTACCCATGTCTGCTTGGTCAAGATATTTACTTCAAATCCTAGATCAAGGATGATCTCATCCATCTCATAATCTCCAATTTGTGCACTTAGCCTCATTTCTCGGCCTGTCCTTTTATGGCGTTTGATGTGGTGAACTGCGCTATGAGTAGTATCCGTGGAACTGCATTGTTCATAGTGGTTTAGCAAATTTTGAATTTCCACCAAAGCATCTTCGCTCTTCAGCAGCTTCATACAGCTCCGTATGAACTGCGGAACAGAAGTCCCTGTATTTGTTGTGGTACCCGTTTGTTCATACGCTGCTGGCATATCTTGTATGTGCGATGTTTCACTTCGCAATGGGATTCTCAGACTTACAAGTGTTGGTTCTTGGAAAGTTTCCTGTGCTTCTGTGAAGACTTCCTTGTTTCTCATCAGATCGAAAACAGGTGTTTTCCCAATAGCTTTTCTTATCCAGACCCCTTTAGTAGGTATCCGGTTAGTGTGGTGCTCTCCGGACGTTGAAGCTTTCGGTTCTTTATCTCTTCCTGTCACAATACCACTTCATGTCACAACATTGAAATTCGGATCTCTTTTCTCTGCTGTGATCATCTGGACATTTGGGTTTGGTGCTTCTTGTCTTCTTTCTTGTATTTTTTTTATTAGCAATGGGCATGCTTCAATAACATGGTCAAAATATTTACAGTATCTACATGTAGTAGTAGCGTTTGTATAGTCTCTAGAAAGACGGCCAGGCTGAGCACAGTCATAACAAATCATCTGACCTCTTCCTCTTCCTTGTCCTTGTCTGGTGTTTCTTCCTCTTTCGTGGAATCCACCACGGCCTCTATATGTGCCTTGATCATACTGCGCATTCTCATGGTGTTGCGGTGTTTCTTCTTGAACTCTATACACATCGTGCTTCCTTTCTATCATCAGGTCATATGCTCTACAGTTGGAATCATCATGTCCAACTAACTTACAAAAACTGCAATACAAATTCTTAGGTGTTCTCACATACTTCTGGATCAAATAGAAATCCTCTGGTCGATGTCCTCTGCATCGACAGATTCACACCATGGCCCTTTTTGCTGTTGATTTAGTGGATTTGGTGCTCCACTATCAATATATTCTTTGAAAACTGGAAAGTGTTCTTTTGAGTGTCCTTCTTCTCTACACTTCGTACACCAGATATCTTCTCTAACTTCCTTCCCTTTCTTAATATCCTGGAGTTGTAACGTCAGGGTTGCTAACTGGTTTTGTATCTGGATCATCCCTTGACTTGTTTCTCCTATCGGCAAAGCTTCTAGCTTCATCGCGATCTCTAGTGCTTCCGTCTGCGACACAACCTTCTGTTGCATCAACGACAATCTGATATGGGGCAACAGCGCGTCTATGAACCACTCTTGGTGCTGCTGCGGTGCTATGTTAAAACTGACTTGGTCTAATAGTGCTTTAAACTTCTGGTCAAATTCCCAGACTGTTTCAGTGGTTTTCTGTTTAATCTCTTTGTTATACATTGTGATTTAGATTTTGGTTCCTTGAACTCTCTTAAGAGAGTAGCCTTTATTTCTTGTAGGGTTCTATTCTGTCCGACAAAATATTTCATGAACCAAGTTAATGCTATGTCTCTGAATGTAGTGATGAGTTGCGCATGCTTAACAACATCATCCTGGACTTGCTTGATGCTCCACACAGCTTCACATAGAAACCAGTGTTGCTCAGGGTCTTCTAGACCCGTACCTTTAAATATCGACAACTTAATATCATCAGTCATTCTCCTTCTAGGTGGCGCAGTGTTCTGAGTGGTGTTAGGGATACTACTGCGCAGGATGTTCCGAGTCAGAATGTTCTGAGTACTCACTCCTGCAGTGTTACTAGTATTGGCGCTTCGAGGATTGGGAATATTAACAACTGGAGGTTTATGAACTGACGGATTTTGTAGAATCAGAGGCACAGTATTAAGAACTGGAAGGGTCTTAGGTGTAATGGTCTAATAGGTAGCGGATGGAGGTGTTGTTTGGCTATCAGTCTCAGCTGGGAACTCAGTTTCTACGCGGAGTTCAAAATATTTAGGATTCTTTCCGGTGGTATACTTATATCTTTTACCACTTCTTAAATTGTGTGTATCTTCGTCAGAGTCATTGTATGTGTTATCTACCATTACAGACTCAAACCAACTATGAATCTTATTGCATTCTTAGAACTCCTTTCTCAGCTAAAAGCATTTTGATGTATAAAATCATATTGTTGAGGTACTTACCTCTGAAACCTTTGAAGAACTCGGCTTCTGCTATGCTGTAGGACTTCAACGTGTCCACAACAAACTCTGTCACGAAGTCTTCTAGAATACTGTCAACCCAAAAGTTGACTACTCGCGAGAGTGGAATATCTACTTCTTTAAGCCTCTGAATAAGCTTTGGATTACTCGGTAGGTGCTCCTTCTTGGAAACAGTTCTTTCGCTCTGTGAGTCTTGACAACCACTTGTGCAACTCGTTTCCAAAGGTTGCGAAGAAAATTTCATGGATATTTGCCCACAAGTATTTGTTTAACCACTTTATGTCAGATAGACGCAGATGTCTATTCTCCTTTCTGGTAAAATCTCTTTCTGTCTTGTCCATCCAGTTCAATATTTCTTTCTTGTCTGGATGCCAATTTTCGGTACTCATCACCAGCTCAAGTGCGGCAACGGAACCATTTGTTGGTTTCTTATACTGTTCTTGAGTTTTTCTAGAAAGACCCAGTTTCTGTGCAATTCAGGGAACCAAAAAAACCCCCTTTTCATCGGCCCTTTTGGCAACAGTCTGCGAGAAGACTGAGGTCTCACCCGAGGCAAAGTTAATGGGGAGGTTGGGGAATCAGGTTTCCACAACCAGGTGATGAGTGCTTAACAGAATGATGAGCAATGCGCTACAGGACTTGCGCTCCGAACTGAGGACTGCGCGAAGTTCACCTACTTCACGGTTAACACATCATCCGAGGATTGAATCTAGAAACCAATCGAGTACCTTGGGCCTGCATGCCTCAATGGCAGGTTACCTGGATTTCAACATGAGTTTACATCATTAACTCTTGATTGAAAGATTTCATCAAGCGTTCAACATCAACTGATTTATTCACACTCAGTGATATGTATTATGATACCTTGGGTATCATCGACATTAAAGGCGATTTCCCTCGCACTTGTTAACGATATACATTAATGATCGGTAATCAAGTGTTTTCTACCATGTTCGACTCCAAAACATTGTAATCACATGGATAGATTTGTATCATTCCGGGTTCAGCTCAAAGATCCAGGGAAGTCATATTCTACCCAGGTTGCGATGGAGATTGTTTTGAGTCATATTACACAGATCCACTTTTGTATTGGTCGTGGCTGTGTTATCATCTCATCATGGATCTACGATTGTTTCTAGTAGCCATGATTGTGTTCAGTTGGTCTTTACTACCATGGATCTACAATGTATTGGTTGGTAGCCATGTTGTGAGTCATGTGAGACTTGTATGTTAGAGTTAGTTGTACTACAGCAGCATCCTCCAGCGAGCAAGTCCTTGCCATCTATATTTCAAAGCACTTCACCTGTCTTGTTTTGCCAGCTTCATGATTTGGGGGGCATTTTGTTACACCTAAATCTCGTCATCATGACACCCATGTTAACTCAATGCCTCATTCCATGAAGTCCCTATGACCAGGAAAGTCATGTTAGATCAAGTTGATGCCCTTTGTCCACATTTCTAGTTGGGCCAGCGCACATTGTCCTTGAGCAAGAAGCGCCCAATCAGGGCCGGCGCAGAATGTAAACTTCCAGCTTGCGTCGGTGTCGCATAATACCTTTATACAACCTGCGTTTCCCTTCCCTGATGCTTGTTTCCCTCATGCAACTTGTGTCGGAGTTGGTTAATTGGGATAAAGGGAGATTTCAAGCGAGTTCTAGAAGTTGGATGAGGTGGATCCCTATCCCTAACTCCTAGGTGAGCTATCCTATGGTTCCCTAACCTCAAGGGAGGATCCCTTATCCCTCTCCCCATGATCCTCAACCTACTCTATCCACTTGGTCCTATAAATACAAGGCCCCTCTCCATTCTAAGAGGAGGAAGTCTATAGCACTTACGTGCTAGTGAAATTAGCTTAGGAGATCCCTACTCATCTTTTGGGATACCCTCACTTCCTTTGGAGGCATTGGCTTGGCTTGTTGGAGGAGGATTGCGACGTTAAGGCTTGGGTTGTGATCATCTCTCTACTTTGTATTTCCCTCTTTTTTACAGTAATATAAACTCTTTCCGCAAATGTTATCTTGTTGATATTGTTTGTAGTTTACTTCCTTAACCGTTTACTTAGATCAATTATTGTTTAGACATATTTTACTGCTCGTATTGTTTCCATATGTCTTGACAGGTCTTGCAGGCAGGATTTGGAGCAACAAGAAGAAGAAGAAGATCTACAATCTGAAGGTAAGACGTCTATTATTTGATCTTTAACTAGATCTAGGAAAGCAGTTCTATATTCTGTCTTATTTGTTCTAGATTCACATTGAACTAGGGATATCTGGCTCGCGTCCGCTCGAGTAGATTGTCCAATAACAAGGAGTCGACTGCCCACGCGGGAAACATAATGCGATCTTCCTCTCCTATCCATGAAGAAGAGAGATCCGGCTCTGCAGTGGCTTGTTGAATCTCACGGTAAGCAAGCTCAGCTGCAGACAAGGGCATAGCCATCTCGTTGTGCGAAATGTTCCCAGACGAAGAACTCGTGGAACGTAAATTCCATGAATCATTAAAATATGACATCTGGAATGGTACACTTTGTAATGAGGACGGGGCACTATTGGAGACAGTTCCTATAAAGGATATTGGTGCAACAAAGTTGAAAGATCCCATCAAATAGGGATACAATCCTACACCAATATTCCAAGTTGCTAGCTGAGAATTTTTTATTTGAGGAACTTCCATTCCTGGTGATGCAATGGTATTGCAACTCGTGAAATCGAGTTGATCAACCGTCACAATCTTGCCTTCGTGTGGAAAGTAGATGACTCTAAACAAAGAGGACACGATCGCTCGCATAGCGTAGATCCAATTCCTACCCAGCAAAAGGTTGTAGTCGGTGGGTGCATCAACCACCTTGACTTCAATTGGCACGGTCTTCCCACCCAAGTGGACCTCAAGGGAGGGGATAATACCATGCAGTTGGAATGAATGACCATCGAATGCAGTCAACATGGTCATAGACTTCAACAAAGGAGGTGAACCCAGAGCCTTCCAAGAAGCTAATGACATAACTGACGTAGAAGCACCTTCATCAACCATAGTACGTTTAACGATTTTCTTTAGGCACCTAACATGGGCTTGAAAAGCCACATGGTAGGGAAACCGAGGCTGGACATTAGTAGTGTCGAACTTGATAATGTTCGGGCTACACTGATCCTGGACACCCAAAGCAAATAAAAGGGCAGTCTTCTGAGAAGGACAATCCCGAAGAACCTCAAGAGTTGACATGGCACATGGAGTCTGGCCCAAATATTCTAAAATAGAGTAGTTCTGTGTGGCTCGAGCTTTGGGATTGTGCGTCGAGCACTTAAGAACACCTTTCGGTATCCGCGACATAGAGTTCGGCTTCTCGATATGCAATGGAGTATCAGGAGAAGGGGGATCATTCCCTAACGGAGGTTGTGGAGTTCCATAATCACGAGAACGAGTAGCAACACTAACTTCCGTTTTGACCATATTAATGCATCCGTAACCGCCAACAGGGGTAGAGGACGTCAAAGTTTCATAAGTTCCACTACCAGTGATGGAAGCACTCGAAGCCATATTCTGGTGATGAGGAAGGGGATCCTTCAGCACAACTGGGCCCTGTGCAATGTGCTTCGCTGCTTCTTCAGGTCGAGGACACAAATGTGTAAGGTGATCTTCCATGCAAAGTTTACAAGGGAATTTCACCTTACATATAGGTTTTCGGTCCCCACCATCATTTTCGCCGTCTCGAGGAGGGTTGGCGTTTTCTTTCTTGGCGTTGTTGTTCTTGTTATTCCCACCCCTACGATTGTTTTTCCCCTTTTTCTTCCCACTAGGTTGCTGGTTACCTGATGAGTTCGTCGATCGTATAGAGTGGACATCCAAAGGTTGGGTGGAAACGGACGAGGCGTGAGCCTGTCCGGTGGTAGATTGGCTAATGGAAATATTATGCATCTTATTCGTCACCAAATCTACCGGACAAGTACTTGTGGATACAATAATTCCATCGGCATGTGGTCCAGGAACAGGCTTAGCTTCATGTCGTGACCATGGTGCATCAGGTATAATATCGTATAAGATGTCAGACTGAGCATAAACTAGGTCTAGCTGTTGGGCTTTAAAGATAGCTTGTTCCTTAGTCATAATACCGGACAACGAAACATCCTTTGAAACATAAGGAAGTAAAGACTTAAGGAACCACTCCAACATAAACTCTAGAGGAATGTTGGCTTTCACTAGCCTCTTCCGCTGATGCCACTCCTGAATATGGTCAGAGATGAGTGTGGCCTTGTCCTGACGAAAGGTGGATATAATCTTAGTACCAGTATCGTAACGAACTGAAAACTAGAAGTGATCGAGGAAAACCAAAGCTAAATCGTTAAAACCTCTATATGTTCCCCCAGGCAACTCAACATACCATTTCGCCGCTGCCCCCGTGAGGGTGCGTTGAAATAGCCTCAAACGGATAGAGTCATGGTTTAAGGAATTTGAAGAGCACCGTAAGTGAAAAGTAGTAACGTGATCACTTGCAGTCCATGTAGGATCATGACACACCGGATCATTCATGAGCTTCGAAAGATCTGGTAGATTTAATCTAGCAAGAAAAGGGAGATGAGGCTATGAAGCTTGAATATGAGCTCCTGAAAGAGACTGGTTTTGTGAACCGTACGGTGGGACTGTATACATAGAAGCTGACACCTGTGGTGCCGACAGACTCTGGTAATAACCGTGACTGTGACTATAAGGATAGTAACCTCCTCCAAACTGGCCCGCGTTGGAATACACAGGCACATGTGTAGCAGGGATTCCATGGGAAGGGTTGGGATAATAAGTAGGACCAACAGAAAAGCCATAAGAATGACCTCCATGAGAATGGGGTCCCATATACCCACTCGAGGATGGAATACCGAATGAGTGAGGGCTGTATGAAAACGGTATGTGAGCACTCCACGGAACTGAAGAGCTAGCAGGAGGAGGGTTTTGTGGAATCACAAAAGCGTTCGAAGGTACATGCATAGAGGCATGTGCATGAACGGATGGAATGAAAGTCGTGGATCCAATACCTAACGTGAAACCTCCACTCGAAAATGGGTTCACACTAACACTAGGGGCTGACGAAGGAGGTGGTCCTCCACCAACAGTCGGATTAGATGGAGGGATGTGACTACTCCCAAATTGATACGCTGTGAAAGCAGGCATGCTGCCCCCAAATCCAACACTAGAGCTAGCGTAACTACTAGACATGGTGGATGTAACAGTCGGCATAAAGCTGGGCATACCATATGAAAAAGGACTTGAGGTCGAAGGGATGGATGAAGTACCATAAGCTGGCATCCCATATCGAAAACCAGATGTCTGTGTATTGTCGAATGGGTTTGTGCTCGTGGGTGGGGACATCCCAAACCCATGAGGAATAGTGTGTGGGGAACCTCCTCCCCATTCACCCCTAGGAGTGACTGGAGGGGAGTTTCCCAATGTGTTAATGGATGGAGTCACTGGGACTCCAGATGTGCCAGGTGTAGAACTCATAATAGAAGCTCCTCGAAGCTCGTAAAATGTATGTATAGGACCAGCGGTAGTCCTCCGACGCTTCCCAAGAAAAGGCTGCGACGGATCACTAGCCGGTAAACCAGCTAACCTACGAGATCGGTGGAGAGGCGGATACCGATCCACGATGACTCCAAAAATTCAACCAAAAATCGTCTCCTATAGGCATACTATATCGCCACAGAGCATACACCTAAAATAAATCTACAGCCAAACACACACAAACAGGAATAGCTCAAGGGACCTCCCGACACTACAGCCGGTATGTCTCACCTAGGAGAGGCTTGAGACTCCCAAAATATAACCAGAGGTAACAAAATCAGTTATAAGGGCCCTTAGACTTCATTGTGTGCACAGAGTCAAATCCTTATACATACAACAACTGTGTTGTCTGACCCCTATCCGACTCGGGATACTCATAGTATAACCGCTGCAAGAACCCTATGTGATACCTAGGTAAAGCAACTAAGGCCACCACGTATAACCAATGCTCAAGTGGACAGTCGTAGGTGGGATCGGTCGTATGGGCAGGGTAACTAAGCCCGAAACTCAAGAGGGTCAAATCCCCCAAGAGTCCCCAAACATGAACAAATCCTGGAAATATATCCCACGTTCAGCTAGTATTGGAGGGCTATCTCTTCAACCAACCTCCCGTGACCTCGTGCTCAACTCTGGTCTGAGTAGAGCTTCTTGAGAACACTGATGTATACCATGGGTTTCACCACTCCCTGGTCAGACACATAATGTTTGGTTTAATAGTCTTGTATTGTTAACTCACGATGATATATTCCAAGACTCTAAACCTAGACTAGTTGGTGCACCCTATAAAAGAGAAAATAGTTTCTAATCAATTTTAGATTAAGTGTTAATTTTAAATGGCTGTGATTACTCAAAGGATATGGTCGTGAAACTAATGATGTGTAAAGACTCAATGATATGCACACCCGGAAAATACTAGACACATCTATCCATAAAAAATATGCCACTATATGACAGTCAAGTCAACGATTCACAAATAACAATGCAATCTCTTTATATTTTCATGCTCAAGCAAGTCCTAATGAAGACACAAGCACTCTAAATGCAAAATGCAAAACATAAAGCAAATATTTTTGTATTTTCACTTATAAATGAAAGGAAAATGCAAAACAATGTTTTTTGTATTTTTTCAATATAATGAATGAAAAAATGCAAGCAAAATCATAACTATTCAGTAAAAATGCAGAGCATATCAAGCAGGCAACCCACCAAGTCCCAAACAACAAGATTCAACCAAGCTAATGAGCTATAAAAATGTAAAATCGTTCAAAACCAAAAGCTCAAAAACTAAAGAAAGAGGAGTTTCTGGTCAATAAAAGAGCATGGAATAGTTAGGAAACATGCTTACTAGGACTCAAGAACACTCAAAATCAACCCAACAACAACCAAAGATCATAAACAAGACAATCTTGGAGCTGTACATGACTGTTCATAGAACAGTAGCGTCTGTATGCTGGCTATTGTACTAACAGTAGTGGGTACACGCGGGCTAACCAAGGCTGACTCGCATACAGGGCAAGACAAGTGGACCAAAAATGAATCAAATAGCTCACAAAAAACAACTTTTCTAATGAAGATCTCAACGGCCAGTCAATGACATAGAAGCTCGACAAACAGAAACTCAAAATAAGGAAAAATGCCTAAAAATCCCCAAAATGGAGGTTCATCCCCAACGGAGTCGCCATTTTTGTTATGGAGAAAAACTTCCTATGGTTTGAGGCAGACCACAACAGAAGATGACTACCAGAAATCAACTCAATTCCCAATGCAATGCTATTATAAATGTGAATTGCTAAGATGTGGATAATAAACCAACCTTCAACCAGATGTTTGTAGTAGATCCCGTTGAGCGTTCAATCTCTACACTTGAACCCACAGCTTAGCCTCAACAACAAATACGAGCAAGTGCATATAATATATGAAAGACATTAGCATAAACAATAGCATGGTCCATGATATAATAAGCAAATGTAACCCAGTGTAATTAAACAAACATTTACAAGATCAATTGGACGATAAAATGAGTATTTATATTAATGAAAACAAGAATCACATGATACAACCTCTTTCCGGAAACTCATTTGAAGCAAGAACTAGGTCACTCCACTTGTGCCTCCATCACTTCAATCCCCCATGCAATGGCAAACTCAAACTATGAAAGGAGTTTTGTAGGTGAACATAAGAGGTTCACAACAACAAAGATTAATGGATGTAGACTCAAGTCGCGACAAAAATCCAATAGAGTTTCTATGCTCTCCCTTTCCTCCTCTTCCATGCACCATAAGAGCTCAATACATAACCTCCCAAAGGTAGGTGAAAGATCGAATCGAGTCGTTTCGAGGGTACATGGAGGGCCAAAGGTCACCCTAAGACCGCTTTTTGAAGTGAAAAGTGATTTTCTATTATTTTTTACCATTTAACTCGATGTATGCGGGCTATATTGGTACAACCTGCTTATAGGCTAGGTATAGTGGAACAACTAGCGTACATGAACAAAAATAGGGAACAATGGGTTCCTGGAGGACAAAATGTGGATCTGAGTCAATAAAATGAATACTGAAGGTCAATGAGTGTTGATGCTCACGAGGTGGAAAATTACGCTGTAACAGTCATATATCTGTCAAAGTAGGAGTTGTGTCGCAGTTGCCCGAATGTTCATTAAATGCTATATTAATGGCACACAAAGTGGCGACGTTAGTGGATCATCTTGCATTAAATGACGAAAAAGACACATTTGTGTGAACAAGATTGTCGCTGGAAAGGATAATCATTGCCAAGGATTTGGTACAATTTACTCAATCTTGGAAAAAGCAATGACAAGACAGACTGTAGGTCGGATTTAAAATCCGATCAGAGTGAAGGGTTGCTCTATTGTTTCCCAAGTGATTAAGTGCATTGATAGAATTGAGAGCCCAAAGTCTTAGAGCATTGAAGAATTCCAAATCCCAGTCTATAGCAATGAAAGCCGCCATGTCCGATGTGGGTGTTGAGAAAATGTTTGTACCAGAAGTTGTTGTGCGAGCGTCCACTCCAGTCGAGCAAGAGAAACCATAAATAATGTCGACCCATGTTCTGGTGGAACATCCAAAGAAGAAGCGGTCATCTGCAAGGCAAGCAACCACTTAAACCGGTTTAAAGCGGAGAAATGATCAGGAGAAGTATGGGTTTGGAATTGGCTCGACGTTGTTGCTTCTACCAGATGTGCCACCAAGAAGACCAAGTGCAAAGCCGGTAAATATTGGGAGGAATACGAAGTACTCTATGGTACTTCCAAAGATTCTGAAGGGGGTTATATCCAAAGGAGAGATCATCGGCAAGATTGCAAAGTTGTCTTATGCACATCATGACCTTAGGAAGTCTCCTTAATTCAAACCCACATAATACATGGAACCAATTTTGGATCCCGTGACTTAGATTACGTTTTTGGATCCCATGTCATGGGCCCTAGGTTTGCAGCGGCCCGGTGTTATGTCCCTAATCGACATACCTCACTTTGGGTGATCATCGTAATTAAATGCATGTGTTAGATAATTGCTGATGTGTGTACATGGAAGGTTCTTGTGGCTTGACAAGAAAATATCTATAGATTCAAACTTAATTGCAAAGATCACCGGGTCGCCGAAGGCAGGACTTGACCCTACTACATTTTTTTGTAAGAAAAGAGAAAGATAGGAAGTTGGCGAACCGAATGAAGGCGAAATACGATCTGATGGAAGATAAGCGAGACTACGAAATAACCCCAATTAAGGATCAAGCAGGGTGCTTCGCAACAAAGGCATGGAAAGTAAGGTGCTCAAGAAGTGTCGATCGAACTAGGTACCTGCAACGGTTATTGCCGTTGTGAAGCAATATCTCCAAGGGGTGCAGATGAACTGGGCCACCTTCCTGCTCAATGAATTCCTTATTGACTGCCATGATGCACTAGAAAAAGGTAACCTATTCCACTACTATTGATGATTATCTTAATTTCATTTGTTGTTTGGGGGGAACTAGAAGAATACTAGGCGATGGATTGTTGACCTGGTCAGTGCTTGGTCATGTGGTATGCTAACTTGTGGTTTAGCGATGAGCACTAGAGTTGGATAGATAACAATGTGCAATTTTACATGCACTTGGAATCACTTCGACACAATGTACCAATGGTTCCACAAATAGAATCGTTGGTGATTGCAAGGTTCAAGGGTTTTATAAAGTTTATGGTTGGACCCCACCACATGTATGTCCAAGTGAGACATGATCTAGATAAACAGTGGTTGGTGATGACTTACAAATTGTCGTAGCAGGATATCCTTTCCATTTCTGATGAATGGCCAATAGAATGGAAGGTCCCCATCGAAGATGAGCAGATCTCGACTAATGTCTTGCAACAAGATGAAGGACAAGGTGGGATCTCTACGCAACATGAAGCACACGGTGATGATAAAGACTCCCATCTTTCCAGGAGCATTGGGGGACATAGTCATACTCAAGAAAAATCATAAGAAGAAGGTCGGGATTCGAGTGCAACAAAATTGGATTGGAGTCCAGGTGAAAAGAAAAAAGTGAGAACTGCGACGTGAGGGAAAAGGAAAAAATTGAAGGAAGAGAAGAAAAAGGCTGTCATGGACTTAACTGAGGATGACATTAGCATCTTGTACAATTGTATAACGTAGGTTACAGAAGAAACCTCCAGGTTAGTTGAGGAAAAGACTATGCATTTATTTGGGGGAGTAACGGATCAACTCGAAGGTCTCCGACAAGCTATCTAGGGACTTAATATGGCTCCAGTTCAACAAGGAGTTTTGCAGCAGACCAAGGGAAGGGTGGATGAGGAAGTGATGCCACATGCATCTACTGCTATGACGGGCAGGGTGCTGCAGTTGTTTCCAAAAGCGTTAAGTTTTGGTGATCTAGGCCTACAGGAACAAGCTCATAAATTGATCTATATTGATATAAAGTTGTTAGTATTTCCCATGTTCATGGTACAGAACCTTCAAGAACATCTTGTAGAGGAGATCAATGCGCAAGAAGAAAAGACTTACGGCGAAATGATCAAGTATCAGTTGCAACATAGTACACTAAAAGAGGAGTGTGCGAAACTGCGGAAGGAGCATGAATAAATTGTTAAGGAGAAGGAGCAACTGCAAAATGTTGTCGTGGTAGCTTTCCACGTAGTACCTAAGGCCGAGGTAGCTGAAGACATGACTACTGAAGAGAAGATGATGAGACTGTAACGTATCCTCCCGCGAACCCAATTCGAGGAAGGGAACATGCTAACAATCTATGGGGCTTTTCATATAAACTCCGCCCATTCATTAGAATCATATGGATAAAACATTTGTGTGCAGATGCAACCAAATCAAACATGCACAACGGAATTAAACTATCCACACACATTACTCATGCATACAACATATCAACAGTCATCAAATTAATACATTGTAGAAGTAAAACACACAGACAGAGAAACACTTATCTTTATGGTGAAATGGTCCCAAGCAACTAGATATGTTGTTGCAACGTTCCACCCAACCATAGGCCAGTTGTGTTCATTAATTCTCTCAACACAACTTCCACCCCCGAGCTGGGCATGATTTTTACAAGGAAAATGGGACATTCAAGCTCACACACAACCAATTAATCATTTCATCTGAGCCAAGCCAGTCCACAGCTGGGTTTATCAGGCTACATTTGAACCTTGGATGCTTGCACTCAAGCTCAAGCCAAAGAAATGGAGACCCATAACCCATACCCCAACATACTCTTTTCTCACACAGCAAGCACAATCATTGGGCAGGGATACACATTTAACAATGGGATTTACAACAAGATGGTCATGGGTTTTCCCCAATTCATTTCCAGCCAAAAACGGATTATGGGATGGGGAAAAACAATCACAGGGAGGAAAACGATTTCTTCCCCAACTAACTGAGCATTCAGCAGCTGAACAATCTCTATGGAACCGCAGTTCGATTCCCCTTCTTCCCCACCGGTATACAACACAAAAACGCCGTTCTCCCAGCTGAGAATGAAGGAAAACACAGAGAAACATGGTTGGAAAACGCCCAGGTAGCTCCAAACTCGTGAGGGAGAGCAACTGGTTGATGGATAATGGTTTGGGGGGCAATTCATGGCTATTTTCTTGCCCAAGAAGCAAAACACGATTTCCCATGTAGGGTGGCTTGCCCATACTCGAATTTGGACAGCCATACCTCCCGTTCCCCAAGGCATTAACTACCTCAACCAACTCTTGGGAGAAATCAATGATTGGGTACAAAAGTCAACATGGGTAGTTGAGGGTTTGATGAGTTCTCTCATTGACACTTGGCATGACTTGATTGGCTCCAAGGGTTTGAATGTTTTCCCTCCCAATTCCTTGTAAAATCATGACCCCATCCCTTGTTGCATTGCATAGCTAGTCGTGGGTATTTTATTAAAATGCATATTTACATTATATTCACAATTCCATTGTGCATGGCTAGCACATAAACCATATGCATAAATAAATCTATGGCGGGGCCTTGGCCTTGAGCTCCTCACCATGATTTCATAACAATATTACATCATTTACAATTTTAATGCCATGGGGTCAAACTGGGGACGTTACACACCCCTCCCCTTGGAATAACACCGTCCTCGGTGTTCCAATACTTCAGAATGTATACCCACTTTACACATGCCTCAAAATTCACAAATGGTGGCAGGTCTGTCCTGGATTTCATCTCTTACTTTGAACTTTCAGGATCAAGTACTTTGGCTTCCACAAGCTGCTCCTGCTGGCTTTGATCTTCCAGCTTTGCAGGCGGGCATTTCTCTATAGCGATCCCTTTCTTTATTCACCTTCCAGCTGATCTACAAGTTTGGAATTTCATGGATGCCATCTTTCTTGCTGTCCTGGTAACTAATTGAGGAAGATTTCCAGCCAAATCAAATAGCTTTTGGTCTGCTTCCATGATCACGATGCACGACTGGCTCTCACTTTTCTCACTAGCAATCATTTGGCTAGTAACAGCTGCAACAATGGATTTCAATGTCTCACCTATGAGACTCATCATGGCAATTCCTATTAGGACAAGCATAACACAATATAAAAATTAGTCAATTATTTTCCCAATTGACTTGGAACGTCCATGCTTTATTCATGAGACTTCCACACATTTCATGCTTTCCCAACATATACACATGAACTCATTCATGTTCATTCTTTCATAGGGAAATAACCAATTCAGCATTCGCAATTCATTTCAAGCAATTAAACACAATCTATTTTCAGTTATGACATGCACTCAACAATCCTTTGTTTTTAAGATGCATCTGTCAAAAAGAAAAGAGAAGAGTAAGAGTTTCCCCCTCTTAGTCTTGTTCCAATCCCGAGCCACACCACAACTCTGGTTTTCATGCTCCTTAGCCTCTTTCACTTCAATGTGAATGCTTGAATTGCCCTTCTTGGCTATGACACTTAGTGTCTAAGGTCTGTTTAAGGATTTTCAACTAGGAAATCCTTCCCCATTGTTGCCTACAGAACCTTTGGCTGCTAAGACCCACACATGTCCACTAGCACCATCTTATCATTGCTGCTCATGCTGAGCTTTCTAGGACAATCACATGTCCAAATGCATCCCTACGATGCCTTCCTAGTCCTTGCTTCCAACAATACCTACACTCAAACATTGAATCAATTCACATGTTTACTTTATTTTCATAGGGTTTATCTCTAAACAAGAGTTTGAGAAATCATAACCAAATCATATACACACATATATTCATATTAAATAAGCAAGAAGATGCAAGATAACCAAATACTTATCTGTATTGGATGTCTTCACTTTATTCCACAGGATCCTTCTTTGCTTTACAAGCCTTGGATTTCCCATGGATACAATAATGAATGTTGGGCCAGCACGCAGGCTACTCCACAACCATTCGAATAGGCAATACCAGGCCAGTACACCGACTGGGTTTTATCAATTAATTAAGGAATGTTTGGCCAGCACGTTGGTTGCTCCACTACATCAAGTAGTTAATGTTCCCACCAACTATTCTCTGAATTTATCAAGCATCAGTTACTCTCTGGATTTACCAAGAATTTTATAGTGCACAACCAGTTACTCTCTGGTTTTATCAAGAATTTTACAGTGCACAACCAGTTACTCTCTGGATTTACCCAGCATTTATAGTTCTTTCAGGGTCCTTGCTTTCCTGCAATGCCCAAGGTTTCCAATAAAGAAACAATAGTGTATCAGCTTAGCTGTTAGAAGACTTATACCTGAAATCTTCGTTATTCCAAACAAGAACTAAATGAAAATGAATACTTATCTGTATTGTGCATTTCCTTTCTGGTCCACAGGATCCTGCTTCGCTTTGCAAGCCTTGGGATCGCCTATGGACTTGGATGTTTGGCCAACACACATGTTGCTCCACAACATCAAATAGTTAGTGCCCAACTAGTACACTTTCACACTGACTGGGTTTACCAAGCATTTGTGGTGCCCAACCAATCCCATACCTGGTTGGCCCTCTCCATTGTCGAGCCAGCACATTCGTCTGGGTCATCGACCAATGGAAGGAAATTGCGCCATCGACCATTATAGGTCAAGGCTCTACCACTCTGCATTAGGCTTGGATCAGCCTTTTCCTAATACCTCCTCAACACCCAAGCAAATAATGTCAAACCAATACACTGACTGGGTTCATTAGGCATGCAACAACCCTTCATCAATACCTCCACAAAACCCAAGCAATAATGCCAAACCAGTACATTAACTGGGTTCATTAGGCATGCAACAACCCTTCATCAATACCTCCACAACACCCAAGCAATAATGCCAAACTAGTACACCGACTGGGTTCATTAGGCATGCAACAACCCTTCATGCGCATAACAATTCTCCATCCACACAAGAATGTCACTCCTTTTCCCAGGAAAGCCAACGGTTCCGTTTAGGAACTCTATAGGTGGCTTTCTTCACTGCAGGCTATCATGGCCCCATGATACCCACTCACACAACACAAAGGTTACCATTGCTCATATAGTCCTCTTGAGCATCCTTTCTTTACTTTTCCTCTGAACGTGCATATGTGTAAGATGATAACACAAGATGGATAAGCAAACTCATCAGTATTGCTGCTCTAAAATTGAAGCATAATTCATCACATTCACTACCAAGTATTGAAACACCAGGAATGTGTTCATTCCCTTAAGGTGTAGTCAATATTGACAACCCTATCATAACCCAGCACCAGAAAGGTGTGCACTCCCTTTCGGATGTGAGTCATGTAGGCCCTAATCATACTTCAAGCAGTCTGGAATAATAATGAAATAATAAAACATGCTCTGCATATTAAATCTAATAACCAGACATGTATATTCTGAGTTAGGGTTACATAATACTTATCCCTTTTTAGATGTATCCTTCCTTCATTTGCGAAGAATGGGGCTCCCTTCTCTGAGTCAACAGTACTTTGGTTTGCCACCCCAATCTTTTCACGTTCCATAACCCTCACATGCCTTCTTGGCATAATTTAACCATCTAACTAGAATGGCTTTCCAACATGCAGTGCAGCTGGGATATGAACAAAACTTACTATCGCGTTTCACCCGAAACCAATTTCCAAAGGATGGGGTCATTCCCATCTAGTTTGGCTTCTGCAGGCCATCACACATGGTCTTCCTGCAATGTGTCATCCTGGCACACTTTATCAAATAGCCAAACAGTCAGCAACATTTAGCAATAAGCCTCAAATATTATTGTTCCATAACCAATCAATAACATTAATAATTAATTCAACATGAATTTGCAATTCCGTCTCGTACATAAATTGATTTGTTTAACCGTGAGACTACCCTCATATTGTTTGGCTCTTGTAAGTGGTATCACTCTGTCCATTATGGTTTCACCCTTGCTACCATACATGAACATCCACCTACGATATGTCCTCCTAACACAATCTTTATATAAGCCAAACAATCATTAGCAATTATAAGCAAATTCTCAAATATGAAATCTACAAATATGTTTTCCCACAGAAATTAGATTTGCAACCATGAGATTATTCTCATAAACTTTAATCAGACAATTTTCAGATTTGTTTCATGCATAAGTTACAACCATGAGAACCTTCTCATAACCTTTGGCTTCTACACATGGTAGATCCCGACCTTTACTATGGACTTATCCTCATTGCCATACGCAAGGCTTTTCTACCTGAAATCTGAACTTCAATCAGCCAAACACGTTGCGAGTATCTATTGCATTTAATCCTTTCATCGCCACAACAGTCACTGAAGTGATCTCAGAATTATAACACTCAATAATTCAAACACCTTCAGTTGTTAACATTTGAAATGCAATGAAATATATACATTTCTATATATGCATCATTATCACAATAAAATTGCAAGACAAAGTCACACTATCCATGCAATTTAAATAAACTGTAATTACTCATTACTTCACATTCCATGCAACTCTGTCATTCCAATAAAGTGCTCTGGTAGCCCATCACATGTCTACCTTCTTCATGCAGTCTTTCTCCTGCATTCATAGCAGCTCATGAAATGGTCTTAGGATTAACAATAGTCCACCATTTCATTTATTATCTAACTGCACTTGAAACATATATATGTCACACCCATGCATTCACACAATGCTTCTCAACATGTGCACTCGCACATATGTATGGCGCATTCACAACACTTACATAATATTTTAATGTGCATTCACTTAATGCATAACCACTCAATACAACCTTGCATTAATCCATGAATACTAAGCATTCCAACATATTATGGCCTAGCCATGACTGTCTCATATGGAATGTACTACCACATCATGACTATAAGTCCTTTACTTTCTTTGGTTGTTAAACTCACAACCAATATACACAAATGGCATGATATAATTTCATATGAATACATTGAGGTTTCTAAGAATTATAGGGTGTAAGGCTCCTCACCTTCACTTACCCACACCTGAACATACTTGGTAGGATTATATTCACATTCAGGCACTCAGTCTCACATGCAAACAATTCAACATAGTTTAAACATAGGTGAAGGGATCTCACCAAATCCTCTTTCAACATTCACGCAATTAAGCACAAGCAACCATTACCTGCATGGATGTTATCTGTTCAGTTGGCCTCTTACCAAGGCTACACAGTCCTTTTTCCAACCTCATGATCATAGATTTGTTGCACTCTCCTTTCCTCATAAGGTTGTTGGTCATATGCAACAATCATCACCCACATCCTCAACCATGCTTCGGTTATCTTTGGTCCTACAACCAACGCGAACATGACTAATTATTAGCAACCACAATCGTTATCTTAAGTGGCTCATTGCATATGTAAAACCTCACTATTTAAACAATATGCAATATCATATACACGCAAAAACGTTTTCACATGCATTGTGCAATGTTTATTGATATGCCATCTGGTGCATATTCATCTTATCTATCTAATCTTTTGCGTTTTCAATCATGCTTCTATGGTCTGATTCCCACAACCATTATCAAACAACATTAATAGTCATCAATCATAGGGAATACCATTAATGGGCTATTGCATGTGTAACCTCACTACCTTTACCCATATGCAACATCATGCTCATGCAAAAGCAATTCACATGCACTATGCAATGACTCTTTAATCATGCCCACTAATTCATATGCATTGTTCCTTCCATTTCTAGCATCTCTATGCCATAATTTTCAGTATATAAAACTCAGGAAATGAAAACACAATAACAAGAGAGGAGTTAAGGAATTCTCCCTTTCCAATTCCTCATCATGGCATGGAGTTCCTCCTTCACATCATAGTTGATCCTTTTCTTGGCTTCCCTACCAAGCACACAAGGATTCATTAGCTATGATCTTCTTACGAATTAGCAATTCAGTATATACATAAGTGTATAACATTCATTCTTGCTATTTTCCAAACATGCAATTCTTATGCTATAAACATAAATAGTTTAAGGTGAGGAATTTCTCTCTTATCAACATTGCCTCGCTACTCCTAGTGCTCTTCTGCAAGGCATATTACAACCAATTACTCTTAATAAGGCTTCCACAACCTTCTATGCAATTCCTGCTTCTCATCCCAAGCATAGATAATGCATTTCACACTTTCAACAACTTTCTCCGGGGGACGATGGGGGTCAAGGGGGCTTTGAAAACTCTTCGATTTCGTGGAATCTGGAGCATAAGTTCCATGGCATTTTTCAACTTTCGGCACCTGAAAAATCTCCCTAGAAAATAGTTGAAATTCCCTGTTTCGGCGAACTTCGCCATTTTCTTCCGACCCATTGCGGACCAACTCACCGAGTTTCGTCGGTCGGCAAACTCATCTGTCTTTTCCGTCGTTTCAGACCAACTTGCCGAGTTCTTCTACCGTTGCGGATGAACTTGCTGAGTTCTTCCGCCGTTGTGGACCAACTCACTGAGTTCTTCCGTCGTTGCGGACCAACTTGCCGAGTTCTTCCGCCGTTACGGACCAACTCACTGAGTTCTTCCGCCGTTGCGGACCAACTTGCCGAGTTCTTCCGCCGAAAGACACTTAGAAATTTTTTTCGGACCAACTTGCCGAGTGCTTCCCGTCGTTGCGGACCAACTCGTCGAGTTCTTCCGCCGTTGCGGGCCAACTTGCCGAGTTGTGCCGCAATTTCGGGCCAACTTGCCGAGTCCTTCTGCCGTTGCGGACCAACTTGCCGAGTTCTTCCGCTGAAAGATACTTAGAAAAATTTTGAAATTTTTCTTCCTTTCCCCCAGGCATTTGGCAACTCCGTCGGCGCAACTCAGTTAATTTCGCCGAACGTGTCGGCTCCACTCGGTGAGTTCTGCCGCCGTTTCGGGCCAACTCGCTGAGATTCGCCGGCACATTTTTTTGGCAGAAAACTCATAGATACTTAGAAAAATTTTGAAAATTTGAAAATTTTGAATTTTTTCTTAATTATTAGTGCTGAGCGAGAAGCATACTTACCTTTGCAACTGTGATAGGTAGCCCATGAAGGCCCAATGCTGCAACCAGCAGATCTGATACCATTCTGTAACGTACCCTCCCGCGGACCCAATTCGAGGAAGGGAACATGCTAACAATCTATGGGGCTTTTCATATAAACTCCACCCATTCATTAGAATCATATGGATAAAAAAATTGTGTGTAGATGCAACCCAATCAAACATGCACAACAAAATTAAACTATCCACACACATTACTCATGCATACAGCATATCAACAGTCATCAAATTAATACATTGCAGAAGTAAAACACACAGACAGAGAAACAATTATCTTTATGGTGAAATGGTCCCAAGCAACTAGCTATGTTGCTGCAACGTTCCACCCAACCATAGGCCAGTTGTGTTCATCTATTCTCTCAACACAACTGCCACCCCCCGAGCTGGGCATGATTCTTACAAGGAAAAGGGAACATTCAATCTCACACACAGCCAATTAATCATTTCATCGGAGCTAAGCCAATCCACAGCTGGGTTTATCAGGCTACATTTGAATCCTAGATGCTTGCACTCAAGCTCAAGCCAAAGCAATGGAGACCCATAACCCATACCCCAACATACTCTTTTCTCACATAGCAAGCACAATCATTGGGCAGGGATACACATTTAACAATGGGATTTACAACAGGATGGTCATGGGTTTTCCCCAATTCGTTTCCAGCCAAAAACTGAATATGGGATGGGGAAAAACAATCACAGGGAGGAAAACGATTTCTTCCCCAACTAACTGAGCATTCTGCAGCTAAACGATCTCTATGGAACTGCAGTTCGATTCCCCTTCTTCCCCACCGGTATACAACACAAAAACGCCGTTCTCCCAGCTGAGAATGAAGGAAAACACAGAGAAACATGGTTGGAAAATGCCCAGGTAGCTCCAAACCCGTGAGGGAGAGCAACTGGTTGATGGATAATGGCTTGGGGATCAATTCATGGCTCTTTTCTTGCCCAAGAAGCAAAATGCGATTTCCCATGTAGGGTGGCTTGCCCATACCCGAATTTGGACAGCCATAAGTCCCATTCCCCAAGGCATTAACTACCTCAACCAACTCTTGGGAGAAATCAATGATTGGGTACAAAAGTCAACATGGGTAGTTGAGGGTTTGATGAGTTCTCTCATTGACACTTGGCTTGACTTGATTGGCTCCAAGGATTTGAATGTTTTCCCTCCCAATTCCTTGTAAAATCATGCCCCCATCTCTTGTTGCATTGCATAGCTAGTTCTGGGTATTTTATTAAAATGCATATTACATGATATTCACAATTCCATTGTGCATGGCTAGCACGTAAACCATATGCATAAATAAATTGATGGCGGGGCCTTGGCCTTGAGCTCCTCACCATGATTTCATAACAATATTACATCATTTACAATTTTAATGCCATGGGGTCAAACTGGGGACGTTACATACCCCTCCCCTTGGAATAACACCGTCCTCGGTGTTCCAATACTTTAGAATGTATACCCACTTTACACATGCCTCAAAATTCACAAATGGTGGCAGGTCTATCCTGCATTTCATCTCTTACTTTGAACTTTCAGGATCAAGTACTTTGGCTTCCACAAGCTGCTCCTGCTGGCTTTGATCTTCCAGCTCTGCAGGCGGGCATTTCTCTATAGCGATCCCTTTCTTTATTCACCTTCCAGCTGATCTACAAGTTTGGAATTTCATGGATGCCATATTTCTTGCTATCCTGGTAACTAATTGAGGAAGATTTATAGCCAAATGAAATAGCTTTTGGTCTGCTTCCATGATCACGATGCATGACTGGCTCTCACTTTTCTCACTAGCAATCATTTGGCTAGTAACAGCTGCAACAATGGCTTTCAATGTCTCACCTATGAGACTCATCATGGCAATTCCTGTTAGGACAAGCATAACACAATATCAAAATTAGTCAATTATTTTCCCAATTGACTTGGGACGTCCATGCTTTACTCATGAGACTTCCACACATTTCATGCTTTCCCAACATACACATGAACTCATTCATGTTCATTCTTTCACAGGGAAATAACCAATTCAACATTCGCAATTCATTTCAAGCAATTAAACACAATTTATTTTCAGCTATGACATGCACTCAACAATCCTTTCTTTTTAAGATGCATCAGTCAAAAAGGAAAGAGAAGAGTAAGAGTTTCCTCCTCTTAGTCTTGTTCCAGTCCCGAGCCACACCACAACTCTGGTTTTCGTGCTCCTTAGCCTCTTTCACTTCAATTTGAATGCTTGAATTTCCCTTCTTGGCTATGACACTTAGTGTCTAAGGTCTGTCTAAGGATTTTCAACTAGGGAATCCTTCCCCATTGTTGCCTACAAAACCTTTGGCTGCTAAAACCCACACATGTCCACTAACACCATCTTATCATTGCTGCTCATCTTGAGCTTTCTAGGACAATCACGTGTCCAAATGCATCCCTACGATGCTTTCATAGTCCTTGCTACCAACAATACCTACACATGTTTGGTTTATTTTCATAGGGTTTATCTCTAAACAAGAGTTTGAGAAATCATAACCAAATCATATACACACGTATATTCATATTAAATAAGCAAGAAGCTGCAAGATAACCAAATGCTTATCTGTATTGGATGTCTTCACTTTATTCCATAGGATCCTTCTTTACTTTACAAGCCTTGGATTTCCCGTGGATACAATAATGAATGTTGGGCCAGCAGGCAGGCTACTCCACAACCATTTGAATAGGCAATGCCAGGCCAGTATGCCGACTGGGTTTTATCAATTAATCAAGGAAGGTTTGGCTAGCATGTCAGCTGCTCCACAACATCAAGTGGTTAATGTTCCCAACAACTACTCTCTGAATTTATCGAGCATCAGTTACTCTCTGGATTTACCAAGAATTTTATAGTGCACAACCAGTTACTCTCTGGTTTTATCAAGAATTTTACAGTGCAAAACCAGTTACTCTCTGGATTTACCCAACATTTATAGTTCTTTCAAGGTCCTTGCTTTCCTGCAATGCCCAAGGTTTCCAATAAAGAAACAATAGTGTATCGGCTTAGCTGTTAGAAGACTTATACCTGAAATCTTCATTATTCCAAACAAGAACTAAATGAAAATGAATACTTATTTGTATTGTGCATTTCCTTTCTGGTCCACAGGATCCTGCTTCGCTTTGCAAGCCTTGGGATCGCCTATGGAATTGGATGTTTGGCCAACACACATGTTGCTCCACAACATCAAATAGTTAGTGCCCAATGAGTAGACTTTCACACCGACTGGGTTTACCAAGCATTTGTGGTGCCCAACCAATCCCATACCTGGTTGGCCCTCTCCATTGTCGAGCCAGCACATTCGTCTGGGTCATCGACCAATGGAAGGAAATTGCGCCATCGACCATTATAGGTCAAGGCTCTACCACTCTGCATTAGGCTTGGATCATCCTTTTCCTAATACCTCCACGACACCCAAGCAAATAATGTCAAACCAGTACACCGACTGGGTTCATTAGGCATGCAACAACCCTTCATCAATACCTCCACAACACTCAAGCAATAATTCCAAACCAGTACATTGACTGGGTTCATTAGGCATGCAACAACCCTTCATCAATACCTCCACAACACCCAAGCAATAATGCCAAACTAGTACACTGACTGGGTTCATTAGGCATGCAACAACCCTTCATGCGCATAGCAATTCTCCATCCACACAAGGATGTCACTCCTTTTCCCGGGCAAGTCAACGGTTCCGTTTAGGAACTCTATAGGTGGCTTTCTTCACTGTAGGCTATCATGGCCCCATGATACCCACTCACACAACACAAAGGTTACCATTGCTCATATAGTTCTCTTGAGCATCCTTTCTTTACTTTTCCTCTGAACGTGCATCTGTGTAAGATGATAACACAAGATGGATAAGCAAACTCATCAGTATTGCTGCTCTAAAATTGAAGCATAATTCATCACATTCACTATCAAGTATTGAAACACCAGGAATGTGTCCATTCCCTTAAGGTGTAGTCAATATTGACAACCCTATCATAACCCAACACCAGAAAGGTGTGCACTCCCTTTTGGATGTGAGTCATGTAGGCCCTAATCATACTTCAAGCAGTCTGGAATAATAATGAAATAATAAAACATGCTCTGCATATTAAATCTAATAACCAGACATGTATATTCTGAGTTAGGGTTACATAATACTTATCCCTTTTTAGATGTATCCTTCCTTCATTTGCGAAGAATGGGGCTCCCTTCTCTGAGTCAACAGTACTTTGGTTTGCCACCCCAATCTTTTCACGTTCCATAACCCTCACATGCCTTCTTGGCATAATTTAACCATCTAACTAGCATGGCTTTCCAACATGCAGTGCAGCTGGGATATGAACAAAACTTACTATGGCGTTTCACCCGAAACCCATTTCCAAAGGATGGGGTCATTCCCATCTAGTTTGGCTTCTGCAGGCCATCACACATGGTCTTCCTGCAATGTGTCATCCTGGCACACTTTATCAAATAGCCAAACAGTCAGCAACATTTAGCAATAAGCCTCAAATATTATTGTTCCATAACCAATCAATAACATTAATAATTAATTCAACATGAATTTGCAATTCTGTCTCGTACAGAAATTGATTTGTTTAACCGTGAGACTACCCTCATATTGTTTGGCTCTTGTAAGTGGTATCACTCTGTCCATTATGGTTTCACCCTTGCTACCATACATGAACATCCACCTACGATATGTTCTCCTAACACAATATTTATATAAGCCAAAAAATCATTAGCAATTATAAGCAAATTCTCAAATATGAAATCTGCAAATATGTTTTCCCACAGAAATTAGATTTGCAACCATGAGATTATTCTCATAATTTTTAATCAGACAATTTTCATATTTGTTTCATGCATAAGTTACAACCATGAGAACCTTCTCATAACCTTTGGCTTCTACACATGGTAGATCCCGGCCTTTACTATGGACTTATCCTCATTGCTATACGCAAGGCTTTTCTACCTGAAATCTGAACTTCAATCAGCCAAACACGTTGTGAGTATCTATGCATTTAATCCTTTCATCGCCACAACAATCACTGAAGTGATCTCAGAATTATAACACTCAATAATTCAAACACCTTCAGTTGTTAACATTTGAAATGCAATGAAATATATACATTTCTATATATGCATCATTATCACAATAAAATTGCAAGACAAAGTCACACTATCCATGCAATTTAAATAAACTGTAATTACTCATTACTTCACATTCCATGCAACTCTGTCCTTCTAATAGAGTGCTCTGGTAGCCCATCACATGTCTACCTTCTTCATGCAGTCTTTCTCCTGCATTCATAGCAGCTCATGAAATGGTCTTAGGATTAACAATAGTCCACCATTTCATCTATTATCTAACTGCATTGAAACATATATATGTCACACCCATGCATTCACACAATGCTTCTCAACATGTGCACTCGCACATATGCATGCGCATTCACAACATTTACATAATATTTTAATGTGCATTCACTTAATGCATAACCCCTCAATACAACCTTGCATTGATCCATGAATACTAAGCATTCCAACATATTACGGCCTAGCCATGGCTGTCTCATATGGCATGTACTACCACATCATGACTATAAGTCTTTACTTTCTTTGGTTGTTAAACTCACAACCAATATACACAAATGGCATGATATGATTTCATATGAATACATTGAGGTTTCTAAGAACTATAGGGTGTAAGGCTCCTCACCTTCACTTACCCACACCTGACCATACTTGGTAGGATTATATTCACATTCAGGCACTTAGTCTCACATGCAAACAATTCAACATAGTTTAAACATAGGTGAAGGGATCTCACCAAATCCTCTTTCAACATTCACGCAATTAAGCACAAGCAACCATCACCTGCATGGCTGTTATTAACATCGCTTGATGTTACCTGTTCAGTTGGCCTCTTACCAAGGCTACATAGTACTTTTTCCAACCTCATGATCATAGATTTGTTGCACCCTCCTTTCCTCATAAGGTTGTTGGTCATATGCAACAATCATCACCCACATCCTCAACCATGCTTCGGTTATCTTTGGTCCTACAACCAATGCGAACATGACTAATTATAAGCAACCACAATCGTTATCTTAAGTTGCTCATTGCAGATGTAAAACCTCACTATTTTAACAATATGCAATATCATATACATGCAAAAACGTTTTCACATGCACTGTGCAATGTTTATTGATATGCCATCTAGTGCATATTCTTCTTATCTATCTAATCTCTTGCGTTTTCAATCATGCTTCTATGGTCTGATTCCCACAACCATTATCAACAACATTAATAGTCATCAATCATAGGTAATACCATTAATGGGCTATTGCATGTGTAGCCTCACTACCTTTACCCATATGCAACATCATGATCATGCAGAAGCAATTCACATGCACTATGCAATGACTCTTTAATCATGCCCACTAATTCATATGCATTGTTCTCTTGCATTTCTAGCATCCCTATGCCATAATTTTCAGTATATAAAACTTAGGAAATGAAAACACAATAGCAAGAGAGGAGTTAAGAAATTCTCCCTTTCCAATTCCTCATCATGGCATGGAGTTCCTCCTTCACATCATAGCTGATCCTTTTCTTAGCGTCCCTACCAAGCACACAAGGATTCATTAGCTATGATCTTCTCACAAATTAGCAATTTAGTATATACATAAGTGTATAACATTCATTCTTGCTATTTTCCAAACATGCAATTCTTATGCTATAAACATAAATAGTTTAAGGTGAGGAATTTCCCTCTTATCAACATTGCCTCGCTGCTCCCAGTGCTCTTCTGCAATGCATATTACAACCAATTACTCTTAATAAGGCTTCCACAACCTTCTATGCAATTCCTGCTTCTCATCCCAAGCATAGAGAATGCATTTCACACTTTCAACGACTGTCTCCGGGGGACAACGGGGGTCAAGGGGGCTGTGGAAATCCTTCGATTTCACGCAATCCAGCGCATAAGTTCCATGGCATTTTTCAACTTTCAGCGCCTGAAAAATCTCCTTGGAAAACAACTGAAATTCCCTGTTTCGACGGACTTCGCCATTCTCTTCCGACCCGTTGCAGACCAACTCACTGAGTTTCGTCAGTCGGCGAACTCATCTGTCTTTCCGCCATTTCGGACCAACTCGCCGAGTTCTTCTGCCGTTGCAGACCAACTTGTCGAGTTCTTCTGCCATTGCGGACCAACTCGCCGAGTTCTTCCGCCGTTGCGAACCAATTTGCCGAGTTCTTCCACCGAAAGACACTTAGAAAATTTTTTGGACCAACTTGCCGAGTCCTTCCGCTGTTGCGGACCAGCTCGCCGTGTTCTTCTGCCGATGCGGGCCAACTTGCCGAGTTCTGCCGTAATTTCAGGCCAACTTGCCGAGTCCTTCCACCATTGCGGACCAACTCGCCGAGTTCTTCCGTCGAAAGATACTTACAAAATTTTTGAAATTTTTCTTCCTTTTGCCGGGCTTTTCTCAACTCCGTCAGCGCAACTCAGCCAATTTCGCCGAACGTGTCGGCTCTACTCAGGGAGTTTTGCCGCCATTTCGGGCCAACACGCCGAGATTCGTCGTCACAGTTTTTTGGCAGAAAACTCATAGATACTTCAATTTTTTTTGAAAATTTAAAAATTTTGAATTTTTTCTTAATTATTAGTGCTGAGTAGGAAGCATACTTACCTCTGCAACTGTGATAGGTAGCCCATGAAGGCCCAATGCTGCAACCAGTAGCTTTGATACCATTTTGTAACGTACCCTCCCGCGGACCCAATTCGAGGAAGGGAACATGCTAACAATCTATGGGGCTTTTCATATAAACTTCGCCCATTGATTAGAATCATATGGATACAAAATTTGTGTGCAGATGCAACCAAATCAAACATGCACAACGGAATTAAACTATCCACACACATTACTCATGCATACATCATATCAACAGTCATCAAATTAATACATTGCAGAAGTAAAACACACAGATAGAGAAACACTTATCTTTATGGTGAAATGGTCCCAAGCAACTAGCTATTTTGCTGCAATGTTCCACCCAACCATAGGCCAGTTGTGTTCATCAATTCTCTCAACACAATTGCCACCCCCGAGCTAGGCATGATTCTTACAAGGAAAAGGGGACATTCAAGTTCACAAACAGCCAATTAATCATTTCATCTGAGCCAAGCCAGTCCACAGCTGGGTTTATCAGGCTACATTTGAACTCTGGATGCTTGCACTCAAGCTCAAGTCAAAGCAATGGAGACCCATAACCCATACCCCAACATACTCTTTTCTCACATAGCAAGCACAATCATTGGGCAGGGATACACATTTAACAATGGGATTTACAACAAGATGGTCATGGGTTTTCTCCAATTCGTTTCCAGCCAAAAACGGATTATGGGATGGGGAAAAACAATCACAGGGAGGAAAACGATTTCTTCCCCAACTAACTGAGCATTCAGCAGCTAAACGATCTCTATGGAACCCCAGTTCGATTCCCCTTTTTTCCCACTGGTATACAACACAAAAACGCCCTTCTCCTAGCTGACTGGGGATCTGGTACAAGAAGTGTGCCAACATTGAGATGAAGTTCGAGAGACTGTCGAAGATCTGAAGCATAAGTTTGCAGAATTCCAGGTGAAGTCCAACACCTCATCAACACAACCTTGAAGTGGCTTGGGACGAGCCACATGTGAGTATTGGGGGCATGTTAGGCTAGGTAAAGTTTTGGGTAAAGTTTTGTGCAGTTTTGGTGTGAACAGGGCCAAGGAAAAGTGGTCTGACAAAGAAGAGTCAACTCTGAGGTAGCAGCCGAGAATCCTGGAAGTTGGGCATTTTGACTATGTCAAGGGTGGAGTTGAGTAAGTTAGTTAGGAATTTTGTCCACATACATTTATGAGTTGAGAAGTAGAGTAGTGGGAGCGGGGAGGGCTGTGTGTTCCCTATAAATATGTAATGGGTTGGGATTTTTGAGGTGGTTAGTGAATCAATTAGCCATTATGTGGGTAAGTTCATTAGTCGGTCGATGTGCAATCTTTTGTGAGCCTTGTTTTGTATGACGAATACATTGAATGATATGATGAGAAGAGTCGCATGATTTGCAAGTTGTGTGCATAGATCTACTGTAAAAGAAAGAGAAAATTTGTAAGTCATTGTAAAACATGAAGTGCTGATTTTGACTGCGACACATGAATAAAAAAGTGCTTATGTGGTTTTATCCCGTTTGGGTTTTCACGTTACATTTGGTGTCCATTATGCATGTTTACTGTAATGATGTGATGTCTATGTTGTTATATGATAAATATTGTTGAATAATTGTTGGTTGATGTGTATGTGAATCAATTGACATCCTCTTTGACATTAGTTGATATCAATGACAACCAAAGTTCAACAATCTCCCCCTTTGGCATTGATGTCAACACCTTATGAATCTGTGTATTATTTTCTTTGAACTGTATGCTTCATCTGTACTTGTCGCAGTGCTCCCCTTGAGTGCTTTGGAATTTTGACTTCTGTGCTTTCTGTTGTCAGTACTTCTTTTGATTTATGTTACTTCTACACAAACCATATGTATAGTCATCTTCATGCCATTTCTCCAAGTGATCTACTTCACACTCTTTCATGTCTGTTGCATCTCTATGTTGTTTCTTCAATGAGCTGCTTCACGCTCTTTCACGTTTGTTGCATCTTTATGTTGTTTCTGCAATTACCTTTATGTTGATTCTTCTCTGTTGATGTATAACCAGCTCCATGCATTAATCCCAGCTGTTCTGTCAGCTTCATGCATTTCTCCCCCTTTGACATCAATGGCAAAGAGGTGCCATTGCTTGCGTAATGTAGGTTCTCCTTTTGTTTTATTTTTGCGCTGTCCTCCATCTCAACTGTTTTAAGGGATGAGTCCCCCTGTCTTCATGCTTCACTGTTCTTACTGTTTATCTGATTGAACTAAAGATTTGAGTTTTTGTAGGCTTGTCTTGCAACATCAACTTTTTCTTTCAACTCTTTCTCTTTAGCCACCAAAGTTGCTTCGACTTGATCAGAAACTGACTCAAGGGCTTCTATGCCATCACCAATTGCCCTTTTTATTTCTTCTTGCAATTGTGGAAAGGATTTTGTTAGGATGAATGCTTCTTCCTGAATAGGTCCAATACTTTCCATCAAACTCCTGTGTTCATCCCTAAACATGTTTATTTCCAGCTGATGCACTTTAAACTCTTTCATTTTATCCTGTTTCACAGTAGTTGGAAGATTAACCAAGCTTTCACGAATCTTTTGCTTTATTTCTTGTGCATTGCGTAACTTCTTCTCTACATCCTTCAGCCGCTCATTTTCAATTAGATTTGTCCATATCTGAGCACTTTCTTCGTGCAACTCTGCGCACTTTAAATCCAGAATTTTGATGTTCTCAAATGCAATGTTAGCTCTTTCAAGCATTTTCTCGCGTTATGCTTTGATTTCTGGAGGTGCTGCAGGTGCTTGTGATATTTCTTCGATTTTTTCTTGCAGGCCCTAAATAACTTCACTTACTTTAAGCAATCTTCCTTCTGGAGAAGTGTCCTCAATTTCTTGAACTTCTGGAAGCAAATTGAACATTTCTTCTACTGCTCTCTGTAATCTTGAGGCATTCTGCCTTACCTCTTCTACTTCATGCCTCAGATTATTACTTCTTCTAATGACTTCTTTTGCTTCTCTTTCCAGATCTATTGTCTTCTGCACAATCTTTTCCTTTTCTGCCTTCAACCTTAGGCATTCAGCCTGCAAGGATTCCCTTTCATTCTGACTTTTGTGCCAATCTAATGTAGTGCCTTCATATCTCCTTCTAATTTCATGTGCAGTAGATGTGTGTAGCTCATGCAATTCATTCATAGATAAAAGTGCTAAAGACAATTTTGCATGGCTTACCAAATTTTTTTCCTCCTGGGTGTGCAGTGAGCGTATCCGTTCACTAAGTTAACCGTGTTCGGTTAAGGGTTAAGAAGCGAGACCGTCTTCCATATTTGAGATAAATGATAATAATATATTGATTGATGATGATGAGGTTACAATAAGATCGCCTTTATAGGGCTTGAGCAAGAATAGCGAAGGGTTACACCCTTTCACTTATTAACCTAATAATCTATTTAACATATAATTAATAATATTAATTAAATATTCACAGCATTACCTTCCCCTTTTGGAAAGCTTTGTCCTCAAAGCTTGAGTATTTTCCTAATGTCGTCCTTCATTCAGATCCAGTGTCGGTATTAGAATCGGACATGATTTCTTGTGTAGAGACTTGCAATTCCTTTCCATTGATGATTTTGCACTGTATTGTCTGATTGTTCCTACATTTATGGCCTGGGATCCAATCATCACCGCATCGACGACATGTGTTTTTCTTCTTTTTTCTATTATCAGAGTAACTGTTAGATGACTTTGATCTATTTTCCATTTCATAGGCATATGATTGAGGTTTGTGGCATTGATGGCCGGGTGACCACGTATCTGCACAGTACCTACATTGTGTCTCTTTTTCTTGTCGATAATGGTTATCACCTCTTGTTTTTATTCCTTCCAATTTGCGTTCTGCGGCTTTTGCTTTATGTCTTGCTACCTCTACATTAGGTATGTCATGTAACTTTAACTCTTTTTGGAGGTACGGTTTAAGACCTCCTAAATAGGTTTCGAGTCTTTGTTTGTCAGACAACCCAAATACTCGTGTCGATAAGGATTCCCACCGATGTGTGAATTCCTCAACGCTGCCAACTTGTTGTAATCTGGTAAGTTTACTGAAAAATTCATTTTCTTTGATACCTTGAAACCTATTAAAAAAATCATTTTTGAACAAGTTCCAGGTGTAGGCAACATTGTCTCTCTTCCACCATAAGTACCAATTATAGGCGTACCCTTCCATATGCATTGACGCATATTTCACCTTCTCCTCGTCAGATTGAATATTGTAAATGTCGAAGTATTCTTCTGCTTTGTTTAGCCAAGCAACGCATTGGTCTTCACTTCCATTGTATTTCGACAACTCTATTTTTGCCTTAGGTGGGTACACTATGTAAGGGTGATATTGATTCCCTTTTGCTTTATGGTTTGATGGTGGATCGGAACTACTGGATGACGTAAGTGACATATTTGAACTGCTTCGTTGTTGGCGGTGATTTTTATCTTTTTTATTCTCTACTATCTTACTGATAGCTTCTATTTGGCTGTTTAATCGTGCCTCCATATCTAGCAGTACTTTTGTTTCTATCTCTTGCTTAAGCGTCGCATTGTTAATCTTTATTTCTTTTTGCAGTTCTTCTTGATTCTTGGCAAGTGCTTCCTGTGTGAAAATATGAAATGAGGCATCTAGCATGTCTGGACTGCTGACTTGGTCTGTCTTAGGCGTTAGTCTTTGTAACACCTCCATTAATATATTATGGTTCTGGGTCATGGTGCTCAAGTTCTGGGTTATGGTGTTTATGTTTTGAGTCATAGCACTCATTTTGTCATCCAAGTCTTTTTGTTTTTCGTTCAGAGTGTCAAATTTTTCACTCAACCTTCTTTCCAGTACCGGAACAACTTCATCTTTGATTTCTTTTTTAAGCACGGCATTGTTATTTTTCATCTCTTGCTTTAAATCTTCTTGAAACATTTTCTCAAGTTCGTCCATTCTGGAGTTTAGACCTTCGACGATTTTTAAATCTCTAATTTGGTCTTTTTCTAATTTTTCTAGTCTGTCTCGTAACTCAGCCATGGTTCTTGACCTGGTGTGGGGAGGTGAATATTTGGAATCAATCTTTGGAGTAAGGATAAGAGTTAGGGTTAGGGATAAAATAACACAATAAATATTATTAAATTATAATAATAATTTATTATATATATTAAAAATAATAATACAATAATTATTATTTAAATTATAATAATTTTATTATGTATGAAAAAAATATAATAATAAAAATTTATTATTAATTCTTTTGTGTTTTGAATGTATGCAGGTCGTTGGGAATAGCGGGAAGTGATAGTGGGGAGGCGGCAGTGGAAGAGTGCAGAGGGGAATGGAGAGGGAGGGAGGTAGGGACAGCGCAATAATGAGAGGGATGACGTTGGTGGGGAGAGGAGCGCCGACAGAGAGGAGGGGAGGGCACGGGGTTGAGCGGAAGAGAGGGCACGAGGAGGAGCAGAGAGGGCACGGGGAGGAGCATAGGTGGAGGGGCATGGAGCTGCGGTGTTGGGCGAGCAGGGAGGAGGCGCGAAGGGGAGGACGAGGATGGAAGTGAAGGGTAGCACGGAGGTGGTGGATTGGTGGTGGAGCGCGTAGGAAGTGGAGTGGGGGTGGCTGGAGGACGTTGATGGATGAGGGTAGCAACGTGGAGAAGCTGCACGTGGGGAGATATGCGGCAGGGAAATGTGAAGTGCGGTGGTGGAGGGAGAGAAGGATGGGCGAAAGGGAGCAGTATCGTGGAGGAGGAGCGGAAGAATATGGGAGGCGAGCAGTTTCGTGGGGAAGAGTGAGGTGCAGGGGTAGAGGTGGGCGAGTGGAGAGGTGAGAATTTCGTGGAGATACGAAGAATTACGGGAGTGAGTGGAATGGTGGAATGAGGAGCCGAATCCGAGCTCACTGGAGGAGTTGATGAGCCGAGTCCGAGCTCATAGTGCAGGAGCGAATCTACTCTGATACCAAATGCAGTGAACGTATCCGTTCACTAAGTTAACCGTGTCCGGTTAAGGGTTAAGAAGCGAGACTGTTAGGATATTTAGACACTTAGGAGTTAGTTAAGATCAACTTGTGTAATATATCCGTTAGGGATAGTGTGTTTCTTTAGTATGCATTAGTATGCATTTGTAAATACTTAATCCGACAGTCACGATATGTTTCCGACATAGAGTGATTCGACGGCTCAACTTCTCTTAGATCAAACCTAACCTTGATCCGTGGCTTAACACTCGATTGGTCCATGATCTCTATTTAAAGAGCATGGAGGGTCATTGTTTAGTTGATCAATTATGAGAAGCTCATTTGTAACTTTCTTTCTTTGCATAATAAATTGTCCCGTAGAAGCTATTTGGCCGGGGCCATGGAGTGTTTCCCTCAAGAGGGTTTAAACCACGTCAAAACATCGGTGTGTTGATCTGTGATCTGTTTGTGTGAAGTGGTTTCTCTTGGTGTTCGGTCCTTTGGTAGTACCCTGTGTACCCGAACATGGTATCAGAGCTTTTATGAAGTGCCGCTTCCGGTTATGATCTAGATATTGAACTGCTGTTGCCGAAAATCGAAAGGGTTTCTATTTCTGAGCATTTCTAGGCTGTGGGAGGTGTTCCATTGCGTCTGGAGCGTCGTTTCCATTGGGAAATAGTTTTCGTTTGATCGAAAACGGTTTCCGGTTGCTCCAGAAACGCGTATTTCATCAGATCTGAAGGTATAATGTTACAGTGACGCAATTTTTTTATTTCGTTTTTTAAAAAGAAAAAATCTCATATTTCATCTTTTTTACTGTTAGATTTTTTTTGAGTTCGGATTGTTGCTTTCCCATCTGCGTATGCTCTTTGTCGTGCACCTTGCGCGATCTTGGCAAATCAGAAACAGAGAGAAAACGTAGACTTTCCGGGCAAGCTAACAAGATCTAACTCCACAAGTGTGGAAAAGTTTTTTTTTGTTTCGATTTGTGGTTTGTTTTGCAGGAAAAAGGGCAAGCATGCAAACCGAGCAAGAAGAGTACAAAAAAAAAAGAAGAAGCCCCATTCCTCATTCCCATATTTTACATACCTTTTAATCTAGCTCACTTGGTTCAAAGTTGCTTTATTCCTTAATAGGTCTTGAGTTCAAGTCTTAGGAAGTTACTTTTAAAAGAAAAAGTGCATGCAATTTCTAATTTCAAGTTACTTTATTGTAAAAGTGCATAAATTGGGGATTTCAACGTGGCCTGCCAGCAGAAATTATAATTACTTGGGGATTTCAACGTGGCCTGCCAGCAGAAATTATAATTACTTGGGGATCTAGGGTTTGGCAACAAGCTCTGGATTTCTATAAGATTCCTTTCAGATGCTTCCTTTGCCGAAAGACTGGACATGTAAAGGCGTCGTGCCCCTCTGTTCGTGATTGTTCACAGAGTTCGTCTGAATTCTCAACACCCGGGAAAGACCTGCAAAATCCTGCATTACAAAAAGCTGGTAAGTCTTTAAAAATCCCTTCATTAAATTTCTCGGATTTGTCAAACGAAGAATTGGCTTTCATTGAATCTTCGGAGCATATTTTATCAAGCCGTATTTCAAAAGGGGAAGTCCATCTACGGCATGATATAGTGACAGGGTTACCTGTTGCTAAAAAGGCTTATTGTTCTTCTGATTCAAATGTAAGTCGAAAGTTATTTGATGACATGGAGCCGGAAGCATTGAAATTGGGGCTATCAGTATCGTCACCTGTTGTGGACTCAATGTCAAACCCTAACCCTGACACTGCATTGTTAGAAAATCGCCCCACAAATCATCATATTTTGGATTCATTGACAAACCCTAAACCTGATAGTTCTTTGTTAGATTTTCAGCCAGGGCACCAACTCATAGGGTCCAATGGAACAATACCTGTAGCATCTGGGGACACACATTGTGAATCACATCTTAATGAGGGGCATATACCGCAGGGAGATAAGGGTGCTAACCCATCTGATAATTTTTCCAATCCTGAGGATTTGAATATATTATCCAATAGTGGATATCTCATGTCGACTTATGGGGAAGAATTCCCTCCTCTCCCGGCTTACACTAAGAATCCTAGCAGCGGGTCTGATGCAAACCCTTTACTTTCCCTTAACCGGCAAAATGTTACCATAAGAAGAGGTAAGAAGAAAAAATCTGTTTCGAACATTCCTGAGTCTTACACACCTATATCTAGGAGGTTGGAGGAAGCTGAAAAGCTTGATAAGACTGAACCCCTGGGGCTTAGAGCAGTGACCCCCACTAGGAATGTTTCTTGATGTCTCTGCTGTCAGTAAATGTTAGGGGATTGGGCAAGGTGACTCGGGCCCAGGCCTTGTCCAGTCTGATTAAAGATACTGGCCCTGCAATCATTTTCCTTCAGGAGACTATGTGTGAGGATAAATTAGCCATCCACAAGCTTTGTAATATTCTTCCGGATTGGGAGGTTTCTGCTATTAGCTCTTGTGGACATTTCGGAGGTCTGGCTGTAGCTTGGAATCCAAATTTTTTTGATCTTAATGCCTTTATTACCCCTTGGGGCATCTTTTTAAAAGGTTCTATTTGTAGTTGTCAGAAAACTATCTCCATGCTCAATTGTTATGCCCCATACAAAGATAGACAAATCTTCTGGACAGCTTTGAAAGATTCGGGGCTTATGGATTCACCTGATTTAATCATTGCAGGTGATTTAAATTTCACTTATCAAGCATCAGAAATATGGGGCTTCACAGCCAGGATGGATGATTTGGGGGATTTTTTCTTAAACTTGCTCTTGGAGAAGGATCTTGTTGATGTTAATCCACATAAACTATCCCCCACGTGGTCTAATGGTAGATTTGGAGGAGAGGGTGTCCACAAGCGCCTTGATAGATTCCTAGTAAAGTCGAACCTGTTGGCATATTTTCCGAAGCACAGGTCTTGGGTTCACTCAGTTAAGTTCTCGGACCACTGGCCCATTGTTCTGCAGATGGAACAATTTGATCATTTACAATTATCACCCTTCAAATTCAATGCTACATGGCTCGAGGATGATTCATTCTGTCAAATGGTTAAAAAATTCTGGATACGTTGTGAGGTATTTGAATCAAATCCTGTTCTGAACCTTTGCTACAAATTGAGAAAATTAAAAGAGGTTGTTATAAAATGGATCAAAGAAAAGAAGCTGGCTGATAAAGTTGAACTACTTCAGTTAAATTCTCAATTACAGGATGCCATTGCTGCAAATATTAACAATTCCCTTTCTGTGGGAGCTTTTGAGATTATGAAGAAGCTGGAGTTGAAAAAAGAAGAATTAATTTTGCAGGAAGAAAAAGCATGGAGATTAAAGAGCCGTGCCGTCTGGATTTCACTTGGTGACAAAAACACTAAGTTCTCCCATTCCTTTGCATCTGCTAGGCGGAGGTCCAAGTATATTTGGGAAATACTGGATGACAATGGGAATCAGTGCTCGGGCATTGAAAATATTAAATCTGAAGCTTATTCTTTTTTCGATGCTATATACTCTGATCCTGGGGAAGCCTGCCTAAATGCTCAGATTGAAGTGGCAGAAAATAGCAGCATTACATTCCATTTCACAATAATAGCATATACAGGATCACTGAAGAAACAACAAGCACAGCATAAACACAAGAGACAGAGATTTATCCTGGGAAACCCTCATGGGGTAGAAAACCCAGCAAAGCTTCCTCAATATAGATGACCAGCAATATAAAAAGATGAAACCCTGAGACATGATATCCTCCTCCACAATAGCAGACCTCTCCTCCACAAGTGCGCTATCCTCAAGTGAGTGAATGTGTATAATGAGGAACACACCTCCTCTATTTATACACTACTCTGATATGTATTTTACACAAGTACATGTAGGCTCGTATTTAACCATTAGGTTAAATACCCCATTATAACTGACTGGGCCGACCCCTCTAGGGTGGTCTAATAACCCTTTGACCCACATAACACATACAGGGCCGACCCCCACTAGGGAAGTCTAATAACCCAAGTTACCACATTCCGACGGAGGAATAAACATCTCCGGATATACAATAAGATCTTCACGGAGGAATGAATCATCTCCGGAATAATAAAGTACAAATATAATATTCTTTGAAGTTACAATATCTCAACACTCCCCCTTAACGAGAAGGATATTATAACAGCATCTGCACGAGCAAGGAGTCATCAACATCATACATGATACATCTATAAATCATTGGAAGCTTTCTCAACATCATCAGTAACTCAACCAGTTACTGGAATATCTTCAATACTGGAACATCAACATCTTCAGTACTGAGTCTTTATCTTCTGCAGCACTCAAACAGCTACAGCAACATCAATATCTGAATCCTCATGATTGTCAGCATCGCCATCACACGATCATCAGCATCGTCATCACATGATCAACAACATCGTCATCTCACTATCATCAACATCGTCATCACACGATCATCAACATCGTCATCTCACGATCATCAGCATCGTCATCACACGATCATCAGCATCGTCATCTCACGATCATCAGCATCGTCATCATACGATCATCAACATCGTCATCTCACGATCATCAGCATCGTCATCACACGATCATTAGCATCGTCATCTTACGATCATCCGCATCGTTATCTCACGATCATCAGCATTGTCATATCATCTCGATCTACAGCATCTGGATCATCTCGATCTACAGCATCTGGATCATCACGATCTACAACATCTGGATCATCTCGATCTACAGCATCTGGATCATCTCGATCTATAACATCTGGATCATCTCGATCTACAGCATCTGGATCATCTCATCTACAGCATCTGGATCATCTCGATCTACAGCACCATCTGGATCATCTCGATCTACACCATCTGGATCATCTCGATCTACAGCATCTGGATCATCACGATCTACAGCATCTGGATCATCTCGATCTACAGCATCTGGATCATCTCGATCTACACCATCTGGATCATCTCGATCTACACCATCTGGATCATCTCGATCTACACCATCTGGATCATCATGATCTACAACATCTGGATCATCACGATCTACAGCATCTGGATCATCTCGATCTACAGCATCTGGATCATCTCGATCTACAGCATCTGGATCATCTCGATCTACAGCATCTGGATCATCTCGATCTACAACATAAGTATCCTCAACCATACAAGTACATTAATCAATACATGTATCATCAAAAGTATGTATTCTCACCAATACATCTATCATCAAAACATGTATTCTTACTAATACATATATCATCAAAAGCATGTATTCTCACTAATACATCTATCATCAAAAGCATGTATTCTCACTAATACATCTATCATCAAAAGCATGTATTCTCACTAATACATCTATCAATACAAGTATCCACACTGATACAAGTATACACAACAGCAGCATACCCTGCAACACACATGATCCAATTACGGGATGGTCAATCCCTCTCACTTTAGGACATAGGTCCAAGGATGATACAATCCTGATCCACTTATGGGATGATCAATCCCTCTCAATTTAAGACATCTCTCATGTCTATGGATGATGCAATCCAGATCAACTTACAGGATGATCAATCCTTATCCTTTTAAGACACCTCACCATGTCTAAGGATGATGCAATCCCGAATCAACTTACAGGATGATTAGTCCTTATCACTTTAAGACACATTACCATGTCTAGGGACGATGCAATCCCAATCTACTTACAAGATTATTAGTCCTTATCACTTTAAGACACCTCACCATGTCTAGGGATGATTCAATCCCAATCTACTTACAGGATGATTAGTCCTTATCACTTTAAGACACCTCACCATGTCTAGGGACGATGCAATCCCAATCTACTTACAGGATGATTAGTCCTTATCACTTTAAGACACCTCACCATGTCTAGGGATGATGCAATCCCAATCTACTTACAGGATGATTAGTCCTTATCACTTTAAGACACCTCACCATGTCTAGGGACGATGCAATCCCAATCTACTTACAGGATGATTAGTCCTTATCACTTTAAGACACCTCACCATGTCTAGGGATGATGCAATCCCAATCTACTTACAGGATGATTAGTCCTTATCACTTTAAGACACCTCACCATGTCTAGGGACGATGCAATCCCATCACGTACATTTTGAACCCAGTTCATGGACGATGCAGTCCTCACGTACATTTTGAACCCAGTTCATGGACGATGCAGTCCTCACGTACATTTTGAACCCAGTTCATGGACGATGCAGTCCTCACGTACATTTTGAACCCAGTTCATGGACGATGCAGTCCTCACGTACATTTTGAACCCAGTTCATGGACGATGCAGTCCTCACGTACATTTTGAACCCAGTTCATGGACGATGCAGTCCTCACGTACATTTTGAACCCAGTTCATGGACGATGCAGTCCTCACGTACATTTTGAACCCAGTTCATGGACGATGCAGTCCTCACGTACATTTTGAACCCAGTTCATGGACGATGCAGTCCTCACGTACATTTTGAACCCAGTTCATGGACGATGCAGTCCTCACGTACATTTTGAACCCAGTTCATGGACGATGCAGTCCTCACGTACATTTTGAACTAGTGGTTCCGGGATGATGCAATCCCCATCACTTTATTCTCGAAGACCATATGTCTACGGATCAATTCAGGGACCAAGGTCCGGGGATGATACAATCCCCACTTCTCGGAGACCTTACGTCTACGGCTCTCTTTAGGACTGAAAGTCCAGGGATGATCCAATCCCCTCAACTGTCCACTAAGGACTTCATTCTCGGAGACCTCACGTCTACGGCTCTCTTTAGGACTGAAAGTCCAGGGATGATCCAATCCCTTCAACTGTCCACTAAGGACTTCATTCTCGGAGACCTCACGTCTACGGCTCTCTTTAGGACTGAAAGTCCAGGGATGATCCAATCCCCTTAACTGTCCACTAAGGACTTCATTCTCGGAGACCTTACGTCTACGGCTCTCTTTAGGACTGAAAGTCCAGGGATGATCCAATCCCCTTAACTGTCCACTAAGGACTTCATTCTCGGAGACCTTACGTCTACGGCTCTCTTTAGGACTGAAAGTCCAGGGATGATCCAATCCCTTTTCTTTCTCGGAGACACCTGTCTACGGCTCACTTTAGAACAAGTGTTCAAGGATGATACAATCCCCACATGTATTCTCATCAATATACTATCGATCCTGGGAACCCATACAGAACCTGATTCACACTTCTTTTTTAATTGCACCATTAAGAGAATGGTCTTATCTAGCCACTTGGAGCAAACATCTCATCATGATTCTCTTCCTCTTTCTAAGAGAATCTTCTAGCCACAAGCCTTCTATATTTTGTTTGATTTGTAAATCTTCTTGTTGAACATCCATCACTTGTTCGGTGTTCATTATTCTTCATGATCTTTCCTACAAAACAAAATTAAGTACATGATTAGTAATCCTTCATAATCATGAAATCATGATAACCTATTATGCATACAGATATCATTTATATAGTTATGCAACTATCTTGACCAATACTTTGGCACAACACTTTCCCATATCCTGTATGCATACAGTGGCTATCTAGATGCCTTCCATCTCTACCAGAACATACTATCGAGAGTGTGCACAGCTCTCAGCATGTCAGCAAAGAGGTTTCACTCTAGACAAGCAACAATGGAATGTTTGTCCAACTTACCAATCATATGCATATTAGTAGTATAATGTTCAATGCTCTATGAATGTTTGCACTCAGCATGATATGTTCTAGGAATACAAATATGCATACAAGAAATATCATTTACTATTTCAAATAACAACTCAAATACTTATCTTTTATGTTTGTGTGGTTGCCTCCCGCTTGATCTTCTATATGTCCTTTGAACTTCTATTCATTCTGTACCACTGTGCATGCTCAAGTGTGCACTAGTGTCATCCTCATGATCTCATACACAAACATTCATTCATTAGTATATTCTCAAAACATTCTAATTCTAAATAATCTTGAATATGTATAGTCATGATCATTAGTATTCAGGGTTTCAAGTAAGTCTTCTTTTACTCATGCATATTCTTGTTTGATCATAGTACTCTTCTGGTTAATTAAATCATGCATAAACCCTTGATTACTAACTTTATGAATAAGCATAAGTAATCATATCAAGTATACTTATATAAGGGATCCTAACACAAGGTAAGATTCATGGGAAACATACCTGGATTGGTATACCTACTTGGTTATGTACAACATACCTAAACAATCTCTTCAATGATTTAGAGATCCTGAGCTAGAACCTGCATGTCTCATAGGTTAAGCATAATATAACAAAGTCATACATACCTCGTAAGTAGAACAAAGATTATGGATGAGTCTTTGTCTTCATGTTTTCATGGTCATGGAACCTGATTTGTCTTTTGTGATGTACCTGTATCTTGTTAGCAGACAACATCAACCTCACACAACATCATAATGCATTAGTACAATCATAAGTGTCAACACCCTAACCAATGAATATCTTCTATCATGCATTCATAATTTTGTTAAGGTTATACGACAAATCTAAAATCAAAATTGTACTAACTGTAATAACCTGAAGACAAACATACCATAAACTTAATCATGGACAAATATCGAAACATACCTCGATGAGTCATACCTGTCGAGATCGCTTGTATTCTTCTTATGTAAGCCCTTATCCTCATCTCCCTCCGAGACAGGAACTTCTTCACTTATGTAGGTGACCAATCCATCTTCTTCTAGGATTAACCCAATCCACTTGATTTGCAAGAACTGGACCTGGAGCTGGATATGGGTTTGTCAGAGAAACCAAAAAAAATTCAAACTTTGAATTTCAAACTTCCGAAAGGATAGAAATATGCGCCTTGATGAGCTGATCAAACTGGTATATTCAGAATTTGAAAACTGCAAAGTTTTACTCCTTAATTTTGCCTTTGAAACTTTCGGATTCACTGGACGTGACCCTGAACTGGGGTTTGATGAAGCCCACTCTTTTGCCCCATCAAAAATTCTGATCTTGGTCTCTAAATTTCTATTTTGATGAGTAGCATCCATCCGTGGTCTCCGATTACAAAAATTTCAACTTTCTTCAAAGCCCTAAATTCCGGAAGCCATGAATGAAGGTACAAAAAAAATAATTCTGTTTTGACAGAAATATGTACCTGATTGTTTCTGGTGTAACTCCGAAATTTTTGATCCACAGGGTCTAAAAACGTTTTCTGAGATAGCCTGACCTGTTAGCTTTCCATCCTGACAGGTCTGACCTCATTTGGATTTTCTGAGAGAGAGTTATGTCAAATGTCGCAACGTGACCTGTTTTGGGAAAATACAGGAGAGCGAACTTGTACAGCATGCCACGTGTCACTGTTTGACCTTCGGCCTCTGAAAAAGTTTTCTGAGATAGCTCGGCCTGTTATCTTTCCATCCTGACAGGTCTGACCTCAATTGGATTCTCTGAGAGAGAGTTATGCCAAGTGTCGCAACATGACCTGTTTATGGGATAATACAGGAGAGCGAACTTGTACGGCGTGCCACGTGTCACTGGTTCAACTTCGGCCCCTGACAAAGTTTTCTGAGATAGTACAGTCTGTGTACTACCTGTCACTTTTCACGAAATTTCATTTGGAGCTTCCTAGCCCAAGTTATGACCTTTTTACCAAGGTCACCTGATTTTGACTCAGATCTGGAAGAGGCAGAAACCCTATATTGTACAGATCATAAATCACAAAGTACAACGAATTAGAGGTTGTCCTTTGGACACAAGGTACCTGGAGATTTTAGCTTCGTCCTGTAACAATTTCAGATCCGAAAACTTCTCCAAAACGGATTTATAGCGAAAGTGCTACGATGACTGGTTTTTGCTATGTAAAACCCTAACCTTCAAATTGTCGTAAGTAAAGCAAGTGTCTTTAGTGCCATACCTTGTCTTCCTTCAGGTTAGCTCTGATACCATGTTAAAATTCAAGATGCTAAGACAGAAAATAGCAGCATTACATTCCATTTCACAATAATAGCATATACAGGATCACTGAAGAAACAACAAGCACAGCATAAACACAAGAGACAGAGATTTATCCTGGGAAACCCTCATGGGGTAGAAAACCCAGCAAAGCTTCCTCAATATAGATGACCAGCAATATAAAAAGATGAAACCCTGAGACATGATATCCTCCTCCACAATAGCAGACCTCTCCTCCACAAGTGCGCTATCCTCAAGTGAGTGAATGTGTATAATGAGGAACACACCTCCTCTATTTATACACTACTCTGATATGTATTTTACACAAGTACATGTAGGCTCGTATTTAACCATTAGGTTAAATACCCCATTATAACTGACTGGGCCGACCCCTCTAGGGTGGTCTAATAACCCTTTGACCCACATAACACATACAGGGCCGACCCCCACTAGGGAAGTCTAATAACCCAAGTTACCACATTCCGACGGAGGAATAAACATCTCCGGATATACAATAAGATCTTCACGGAGGAATGAATCATCTCCGGAATAATAAAGTACAAATATAATATTCTTTGAAGTTACAATATCTCAACAAGTATTCCACTGGATTAAAAATGACCTTTTTTGGCAGGTTGGTTCCGGTTCTCAAATCAGGGTTGGGGTTGATCCTATTATTGGGCTTGAACAAGAGCATCTTCTTCCTACTTGTATTCCACAGTATTTGCAAATCATTGGAATGTCCACCTTAAACAAGATACAACAACTGAATAATGGCATTGCTGGAAGTTCGAAGTGGTTATCAGCACAAGAGATTGGATTATCTGGGTATCTTGCTCGAATATGGGAAAACCATACAAACACTTTGAACTCTGCCGGTGTCCGGTTGTGTAACTCTGATGACAAACTGGTATGGGGTGGCAACACAGAAACTGGCACTGTCACGGCAAAAGCAGCATACAATAGAATTCTTTAGCATAAGTTTATTTTCCCCCCGGACTGGTGGTATTCAAAGATTTGGCAGTGGCACATCCCAGTTAAATTAAAATGTTTCTCCTGGTTAATTTTGCAAGATAAGTTAAAGACATGGGATAATCTTTGCAAGCGAGGTTGGACAGGCCCGAGCTATTGTGTTCTCTGTAAAGAAGATGCTGAATCTCGTTTGCACCTATTTGTACAGTGCTCATTCTCGCGCAAAGTCTGGGAAGTGATATCTATAAATTTCAAAATCACTCAATGCTGGGCAATTGGGGATTTCAACGTGTGTTTTTTAAATTGGTTCAGACGTTGCAAAAAATACTTTTTTCTGGCTGTATGCATACCCTGGGCAATTTGGCATGCCAGAAACTGTGCTATTTTTCGAAACTCTTCACCTGATTACATCCATTGTAGCTTGACTGCACTTAAAATGTATAACTCTTGCAAGGTGGTTGAGGTGATGTTAAAAACAGACAGAGTTAGTATCTTTAATCTCAATGTGGATCGACCTGTACTGTTCTTTGATGGTGCATCTCAAGCAGGTATTTGTGCTATAGGAGGTGTTATTTATCTGAATGATTCACATTTTTATACCATCAAGCTCAACTGTGGAAAGGGAACAAATATGAAGGCGGAATTAATTGCACTTTGGTGTGTATTAAAGGTAGCCAACATCTTTGGGTTGAGCAACATAAAGGTATATGGTGACTCTCGGGTCACCATCAAATGGGCTGAGGGCAAATTCAAGCTCAATGTTATAAATCTGAGACACTGGGCCACCAGGATGCTATTTGAAATCCACAAACAGCAGCACATCATTTTTGAACATATATATCGTGAACATAACTATATGGCGGACAAGCTCTCTAAGCAAGCTCTTGATGGAAGTGAAGGCCACTTGATCTGGGAGGAATGGTGTGAGGGCAATATCCTGGATTGCGGATCTATTTATTTCTACGACTGATCTATTGATGAAATACCTGTCTCTCTATGTTTTTGATGTTTCAGATAGGTCTACTTTTTGGTTTTTGTTTTGGATGTAATAAGCTCTATGCTTGGTAAAGTTTGTTGAGAATATTCTTTTTTGATATATCCTGTAGGGGATAGAATCATTACATGTAACTGTCAGACCTATGAAGATATCATCTTTGGTCTTTTTCGAAGGATCCATCTGATTGGATCAGGAACATATTTTGTACTATTTGATTCAGATCTGAATATCAATAGTAGCTTTTTTTCCCTGGAAAAAAAAAGTGCATCTCACTTAAATAATAAAAAATAAAAATACAAGTGAGTCACTTAAGTTTTTTTTGTTGCACTATTTAAAAGTAATATCATTGTAAAAGTGAAATCATTTATTTTACAAAAGTGGTTCACTTAAAGCAACTTTCTTGTAAAGTGATTGCCAAAAGGTTCATCTTGGGAAGAGGGGGGTTCTTTTTTTTTTGCTGGACATTCTCTAGCTGCCACGTCACTATTGGGGACATCTTCAACAGTTTCTTTGTTCAAGCATAACTTCATCATACAGAGTCAGTTTTCAGTGCCGTTTTTTTTGAAACCGCCTATTTTTTCAAGCTCTTCACATCCAGACTATTGGTTTCTGCTTTTACAGCCATTAATTTATAAATATGGCCGCCCATTGTGATATTCTACTTAACAGTTCCAACTATTTTTCATGGAAATCTCGTATGGAGGATGTTCTACGAAGTAGGGGACTTTTCAGAATTACAACAGGGAAAGAAAAAGAACCCACTGATGATGATAAGAAAATAAAATGGGCAAATAGATGTGATGAAGCTCGTGGATTGATTGGGATGTCAATCTCTACTGATTTGCGATTCTACATATCTGGAATTGATGAATCTAATGCTGCTTGGGACAAGTTGGAATCTGTGTTTGGTAAACACAATGAAATTCGAGGTCACCAACTCGAAAATGAATTGATTTCTTTAAATCCAAGTGACTTTTCATGCATTCAAGATTATTTATCTAAGTACAAAACTCTTAAGCTCTTATGTGCATAATGTAAGATTGAGAGGGAAGACAAACAATGCATTTATCATATTCTTTCCAAACTTGGACCTGCATATTCTGTTTTTGTATCTACATTTTACTCCATGAAAGCATCCTTGAATGCAGCTAGCTATCAAGAGCCTAGTCTTGAATCCTTTTGTGATTCCTTGATTAGGGAACAAGATAAACTCATTCATCTTGGAATAATCAACAATGCAGATACATCTGGGAAAGCCTTATTGTCCCAACAGAAAGAAAAGTCCAAGCCTCCCAAGAAACAAAATTTTTGCAATAATAAGTCAAACAAGGGTCCAAAACCCTCTCAGTTAACTCCTTCTTTAAAAAATGACAAAGGATCCAAGCCAAAAGGCAAGAAGACTGAGCATCATTGCAACTATTGCGGGAAAGATAATCATGATGAATCTAAGTGTTTCAAGAAGATGGCAGCCTTGGAAGTAGCAATGAAAAAGCACCACATCAGCCTAGATTCGCCTTCAGAATCTGCCTCTCATGGACATGCACTTTGTGCTTTTGGTTATTCTTATAATGCATCTTCTTCTTCTACTTCAAATAAATGGCTCATTGATTCTGGAGCATCTTATCATATGGCTAAGGATCAAGCCATCTTTTCTACTATGCATGAATGTAACACCAAACAAATATTTGTTGGTGATGATAGATCTCTAAGTGTTGTAGGAGCTGGAACAGTTCCAGTAGATAATGGTCATTTTAGTGATGTACTATGTGTTCCAAGAATTTCCTGCAATTTGTTATCAGTCTATCAGATCACTCATTCTGGTGAAGGTAAAACTGTGACTTTTACACCTCACCAAGTTGTAATCAAGGATTTTAAAGATCCTCAACAGGTCCTAGCTACCGGAATTGTTGATGATATTACCAGGTTGTACAAGTTTAACAACTTTGGGTCATCACCTTTCCCTTCCATTTTTGTTGCTCATAGTGATAACTTGAGCAAACTTTGGCATGAGCGATTTGGTCACTTAAATTATCGCTCATTGCAACAACTATGTAAAGAAAATATGGTGACAGGTCTTCCGATGGTATCTTGCAGAGATGGTGTTTGCTCCGGTTGTGTACTCGGAAAACATCATCGGGACAGTTTTGACAAATGTGCTTCTTGGCACGCCTCGGTTCCCTTGGAGCTTGTGCATAGTGACTTGTGTGGTCCTCTTCCATCTGCTTCCTTTTCTGGTTTCAAATATTTCTTAACTTTCATTGATGATTACACCAGACGCACTTGGGTTTATTTCCTAAAACATAAGAGCGAAGTATTTAACATGTTCTTGGCCTACAAGGCCCTTGTTGAAAAACAATCTGGTCATCAAATCATTAAGTTAAGATCTGACAATGGAGGAGAATATGTTAACAAACAGTTCACTACTTTCCGCACTGAACAAGGCATCCAACAACAACACACTGTTCCATATACACCACAACAAAATGGTGTAGTTGAGCGGAAGAACCGCACTTTAAAAGAAATGGCTAATTGTATGATCCAATCTAAGGCACTAAGTCTTCAATTTTGGGCCGAAGCCATAAATTGTGCAAATTACATAGTTAATCGCACCCCCACAAAAACATTACAAGGTATAACACCGGAAGAAGCATGGAGTAAAACTAAAACTGATGGAAGTCACTTTCGTGTGTTTGGTAGTGAAGCATGGGCTCACATTCCTGATGAAAAACGGAAATCATTGCAGCCTAAAAGTGAAAAGTGCATATTTCTTGGATATTCTGAAGATGTAAAAGGTTATAGACTTCTTCAACCACATTCTCATGCTATCATCATTAGAAGAGATGTTAAATTTGATGAAAATCTCTTGGCCTGCGAGCCTAACTCGACGTTTGTGCCATCTTTGGCCCGCGAGCCTGATTCGACGTTTGTGCCTTCTTCTTCTTCTTCCAACTTCCTTGACAGGTTTCCAACTCCAGTTTCTGATGATGACAGTGAGGATGAAAATCCACCTCCGCCTGCTCATGTTCCTCCAGTTGCACCAACACAAGTGCTTCCTTGATGGGTCCGTTCAACATGTGAAGCAGCTGGTGATCTTGTCGGTGATCCTAGAGATCAACGTCGAACACGTTCTCAATTTCAGCGAGCCTCTTCTCTTTTGGCTCAAGTTTCCGAGAATCATGATCCAGAGACTTTTGCAGAAGCTTCAGGGAATCCAGATTGGGATGCAGCCATGGATGAAGAATATCGTTCCTTAATGGCGAACGATACTTGGGATCTTGTACCTCTTCCAAAAGGAAGAAAACTTGTCAGATGTAAATGGGTCTACAGAACTAAGTATGCATCAGATGGAAGTGTTGAAAGACTTAAGGCAAGGTTAGTTGCCAAGGGTTTTTCCCAAGTTGAAGGGATTGACTACAATGAAACCTTTTCTCCCGTCGCAAAAATGAACTCCATCCGCCTTGTCCTTTCCCTTGCAGCCTTACACAACTGGGAAGTCCATCAAATGGATGTCAAGTCTGCCTTCTTACATGGTGATTTACAGGAGGAAATTTACATGGAACAATCTCCTGGCTATGTTCATAATAACTCTAGCCTTGTCTGCCACCTTAAGAAATCCTTATATGGCCTTAAGCAAGCTCCTAGAACTTGGTATGCCAAAATGGATAACTTTCTCCTTGACACTGGTTTTTCTAGATGCCATTCTGACCCCAACGTCTATACCAAGAAAGTAGGAAAGCATCTCATCATACTTGTTCTATATGTTGATGACCTTATTCTTACTGGTAGTGACCCTAAGCTTATAACCCATGTGAAATCCAGTCTTAAACAAAACTTTGAAATGTCAGACTTAGGACATTTGCATTATTTTCTTGGTCTCCAAGTCCTGCAAACCAAAGAAGGAATCTTTCTTTCTTAGTCTAAGTATGCTTGTGACCTTTTTCGTCGCTTTCACATGGAAGATTGTACACCAGCCCCTTCTCCCTTCCAGTCTGGAGTAAAACTTTCTGCCACTTGTACTTCACCTGAAGTCGATGCCACCTTATATCGTCAGCTTGTTGGTAGTCTCTTATACTTGACTCATTCCCGTCCTAACCTTTCCTTTGCCGTTGGTCGTGTTGCCCGTTATATGCAGACACCACATGAAAGTCACTGGAAAGCAGCTAAAAGAATACTTCGATATATTCGAGGTACAGTTCAGTTTCGGATTCATTACAGTACAGGGGGGAAACCTTTGTTGGTTGGTTTCACTGATTCAGATTGGGCCGGCGATCCCGATGATCAAAAGTCTACTGCAGGTTATGTTTTCAGTCTGGGATCTGGACCTATTACTTGGGCTTGTAAGAAACAACAAGCTCTTGCTCTTTCTTCAACAGAGGCAGAATATCGAGCAGCAGTTAATGCCAGTTAGGAAGCTTTATGGCTTCGACAGATCCTTTCAGAGTTTGGATTCGAGCAGCAGCAGCCTACTCCACTTTGGTGCGACAATCAAAGTGCCATCAAGCTTGCCAAAGATCCAGTTCTACATCAACGCAGCAAACACATTGAGCTACATATGCACTTCATCAGAAATCTTGTTCATGATCGTGTTCTTGAAGTGCTCTTTGCCCTACAGATGATCAAGTTGCAGACATCTTCACCAAGTCTCTTACAGAAGTGAAGTTTTCTAAACTTTGATCTATGTTAGGAGTTCAGGAACTTGTCATTAAGGGGGGATAGGCTCTAATGCCTCCTTCCTTCTCCTAATAGTGTCACTTTTGTAAATCCTTCAATCCTATCCCAAGTTGTTCTTAAGGGGGGATGTTAGGATATTTAGACACTTAGGAGTTAGTTAAGATCAACTTGTGTAATATATCCGTTAGGGATAGTGTGTTTCTTTAGTATGCATTAGTATGCATTTGTAAATACTTAATCCGACGATCATGATATGTTTCCGACATAGAGTGATCCGACGGCTCAACTTCTCTTAGATCAAACCTAACCTTGATCCGTGGCTTAACACCCGATTGGTCCATGATCTCTATTTAAAGAGCATGGAGGGTCATTGTTTAGTTGATCGATTATGAGAAGCTCATTTGTAACTTTCTTTCTTTGCATAATAAATTGTCCCGTAGAAGCTATTTGGCCAGGGCCGTGGAGTGTTTCCCTCAAGAGGGTTTAAACCATGTCAAAACATCGGTGTGTTGATCTGTGATCTGTTTGTGTGAAGTGGTTGCTCTTGGTGTTCGGTCCTTTGGTAGTACCCTGTGTACCCGAACAGAGACCGTCTTCCATATTTGAGATAAATGATAATAATATATTGATTGATGATGATGAGGTTACAATAAGCTCGCCTTTATAGGGCTTGAGCAAGAATAGCGAAGGGTTACACCCTTTCGATTATTAACCTAATAATCTATTTAACATATAATTAATAATATTAATTAAATATTCACAGCAGGGTGGAGAGTCCCAATGCTACAGATGGGATCTTCAGGCTTTGATGCGACAATATTTCCTTCTTTTGCACGCTTGAGTGTGATTGCGAGCTACTATGATGAGGTTCATTATTCTTGTTTTCTCTGGTAGTCTGTATTTGTTGTTGTAGTTTTGCAATTTTTTCTTCCATCTTCAACATGATTTCTACCTATTGGGATGCAAGTTCTTCAACGTCCCCTTTTGTGGCTACATGCTCTATGGCTTCTTTTGTTGCATTTCTAATCTCTATGCTTATTCTGTCAAAGTCATCTCTTGTAAGAGTACAAATTGGATTAGGCTTGAAAGCTTTTCTTTTCTTTCTTGCTGATCCCTCTGGATGTGCAGTTTCTTTTCTCTTTTAAGTGGGAACAGACTGTTGAATGGACTTAGGAGGAATATTAGTGAACGTCTCTTTCACTATGGGGACTGCATTACTATTCTGTCTTGTATGTGCAACCTATTCTTCTTCTATCATATGTCTTCTCCACTTTGCATCCCATTCTTGGACAATCTATCATTTTCTGTGCACATGAACTTGGTGGGAAACCATCGCTTTCTAGGGTCTCTCTTGGCCAGAACATAGATATAATGCATCCCGATATTGAAAAGCAGTATTCCCTTGTATGCCTTAACTATGTGAGGCCATATCTGAGGGGTTTCTTGCAGAACAAGTCTAAGATATTTACAATAGACATAAAAATTGATATCTTTATGCTCATGTCTTCGTCCAATTGTAGAGAACCACATATTTTAAAACCTAACCCCCAAAAAGGGTCTTCTGTTTCTGTCAAAGAATTGGCTTCCTTCCAGTTCCTTCCATTCAAGAAATGTAATGAAAATTAATAGCCAGGTGTATCGAAAAGGATTACCTTTTTCTTGAGCTTCTAGGCAGTCCTAAAGGAAATAATTTAGCAAAAATGTTGACCAATTCATCTGAGTACCTTCCACACACTTTTCTGCAGCTGCGGTGATTGCCGCTGAGACCTGATCATAACCCCCCTTTTGAAATAACTTGCAAGCAAGTAGCTGAACAACGAATCTCACAGAGAAATCTTTGATATGCGCAATGGAAAAACCTCTACTGACCCTCTAAGTTTCATATTTTTCAACAATCCTCTTTCCAAGTGCTTTCTCATGCTTTTTGTCAAAGAGAAGGCTTACATCTTCTCCCGTGGCAGGTAGACCAGTGATTGATTCGATCATCTCAACATCAATGGATATTGCTTTGTTTAGCCATAGGTATCCGCCATGCACTTGCGATAACAGTAATTTTGCACACATTCTTGCATATGGAGTTTTTCCAAAAAATGGAATCTCCAGATTTAGATAACCCAAGGGCCCATTCTTGGAGCACCATTTCACCCGATGCACTTTTCTCCATATACCTTTTCTTGATGAATTATGGAAACTTTCTAGAATCACTGACATCGTATTCTGAAAATACGACCTGGTCTATTTCACCATGTAAATTTTCTTTAATAGTCGCACCTTCAGATTCCTTACGATCCCGCAGCTTTGTATTTTCTAGTTCAGGCAGGATGATCATTGGAGTGTCCATTTTCCGTGATGGAGTATACTCACGATAGTCTTGCACAGAAGCAGACACATCTACAACTTTGTTCTTCTGTTGTCTTTTAGGTGCCATGGTTCTCAAATCTCAATCTTTTACACACTCACTGGTTTTTTTTCTTGCAGCAACTGTTCTCAATAGGTGCGAGGGTTCTTATCAGAGATATCCAATGTTTTTAAGGGACTAACCGTTCTCATCTGTCATTAATGATCTGCAAATTTCCCTTGATTTGGTCCGACTTCGAGATACTGGAAAGTTTCTATTTTTCTCAAAATTCTAGTTGATCTGGTCCGAATTCACTTAACCACTATCCACCATTAATGTTGTTGTCGTTTGAGCATTTATTTCTGTTAGTGCCACTACTCCGCTAACTCATTAATGCTCCACCCATTGTTGCATTTTATGTTGTCACACAAGTACTTTACTGCGATGGGCCCGACTGTTAGTGAGTCTGTTTTGTATTGTAATGGAGAAGGATTGGTCTTCCACGTCCTTCAACATTTCAGTAAGAGATCTGATTGTTTCAGGATTACTATTCACATTTTTCTTCCTCCAAACCATCTTGCAAGGATCCTTTCCTTGATTTTCAGAGATACTACAACTGTTAACAAATTGGAAATACTTACTAGCTTTCTTAATCCAGTGCTTTACAATCTTTCTCGACTTTTCACAGCCTTGAGCCTTGTGACCGATTTTGTTACACTTGAAACAAATAACAGTGTTGCAGTATTTTCCAATATGTCCAGTCATTGTGCATTTCCAACATTGAACTAATTTGCGCAAGTTCGTCTTCTTTATTTGCGCATCCTCCTCTACAACCTTTTTGCAGTCATCCTTAAAACCTATACCAATTTTATCATAAGGAGATCTTTGCTTGTTGAGAATCTCATTTAGTACCTCTGTGCTTTTAGCAATTTTTTTTGGCTTGGTCTTGCATTCTTTTCATTTCTTCTTCCTTTTCCTGTAATTTTACTCTTTGCTCGTCAAGCATTTTTTCATACTCTGAATTCTTTTCTTTGAGAGAGATCACCTCTAGTTGTCTTTCATGAAGATGAACTTGACTATCACATTGTTTTTGTAGCTAATCCTTTAATGACATGACTTTCTTGGTCTTTCCTTCCTTTTCTTCTGTGACATTTCCCAACTTCTCCTTTAGAAGAGTAATCTCATTTTCAAGTCTTTGATTATCTGCAATTCACTTCTTCAGTTTAGTCTCCAAGGAATTATTCCTCAATCTTTCATTTTGACTGGTCTCATTCACTTCCCGTAACTGACTGGTGAGAGCTGCTTCCAATTCCTTAGAGTCTGATTCTTTCTTCTTCAGAATATTTAGAGTCTCGGTTGCTATCCTTTTAACTTCTTCTATCATCTTTCTCTGTGTTCGAATGATGTTTCGTGCTTCTACGACAAAGAGCTTTTCTAAACAAACATCTTCCTGTAACCATGGTGCTTCGCTTAGAAAACATTCATTTCCCATAACTACGCACGAATCTATATTCCAGATGTTAATTTGTTACTAAAGACATCCGCTATGATACCAATTGTTGAAATAGATTTAATACCAAGAGGGGGGTGAATCAGTATTAGCGCAATTATTAGTAGTTTTTACCTTCTTTAAAAGAATAGTCTTAACTTAATCTTGATCTTTAGTTATGCATCCAATATAAACAAACTCATTCATCCATATATGCACCAAGACAAAGAAAACATAACACACACAATTTTTGACGTGGAAACCCAATTGGGAGAAAACCACAGAATGTTCTTTTGTAATGAAAATAACACATTCAAGGAAGCACCAACTTCTTGTATTTACTATCACCAGCTGGAAGGAGGCACCGATCCCCTGGTTTTACAGGCACTGACCTGAAGGAAGCTCCAACTCCCTGTGATCTTTGGCACCAACTGAAAGGAGGCTACAACCCCCTGCTCCTTGCCCCGTCCTACCACCCATATATCCAATATACGATTCTGACTTACTGAACTTCCAACTCATGCACACTTCTGATCTTATGATATTAGTTTTACTGTGCGCTATCTTCGTATGCAGACGATTCACTGTCACTGTGTTGCATACATCACTTGACTTCTCATTCCTCTCAATTCTACACTTTTGATGATGTCTTATTTCATGTACTGTGTGCTACTAATTCTGCAGTCTGCGCTAAGGTATGCTTTGTCTATCTGCTACTGCGCAACTGCACTTACCAACTGATATTGTGCTTTCAATTGATAGTTTGTTGCTTTGAGATAATGCACCAGTAACAGATGGAACTGCACACTTACTGATGTGTCCATTATGTTTAAGTGCCACAATCTTTTAGACAACCTGCGACATGCGGTGCATCAATTGATTCGTCCTTTCGGTTTAACGCACTTGTCTCATATCATCCTCATCACGGCGCGCTTACTAGATCCTACTGTTTCTCTTCTGTCACGCATGAGATGGACTTCTCAGCTTAGCACACTTCACTTCAGTCTTCATGCATCAGCGAAACATCTGCGCATCACCTGATATACTTCGGTTCTGTCTTTGCGCTACTTCCTTACTTACAACATATGTGACTTTCTGCGTGTTGTCTGCAATCCTGTCATTTAATCTTCATGCAATTGCGCATACTTCTATGTTTCTGCCTTTCAATATTTGCGCATCTGTCACAGATCTATAGTATCATTTTTTGCACTACCAACTACATCATTCCTTTTTATGTGTGCACTCTACACCTCGCTAGATCATGCCATTATGTCCGTGAACCCTTGATGCCCCGAATATAAATATGTATCTTCCTCTTGAAGCTCTATGATCTCGCCATCAAGCTTACTACAAATATCCAACTTGCATCTCTATTTATACATGTCCTGCACATATTGAATGTCCACAAGTTGGTTGTGGCATCCCTTCTTCCATACTTCATGGATTTTGCTTTTGCCACATGTCATCTTTTGCATTGTTGATGTGTCATCCTTTGTGGGTCTTGCGCATCCATGGTCCACGACTTAGTGGGACTTACACCTTAGTGGTGTACTCTTGTGCTCTTGATGTACCATTGCTTTGAGGCATGTGTGCATCCTTGCTCTTCAACTTGATGAGTCTTTGACCCTTGCCGTACCATCCCTTAGGGGTGTTTGTGCATAAACAACTTCAGTTGTGGTACCCTTCTTGGAACTTGTGCGCCCTTTACTAACTGAAAGCGTCTTCTAATTAGCAAGACTTGCGCGTTTTCATGACTATTCAGTTTCTTACTATTTGCGCACTCCCGATTTTTTACCAAGCAATGCTTGCGCATTCCAGAGTCTTCTTTCAACATGCTTGCACACTTTTACTTTTGCTTAACCAACTCCTTGGCTGCTTGTGCACATGTACCTTTGTCCAACCAGTTCTTTGTCTACTTCCTTGAGAGTGTATGACTTGGTGGACTTGATATCTGTGCTGGTACCACATGTAGCAAGATACATTGTTGATGTGCTTCTTTGAATTGGATCTGCATGATATACCTTCCTCATGTGCTTCTTCATACCGATCATGCATGATGTATCCTTGGACACACATCTTTAGACTAGATGCAACTCCTAGATATACTTCTTCACACTGGCATCCATGTCCTTCACTGACTTGTGCATATACTTCTTTAAAGTGGCTTCCATATACTTCTTTAAGCTGTCATAGGAATGTTGTATCCACTTTGACATCAGTTGACATCAATGACTCAAACTGAATCAATTGATATCCTCTTTGATAGTAGTTGACATCAATGACAACCAAAGTTCAACATATAGATCCTCAAAAGTGTATAAAAGTACCATTCTCAAGAGGAAGACAAGGAGAGCAAGTGATATAACAACCAAGAGAGCAATTAAACCAAACCATGAGCATGGAGTTAAAGAAAAAGTGAACTTTAACCAATGTATATACCTACGGGGAACCTCCGACACCATCTATCATTGTGGAGTCACCCTGAACCTAACATGTCATCTTAAGAGTGGTCCAGACTAAGAGGCACTTGTTGGGCTAAGGGTAGTGAGGAACTCTAAGTAGAAGCTCTCCTAACATCTAAGATCAACAAACTTCTATAAGAAAACAAATCTCATAATATGTTATTATCCATAAAAATTAAGTAAAGCATAGGAGGAAGCAACAACCCTTCTATACTAAATACTAACACTGATAGGAGGAGTAAAAACCAATTGTGAAACGATGTTCGTATAAAAACACTATGTAAGAGATGATACTCTATTTATATCAACATTCCAACAATTACATAACACCATTGTTCATAAAAAATTAAGTAGAGTATAAAATTAAGTAATAACGGTTTCATACTAAATACCTGAACTCATATGAGAAAACCCACCCACCCAATTATTATGAAACAATGATAATAAAGAAACCCTATTTGTATTGTATTGGATTGATGATATAATATAATTTCCAAAATTTACATGACGCTAGATTCATCAACAGGGTAAGATGGATCAAAGCAAAGATATAGTGTTTTTTCCCCCAAAAAATTACATAACGTTCCTCATAGTAAGATGGATCAAAGAAAAGATATAATATTTTTACTAGAATACTGCAAGTATTTGTTTAGACAATCGAGTCTTTGAGAAACAAAGGCTACGCTTTTTTTCACCCAAAACGAAATTTCATAATTTCATGTTCTTCGTGAAGAAACACATTCGTGAACGATCTAAGCATTATGATCGGTGCAAACTCTACCACGATACGCTCCAGCGCAGAACGGAGGAAATAAGGATTTTGCTAGGAGAAAATGGGAACCCTTGCCTGGTGTATTATTCATAGGTTCAGAGAGAGGGCTATCTCCGAGTGCCACCGAATTCTACAGAAGTCCAGCCCAACAAAGCAAGGTACAATACTCTAAACGTCAACCTTCCAATGGTTCCAGAAATTTACTGCATTAAGTTGAACACTATTTGAGCTAATTTTCGGTTTCTTTTTTTTTTCGGACATATCAGTTTTTAGGGCACAGATGGTTAACCCTATACAATTACAATTTAGAAGAGCAAATGCTACCAAAACAGCACATGATGAGAAATTTGCACTGAGAACTGTAAGCCCAAATGATTTCAAAAACCTCGTGATGGAACAATTTCTGGATGGCAAATGCTATAATCTTATTGATAAAGTGGTAGCAACCCCAGAGGTTTTATTAACAGCCTATGAGAATCTCAGTCTTAGTTCCAACACCAAGTTAGATGATGTAATTGCCAGGGCAACCAGTGATGGGATTGATGGTATGTGGCTCACAGATACTTCAAGGCAGCTCAGAGAAGGAAAATTTGATGTTGAGACTTGTTGTTTTGAAATGGTGTCGCTACGAGTAAAAGGGGAGTCCTTGGTTGCTTTCAACTTGAAGTTGAAAGTAGTAATGGAGGCAGTGAGAATGGCTTTGGAGGCTGTGTATGAGCCTCGCTTTGTGACCTTTGCGTATGGTGGGCGGACAGGAATGGGTCGGCATACGGCTCTGCGATACATCAAGGCCAATATCGCGAATCCAACCTGGTGGTTCACTGTTGCTTTTCACAGTTACAGGTTTGATTCAGAAAGGATACAGAAGCTAATTTCCATCATGGAGAAGAAGATTGAAGATACTTTGCTTATCGATCTTATATGCAGTTTCTTTCGAGCTAATGTTTTGGCTATAGATTTTGGAAGTTTTTGCCTTGGCCGCGGTTTCCCTCAAGAAGCCAACCTCTGTTCTATTCTCGTTAACATTTACTTGCATGGTTTTGATAAAGAGGTCAAGCATATGCGGCGCATAATTGATCAGGCAAATCCAGTGAATAGGTATAGAAAAAAACAGGACGAGCCTGCTTCATCCTCTACACCGTCGGAAAGGGTGTTGGATGATGCATCGATGGCAGAACCTTCATCTTCACTTCAGCTATGGGTGCATGACCAACTGTCGCAGCGGACTCCTGAAGGAATACCTGTCATATTCCATAACCCGATAAAGGTTTATGCCTGTCGCTACTTAGATGAGATTCTAGTAGCCTCTTCGGGTTCCAAAGAACTTACATTGGACTTAAGGAATAGGGTGGTTGAGTTTTTAGAAGATGAGCTGAAACTGAAAGTGAATCAATCAAAGACAGCGCTACACAGTGCCGTTTCAGAGACAATAGAGTTTCTAGGAATGGAAATCCAGGCTGTTACCCCTTCTAAACTAAGGCCTCCAATGTCCGACAAAGCAATTCGAGCATGGAAGAAGCTCATAATACGCCGTCAGGCCCGGGCTTTAGAAAAAAGGAACTTTAGGGAGACCAGGCTTAAAAAAGCAGGTATGAAAATATGGGGCCATGTTTTGAAGAAGTTTAAGCGTTCCGGCCTTCGTAATCCTGACGTTCCAATAGCTCCAGAAATTAGGAGCAACTTCAGAGTTTGGGCACGGGAAGTAGTCAATGGGTTTCTACAATCATCTGAAGAGCATTGGTTTTGGCATAGACAATTTTCTTCTAGTGAATTTCTCTCTAATAGTGCAATCCGTGGACAATTGCCCCGGGAGCTGGTGAATGCTTATGATGACTTTCAGGAGAAGGTTGACAAATATTTTAGCACTGATAAAGCAAACTCAACAGAAAACGCAGAAAGGCAGATAATAGCAGAGCAAAAGAAATATGCACATGAGAGTGTCAAAGATTTGACAAAATTATGTATAAAGATTGATGCACCAATGGAGCTAGTAAGGAATGCCCTTAGGCTTGCTAAATTGATAAACTCCATGGGGCGTCCTCAACCTGTCAAACTGCTCATTCCACTAGAAGATGAGGAGATAATACGATGGTATTCTGGGTTGGCAACGAGATGGTTAAATTATTTTTGTTGTTGCAATAATTTCAAAATGGTGAAAGCTGTTGTAAATTATCACTTGAGGTTTTCCTGTATCCTCACTTTGGCAGAAAAACATGAATCTACGAAACGTGATGCCATAAGGCATTATACCAAAGATCTAAAACTCACAGATTTAGATGGTGGTGCAGAAACATTCTTTCCTCTCGAGAACAACATAAAAATGATGGGTGATCAGCACTTGGCTGATCCTAAACCTGTTGATGGTCTTCTCTGTATGGCACTTGTCAGAAGGCCTTTTGATGGGATATCTACCAGGTGTTCAGCTCTATGCTGTAATAGGATTGATACTGTAGTATACCGAATACGTCTCCTACAAAATCGGCGGAATATTAATCCACTTGACAAGAAAAAATGGGTTCTTGGTTTGGGCACTATTCATGAAGCTTTTGACAAAAAGTGCCTGCCACTTTGTGCAGAGCACATGAAATATTTGTACTCAGGCCAAATCACATTGCAAGACATTGATTTCACATTCCTTCACACGAACTGAATGAGATGTGATTCATGTTCCCTTGTTTCTTCTTTTTCTGAATTGGTGAAGCTTGCTTATGGGATATGCTATTTAATTGGAGAGCACGGTGCAAAAAGATCCTGATGCTTTTTGTAGGCCAATGTATGGAGACTGGGGCTGTATTCTTAAGGAAATACTATTCTGCAGTTAAATAATTGTTTGATCATGCACATTACTTTTGGGATTTCTTTTCAGGTTAGAAGTTCCTCTGCCAGAAGTGGAATCTATGCTTCCTTTGAAATTGGGAGGACTTGGCTCTTCTAGACTAGAAAAAAAATGACAGTTCACCTGTTTAATTGATCAACTCGTTAAGATAATAAAGAGAAGAATCAAAAGAACATACAAAATCTGCAGAAGTGCAGACAACAGAACATATATCTGGATTCTGAACCAGCCTATGCATATCAGTGATGATTTCTGTTTCTCCCTCACCTTACCCCTCCTCACTTTCTACTGCTTTTATTGACATCACATACCGATCCTATCAAAGGATACTATGGGCAAAGCTTCTCTGACTCACGACATACTATATGATAATCCTAACTGGAATGCCTTATTGAATGAAGTCAGAAGAGTGTATGCCGAAACTTAAAAGGTTCAGAAGTTCTTCAAAGGTACTTATGGAGGACCATTACCTTACCTTTTCTTTTAACCAGCTTTTTCATATTTAAAATCATCAGCTCATCTTTCACTTAGTTACAGTAGATAACACCGAAATCAGCTGAAACACATTCTCTGAGCTTTTTGATTGATTCACATTTCAAATCCATTGTGTATTTTTTTCAACCATGCCATAAAAATGGCTAGATAAGATTAATGTCCACAAATGACCATTAGAGTAGGTCAATGGGACTAGGAAATTAATGTTCACAAATGACTATAAAAGTAGGTCAATGGGAGTAGGAAGTACAATTAGTAATATTAAACTGTAGGAGTGTGAAAGGCCACTCTGTAAAGTAGGAAATAAAAGATATAAGTCACTAAGTATTTTTTTATTTTATAAGCTAGATGCAGATCTTTATATTGCCTTAACCAAAAGGACCAACATATACAGAGATAGCAGAGTAACGGGCCCTCTCGTAAACGAGAAAACAGACCCTCGAGGCCCTCTCATAGTTCCAGAAAACAGACCTCCAAAATGAGTAGCAGACTGAGTTTTAAAAAGACAGTGCATAAAAGTATTAAACAGACAAACATAGGAGGCAGCAGAGCTCTGAAACAGATAAGCAAACAGCAGAGCAAAAGAGAAACATACAGAATTAACCGTTGGAATGGCTCGTTTGCCCAACCTGAATTGGCTGGGTGGTTGGATCCTTGGCGAGAGTTATCCCGAAATGGTGAGTAGGCTGCTTCTGGTTGTAGAGGATCTGCTTAAGGAGGTCCACCATCTCGTCTTGTTGCATAAGAATCTCTGCTTTGGCTTCATCCCTGTCAGCAAGAGCAGTGCCAAGCACTAGTTTTTGGGACCAGTGATAATCTAAAGTCTTCTGATAAAGGGTAACCCTGCCCCTAGTGCTTCCCGGGTCAGGAACCAGGGTCTCGAACTCCTTGCGAATTTCCTCATCCGTGAGGCAACCACAAGAAACATCAGCATCGTGCTCAGCTTCCTGAATCTCATCCTGAACATGCTAGGGAATTTCATTTTTGAATTTGCGGGCCTTCTCCACCAACCCGCGCCTGAGGTGCATGGGTGGACTGGTAGAGGAGTTGACGAACTGAGTGGAACTTCAAGTGTTAATCTTCCTAACAGGTGGCATGCTTGCTTTCTTGGCAAACCTATGAGAGAGCCGAGGGAGAAGAGCGCAGGAGAAAGTGGAACGACAGGCAAGGAGAGCGGGCTGGAAGAGTCGGGAGGGCCGAGAGCGCTGGAGGGGCTGGGAGAGCCGAGAGAAGAGTGAGCTTAAAATAACCGAGAGCCTAGAGGGCGTGGCAACAGACCACAAGGGACCAGAGCAAAGGAGGGGTTGCAAACCAGAGGACTGAACAATGGCGAAGCTAGGGCCGTGGAGCAAAATGCTCGTGGAACCTTTCCGCATCACAACAAGAAACCGGGCATCGGCTAAACGGTGGCGTCTCAAGGCAGGATGCTGAGAAATAGTAGCTTCAGGCCTTATGCTGTCGATGGCGGAGCCTAATTCATTCATCTGCAGAGGATTAATCATGGCCGTAGCAGGAGTACCCCGAGAGGACAGGGTGCACGTAGGAGTAATTGCCAAGGCGTCAAAATAATGAACCATGGACAAGGCGGCAGTCGAGTTCATAAACACTGATCAACGGGCGCGTGAGTGGTAGGAGTTACCACGTGCTCAGGCTCTCTATCAAAGGGAGTGGGCAGATTGATGGCCATGCAGGTGGGCACGTGGCTGGCAGTGTTCGCTGTCACATGGCTTGTCCTGATGCTGGGTCCAGAATTGTACACCCGTTGTGGGGAAGTCACTAAGTAATTGAAACAAATATAATTCATTTATTGTTTACTCAGTAAATACCGAATGTAAATAGGATAAATCATCCATGAATACGTATATAAATGAATATGTAATAAATAAGAGATGATGATTTTACAATACATAGCGGAACCTTTAAATAGTCCTCTCATGACTAACTGTGAAAGGATGCAACATTTCATTTAATGTTACACTTAATTCAGTTAATTATTAAGTATTATGAATGTTTATTGATATATTATTTTATGTTTGTAACATTGCCTTTCTCTTCAAAAATGCTTTGTCCTCAAAGCATATTGATGACAAGGCTTACATCTTATTTTATTTCTTGTAATGTCGTCCGCGATCTTTTGTGCTAGTAATTGCGACACTTGATGAAACGAGAAGATATGAATTACGAATTCCCAAGTAAAAATGTTGCATTACTTGTGAAGTGGTCCATCCTAGGTTAACCTTCGTTGGAACTCTTTATTGATTGATTTGTTGGATGGAACTTCTCTTTTTCTGCTCCCATAGATTTTGTTTCCATTATTTTATAAAATCGTAACTCATTTGTTTATGTTCCAGTTTTAACCTTGTTGTTGGTCATAACGACTTTTGTAATTTGGATGATGATAAGGTATTTTGATCTCTTGTGATTGTTTGTTGGAGACTTCTACTTTTGATTTTTTTGTAATAGTTCAATTGGGTTTGTGTTTGTTCCTTTTTCTAATGTTTGGAATTTTTTCTCTGACGATTTATTTGTTTCAACAAAATCAGTCATTATTTCTTTATTGACCTTTGGTTTATTGTTGGTAAGTTGCTCTACCCTTTTTTGTAATGAAATTTTATCATGCTTTAGCTTCTTAATTTGTGTAAGTAAACTTTGATTATGATTCCTTAAGCGAGAAAGTTCATCATTGTTCTCTGATTTTTCAACCTTGTCCTTAAGTTCTTGGTTTACTGATTCTACTTCTTTGATTTGTTCGAGCAACCTTTGGTCAAGGTTTCTTAAGCGAGAGTCGTCTTCATTTTTTTCGGACAATTTCTTTTCGGGACCTTGATTGTCTTGTTCTAATTTTTTTTCGTCTTGCTTTTTGTCTTTTGACTTCCTGACTTTCGCAAGTAAATTTTGACTATTATTTTTAAATGTGATATTTCTTCATCATTCTCTGATAATATTTTCTCGCTCTTTTCATTAGCTTGTTCTAACTTTCGATTTTGATTTTTTTAGGCAAGAGATTACTTTATTTTGTTCTAGTAAGTTGTTGTCACTTTTTAACTTTTCAATTTGTGTGATTAATTCCTTAATACACTCTTTTAGGTGACGATTCTCTTTCTCTGTTAATTCATTACCAATATTCTACTTCCCTATCTCAAACTGTAATTGTCTATTGATCGCTTTATAATGTTCTAACTCACCCAATACTGCTTGTAGTTGCGACTGTTGTTCTGAATCTATAATTGTCATAGTTTGTGACTTCTGGTTCTTTTATTTTCTTCGACAATAATAACACTATTAGAGATAAATAATAATAACTTATTATAATATTATTATTATTATTATTATTATTGTATAGTTTTTTTTTGGAAGGGAAAGGATTTAAATAATCATAATAATAATAATAATAATAATTATTAGTGATAATAATTATTAATTATTATAATTTTTTTTTGTTTTTATTAAATGAACCAATTTTAGGGTTCCAAAACCCTAGGGCGTGGAGGTGTAGAAGATTGCAGCCACATGAAAGGTATCATATCATCTTTGACATAGCCACCATCACCATCATGCATGCAATGGCTAAGTCTAGACCCCACTCATTGTGGAGTGAATGGGTGGTTACGGTAAATCACATCAGTCAGATGCATTTCATGATACCAATGGAGCTTAAGGATTGGCAACTTGGATTGGTAAGTGAGGTCCAAGTTTATAACTCTGATCATGAATGCAAGAATATAGTAGTGGATGTTCTTCTTCATGCAAGAAAAGACTTATTTGTTCAGAAGGTCATTTATTAGCAAAATATAAGAGAGGCATATTTGCATATGAGCTGCTGAATAGTGGGGTTCAAGAAGAACAGTTTGGCATCATCGAGGATGGCATTTTTTGGGTGCCAAATTTAGTTTTGGAGGAGGCACATGATCACAGTTCGGTTGGTCCAACCATAAGGTTGATGGATAATTGTTTCCAAGAATTGGTTGACTATCCTTCACCCCACATACATATGGAAACCAACACACATAGGGATGAAGCTTGGGTCAAAGGATTTTTCCTATGGGTGCCACATGAGGAGCAGGAGTATCCCACATATTCCATTGATGACTTCTATGTCAAGCCATATGGCCTGACAAGTGCACCATTCCCTTTCTAGTTTGATGAGCAGCAGCAGAGGCATCTATTTGATGTCTCCATCATGCATAGTAGTGCATTCAATTGGAGTGTTTGTTCATCCATTGATTGGGTGAATGGATATATATTGGAGCTAAGCACCCCTAAGGGTGAGTTTTCTATCTGCACCAGTGGAAAGTTGAATGACACATCATACATCTTTTATGAGAAGTTGCATGGGAATCTATGGTTTCTGGATGATGCCTTGAAGACATGGGATTGTCACTGTTATCACACCATAGTAGCAGGGCTACTATTCTTGCTTAGCAGATATTTGCACATTCCAGAGCTTAGATTATTCAGAGTTTGGCTATGATGACTCTATATTTTGAGATCACTCATGATCAGAGCAGTGTATTATTCAGACTTATGTTAGACCTTGTGTCAAGGCTGAGCCTTGAGAGTTCAGATTTGATGACCGATGTGACCCTTTATTCCATATAGTTTCAGTTCAGTGCCTAGAGATGTACTGCAGTAGTGTTTCAGATGATATATGATGATTATTCTTATGATGATGTTGTATGACCTATGGATTTCTGATCATTGACTGTGGATTATTATCTTGTTGCTTTAGTCATGTTCGCAGCATTAGCTTGGTAAATGATTCATGATGTGGCAAACTTTATAAACTGATAAATTATAAAATGGACATTTTACTTGCACATTTAGGTTGTTTGGAAAAACTCACTAGTTCACTACCTTGCATAGATATGGTCTTCCTTGACACCATTTGTCTGCTAGCTTAGGCTCCACCATCACTTGACTCCATCCATCCATGACTTTCTTATTTGGCTTTAACCTCTGACTTGTCTTACTTGACTTTCTGATATTGAGGACGTCCCTTTTTACTACCTTTGTGTTTGGACCACATCCCTGTTTGTTTAGTGTCTCAGCTCTGAGTTGGTGACAGAACTTGCCTTTGGTAAGTTGGATTGTAGGCCTAAATCATTCCTGTCGATTGTCCCGATGTTTGGCACTGGCTTGAACTCCCCCTAGTCACTTGAGATGTTGTTGGCTAAAACTGAAAGCTCATGTACTACTTATGGAAACTTATGTAAATTCGCCCATGGAAACTAAAAAGGGCAAGAGCGATGAACTGCTAAAAATACTCCTTGAAGAGTATAAGAAATGTCCAAAAAGCAATGGTTCTTAAATTCTATATCTAAACAATTGTTGAGCTTATATATGTAAACATGCCCTGGATGCAAGCTGCAATTAGTTGTGCTTATCAGCACCCCTGAGATCCGAAGGGTTATGTAGCCCAAAAAGGCCATGAAATGAAATCAATGGATCCTAATGAAACTGGATCATCTTTTATAAAAGTATACATGATGCCTAAGTTGAATAAGCACTCTCTAAACAACTTACCCATTTGTGAGGCACAACCATTCCCCGTGTTTATTTTGTCCGGAATAGAGTTTGTAGCTTCCCCTTTCTCCCAGTCCAAAGTGTCTTTTAGTTGAGTTTAGACAAGTCATCCCTTTTTCCTAGCCTTGTTCCTAGCCTTTATCCTTAGCTAGCAGTTAGACCATGTCCAATGGGTGAGTTTGTCATTTAAGCTATTGTGCAAGTGAATATAAATAACAACGGAATATGCAAATATGATTAATGCCACTAAATGATGTTATATTTTAAGTTAAGCTGTGAGTATGATTAGAGGAACATGTCTTAGTCTATTGATATGATTTATCCTTGGTTGTATATGGACCTAGTCAAACCCAGTTTAACTATGGTCATTTCTTGGGATCTGTGATGATGTGGGCCATGCATGGTTAATGATGATGATAGATGGGCCCACATACTCTTGATGATGATACTATATGATGGACATATGATTCAGATGGTGATTGATGTAGTTCAACAGGTTTTATTATTACTTCATATCATCAGATTATGCACTGTCAATATATGGTGGACCCTACAGTTTGCCCATTAGGGAAACCCATGGTGTATGAGTACACATTCTTAGTAGATTTGGGTCTGCTGGATCCAATGAGACACTTATCTTTTAGTTCCGGGCACTTCTGACAGTGATAGATGCAGTTTTACACTTGTTGACTAGATTTGGGTTGATTTCCTAGCCTGAGCAGCAGGGGCCATGAGAGGCTAGTTCACCTAGGGCGCTGTATGAGGAGGGGGTGGTCCAGCCACTTCATATTACCATTTACCCCCCCTCTAAAGAGCCTGGTGGGCTCAGTTTGACAGTGCAGGTGCCCTAGGTGGCAGTTTCAACACTTTCACAGTTACCGAGGCAGTCCATAAATGGGATAAAGGGGTCACTGAGGAATTCAATTTGGGAAATTGAGGCAAGGTTTTGACACTTGGTTTTCACAGAGGTCTTCCAGGGTGAACCCCCTATCTTCCAACCAGTTTTCATCAGTCAGGGGGGTCCATAGAGGCCACAGGAGGCCATTTACTGCATGTCTCTCACAGATTTGATCATTTTTATCTATTTTGAACATATTATATTATTTTATTGTGCCATGGGGATGAGCTAGCAAGGATTGATGCCTCCTAGCCCCACCATGAGCTCCATGTGTCATGTCCTAGTCATATGAGGTGGGCGCATGTACTTTTGCCCCCTCTAATGGATGACGTCACCCTCCTTGAGTATCTTTTAGCTATGACGCCATCATTATTTGAGTGATCCATGTGTTATATTGTTATGTTTCATCTTAACCATTGATCATGTATTGAGATATTTTAATCTCAACCACTCATTTCAAAAAGTGGTTTTGAGATCTAGGGTTTTGGTCTTTATTATCCTATATAAGGAGGAGACCCCCTCATTCTAAAATCATCTAGAGAATTTGGCTCTTGGCTTTTGGAATAAATTTTCTATCTTTTGGAGTACATGCTTGGATCTTGGAGTGGATGTTGGTTGCTTTGATTGTAAATGCTTTTGTCCATTGCACTGGAGGATCTCTTGTAGCTATCTTACATATTTTTCCATACCTTTTTTTACAGGTTAAGATGACGTTTTGGAGGAGTGCGAATTGGTGGGGAGGCCTACCCTTAAAGCTTCAAGAGGACGTTTTGGTTAAACAGGGAGTGGTTTTGTCTTTGTACCAACTATTCTTTGCTTATCTTTTTCTTGCTTGTATCTACCTTCAACATGTTAAACTGATTGATGCTTTGGTCCTTGGTTTTGACAGGTTAGAGGGACACACGTGTGGCTTGGAGAAAATCGATTTGGCAAGAGGGCTTCAAAATTTTCCATTTGATCTTTGGCAAAGTATTCATCATCTCAACTAGCATTCATCTCTTCATCCAGGTATGCTCCAAAGGTATGGTCTTCTTCTTCCTTGGCTTATCCATGAATTCTAGATCATAAAACCCTAATTGATTAAAACCCTCATTTTTCACTTTTTCTTAGATCTACTTGGATCTAGCTTGGCTTTAGGTAAGATACTGAAAACCCACCTCTATAGCATCCACGACAATTCGGATCTATAGTTTGGTTTGGATTGGCCTTCATTTGACACACTTTCCAAGGCACTTTAGCCTCCTTAAGGGAGGTCGCACTCCTTGAGGGAAGCTATTGGGGCTATTTCCAAGAGATAGGTAGGTGAGATCCCACTTGATTCATGATCCTCATACTTGATAACCTACCCCTAGTGCTCCACTTCATTGATTTTTGCCTTGTGGGCCCCATTCCTCATTTTGAGGGTTGTGCCCCACTTGGGTCAATTTGGTGATGCATGTTCAATCTCAGATCTATGGAGATCTAGCCATCGGATGCCCTTGATTTTCAATATCCACATTGATAATTGCCTAAACTACCCGGATCTAAACTTTGGTAACTTTTGGACTTCATTTGACACACTTTTCCATGCTTTTAGCCCTCCTTGGGCAAAGTCGCACTTCTTGGGGGGTTTGAGTTGACCCACTTGGAAAAACTGGGTGTTTGAGATCCCACTTGATTTGAAAAGAGCATACCTTGAAACCTACATCTAGTGTCTCACTTTGAGAATTTCTACCTTGGGGGTATCATTCCTCATTTTTGGGGATTGTTGTCCACTTGGGTCACTTATTAAAACATTAGATCTAGTAAGATCTAACCATCACATTCTCTTGATTCTGGGCGAGCAACAACCTTGTGAATACCAGACTTCTTAATATTCTGGTAGATCAAATCTTCTTCAATGGTCAATTCTGGTATGTTTTGATCCTTGATCAAATGATAGAGTTCACCCAACTTGAACTTAGGGTCACTCAAGTGGTAGATAGAGTATCATCAAACTGGATGTCTAGAGCCATTTCTGGAGTAGCTTCATAATCTGAATCCAATACCACTTTAGCGGTACGCTTTGGAGCCCTCTTTGACATTTCTGGATCTTGTGAAGCAAGAGAAGTATCATTTTGTGGCATAGACTCCATTAAAATTTTAAACTAAATGCAATGCAAGCAACAAGAAATGTCTAAAGAAAACTTCAAGGAGTAATGCTTCTAAAACTTGAATATGTAATCTCATGTTAGTGTAAATGACGTTAAATCCCTCCTCAAGGTGATCGTGAATCTCATTGACCAAAACACAAACAGTATGCGCGTTGCAAAGTTAGTGTTTAAGACTCTATTGAACACAAAAATGCATTTGAGGGCGAGTCTGAAAACTAGGATTTAAACGATGCTTCCCTTATAGTACCACAACAATAACAGGTAAGCGTTAGGGATTTTTTAAACACATGAACAAATGGCAAACTAAATCCCCAGGTTTCTAATGGATTTTAACCAGCCAATAAAAGAGAAGAAACCAAATAGAAGAAAAAAAACGGTTTATACTAACAACCAATCGCATGTTCACCTTACATGGCCCAAATCCTTGAATTCCAGGTGGAAAGAAAACGATCATGGTGAGGACAAAATAGCTTACCCGGCTAGATGACAAGTGTTCGGGTACACATGGTACTCCCAAAAGACCGAACACCTAGAGAAACCACTTCACACAAACATATCACAGATCGATACACCAATGTTTTGACATGGTTTAAACCCTCAAGAGGGAAACACTCCACGGCCCCGGCCAAATAGCTTATACAGAGCAATTTATTATGCAAAGAAAGAAAGTTACAAATGAGCTTCTCATAATCGATCAACTTTCCAATGACCCTCCATGCTCTTTAAATAGAGATCATGGACCAATCGGGTGTTAAGCCACAGATCAAGGGTAGGTATGATCTAAGAGAAGTTGAGCCGTCGGATCACAACATATCATGACCGTTGGATTAAATATTTACAAATGCATGCTAAAGAAACACACTTTTCCTAACAGATATATTACACAAGTTGATCTTAACTAACTCCTAAGTGTCTAAATATCCTAACATCCCCCCTTAATAACAACTTGGGATAGGATTGAAGGATTTACAAAAGTGACACTATTAGGAGAAGGAAGGAGGCATTAGAGCCTATCCCCCCTTAATGACAAGTTCCTGAACTCCTAACATAGATCGAAGTTTAGAAATCTTCGCTTCTATAAGAGACTTGGTGAAGATGTATGCAACTTGATCATCTGTAGGACAAAAGAGCACTTCAAGAACATGATCATGAACAAGATTTCTGATGAAGTGCATATCTAGCTTAATGTGTTTGCTGCATTGATGTAGGACTGGATCTTTGGCAAGATTGATGGCACTTTGATTGTCGCACCAAAGTGGAGTAGGCTGCTGCTGCTCGAATCCAAACTCTGAAAGGATCTGTCGAAGCCATAAAGCTTCCTGACTAGCATTAACTGCGGCTCAATATTCTGCCTTTGCTGAAGAAAGAGCAAGAGCTTGTTGTTTCTTACAAGCCCAAGTGATAGGTCCAGATCCCAAACTGAAAACATAACCTGCAGTAGACTTTCGATCATCAGGATCGCTGGCCCAATATGAATCAATGAAACCAACCAACAAAGGTTTCCCCCTTGTACCGTAATGAATTCCAAACTGAATTGTACCTCGAATATATCAAAGTATTCTTTTAGCTGCTTTCCAGTGAATTTCATGGGGTGTTTACATATAACGGGCAACACGACCAACGACAAAGGAAAGGTCAGGACGGGAATGAGTCAAGTATAAGAGACTTGGAGACCAAGAAAATAATGCAAATGTCCTAAGTTCGACATTTCAAAATTTTGCTTAAGACTGGATTTCACATGGGTTATAAGCTTAGGGTCACTACCAGTAAGAATAAGGTCATCAACATATAGAACGAGTATGATGAGATGGTTTCCTATTTTCTTGGTATAGACATTGGGGTCAGAATGGTATCTAGAAAAACCAGTGTCAAGGAGAAAGCTATCCATTTTGGCATACCAAGCTCTAGGAGCTTGCTTAAGGCCATATAAGGATTTCTTAAGGCGGCAGACAAGGCTAAAGTTATTCTGAACATATCCAGGAGGTTGTTCCATGTAAATTTCTTCCTGTAAATCACCATGTAAGAAGACAGACTTGACATCCATTTAATGGACTTCCCAGTTGTGTAAGGCTGCAAGGGAAAGAACAAGGCGGATGGAGTTCATTTTTGCGACAAGAGCAAAGGTTTCATTGTAGTCAATCCCTTCAACTTGGGAAAAACCTTTGGCAACTAACCTTGCCTTAAGTCTTTCAACACTTCCATCTGATGCATACTTAGTTCTGTAGACCCATTTACATCTGACAAGTTTTCTTCCTTTTGGAAGAGGTACAAGATCCCAAGTATCGTTCGCCATTAAGGAACGATATTCTTCATCCATAGCTGCATCCCAATCTGGATTTCCTGAAGCTTCTGCAAAGGTTTTTGGATCATGATTCTCGGAAACTTGAGCCAAAAGAGAAGAGACTCGCTGAAACTGAGAACGTGTTCGACGTTGATCTCTAGGATCACCGGCAAGATCACCAGTTGCTTCACATGTTGAACGGACCCATCGAGGAAGCACTTGTGCTGGTGCAACTAGAGGAACATGAGCAGGCGGAGGTGGATTTTCATCCTCACTGTCATCATTAGAAACTGGAGTTGGAAACCTGTCAAGGAAGTTGGAAAAAGAAGAAGAAGGCACAATCACCGAATTAGGCTCGCAGGCCAAAGATGACACAATCGCCAAGTTAGGCTTGCATGCCAAGATATTTTCATCAAATTTAACATCTCTTCTAATGATTACATCATGAGAATGTGGTTGAAAAAGTCTCTAACCTTTTACATCTTCAGAATATCCAAGAAATATGCACTTTTCACTTTTAGGTTGCAATGCTTTCCGTTTTTCATTCGGAATGTGAGCCCATGCTTCACAACCAAACACAGGGAAGTGACTTACATCTGGTTTAATTTTACTCCATGCTTCTTCCGGTGTGATACCTTGTAATGCTTTAGGGGGGGTGCGATTAACTATGTAATTTGCACAATTAATGGCTTCAGCCCAAAATTGAAGACTTAGTCCCTTAGATTGGATCATACAATTAACCATTTCTTTTAAAGTGCGGTTCTTCCTTTTAGCTACACCATTTTGTTGTGGTGTATATGGAACAGTGTGTTGTTGTTGGATTCCTTGTTCAGTGCAGAAAGTAGTGAACTTTTTGTTAACATATTCTCATCCATTATCAGATCTTAACTTAATAATTTGATGATCAGATTGTTTTTCAACAAGGGCCTTGTAGGCCAAGAACGTGTTAAATACTTCGCTCTTAAATTTTAAGAAATAAACCCAAGTGCGTTTGGTGTAATCATCAATGAAAGTTAAGAAGTATTTGAAACCAGAAAAGGAAGCAGATGGAAGAGGACCACACAAGTCACTATGCGCAAGCTCCAAGGGAACCGAGGCGTACCAAGAGGCATGTTTGTTAAAACTGTCTCGATGATGTTTTCTGAGTACACAACCGGAACAAACACCATCCCTGCAAGATACCATCGGAAGACCTATCACCATATTGTCTTTACATAGTTGTTGCAATGAGTGATAATTTAAGTGACCAAATCGCTCATGCCAAAGTTTGCTCAAGTTATCACTATGAGCAACACAAACTGAAGGAAAAGGTGACGAACCAAAGTTGTTAAACTTGTACAACCTGGTAATAATATCAACAATTTCAGTAGCTATGACCTGTTGAGGATCTTAAAAATCCTTGATTACAACTTGGTGAGGTGTAAATGTCACAGTTTTACCTTCACCAGAATGAGTGATTTGATAGACTGATAACAAATTGCAGGAAATTCTTGGAACACATAGTACATCACTGAAACGACCATTATCTACTGGAACTGTTCCAGCTCCTACAACACTTAGAGATCTATCATTACCAACAAATATTTGTTTGGTGTTACATTCATGCATAGTAGAAAAGATGGCTTGATCCTTAGCCATATGATAAGATGCTCCAGAATCAATGAGCCATTCATTTGAAGTAGAATAAGAAGATGCATTATAAGAATAACCAAAAGCACAAAGTGCATGTACATGAGAGGTAGATTCTGAAGGCGAATCTAGGCTGATGTGGTGCTTCTTCATCGCTGCTTCCAAAGCTGCCATCTTCTTGAAACACTTAGATTCATCATGATTATCTTTCTCGCAATAGTTGCAATGACGCTTAGTCTTCTTGCCTTTTGGCTTGGATCCTTTGTCATTTTTTAAAGAAGGATCTGATTGAGAGGGTTTGGGATCCTTGTTTGACTTATTATTGCGAAAATTTTGTTTCTTGAGAGGCTTGGACTTTTATTTTTGTTGGGACAATAAGGCTTTCCCAGACGTATCTGCATTGTTAATTATTCCAAGATGGATGAGCTTATCTTGCTCTCTAATCAAAGAATCACAAAAGGATTCAAGACTAGGCTCTTGATAGCTAGCTGCATTCAAGGATTCTTTCATGGAGTAAAATGTAGATACAAAAACATAATATGTAGGTCCAAATTGAAAAGAATATGATAAATGCATTGTTTGTCTTCCCTCTTAATCTTGCATTCTTCACATAAGAGTTTAAGAGTTTTGTACTTAGATAAATAATCTTGTATGCATGAAAAATCACTTGGATTTAAAGAAATCAACTAATTTTCGATTTGGTGACCTTGAATTTTATTGTGTTTACCAAACACAGATTCCAACTTGTCCCAAGCAACATCAGGTTCATCAATTCCAGATATGTGAAATCGCAAATCAGTAGAGATTGACATCCCAATCAATCCACGAGCTTCGTCACATATATTTGCCCATTTTGTTTTTTTGTCATCATCAGTGGGTTCTGTTTCTTTCCCTGAAGTAATTCTAAAAAGTCCCATACTTTGTAGAACATCCTCCATACGAGATTTCCATGAGAAATAGTTGGAACTAGTAAGTAGAATGTCACAAGGGGCGGCTATACTGCAAATTAATGGCTATAAAAATAGAAACCAATAGTCTGGATGCGAAGAGCTCGAAAAAATAGGCAGTTTAAAAAAAAACGGTACTGAAAACTGACTCCGTATGATGAAGTTATGCTTGAACAAAGAAAAAGTTGAAGATGTCCCCAATAGTGACGTGACAGATAGATAATGACCAGCTAAAAAAAAGAACCCCCCTCTTCCCAAGATGAACCTTTGACAATCACTTTACAAGAAGGTTGCTTTAAGTGAATCACTTTTATAAAATAAGTGATTTCACTTTTATAAAATAAGTGATTTCACTTTTACAATGATGTTACTTTAAATAGTGCACCAATAAAAAAGAACTTAAGTGACTGATTTTTAATTTTAATTTTAATTATTTAAGTGAGATGCACTTTTACAATAAAGTAATTTGAAAATAGAAATTGCATGCACTTTTTATTTTAAAAGTAACTTTCTAAGACTTGAACTCAAGACCTATTAAAGAATAAAGCAACTTTGAACCAAGTGAGCTAAATTAAAATGTATGTAAAATATGGGAAGGAGAAAGGGTTTTTTTTTTAATTTTAATTTTTTTTAACTCTTCTTGCTCGATTTCCGTGCTTGCCTTCTTTCCTGCAAATCACACCATAAATTAAAACAAATTTTTTTTTTCCATGCTCGTGGGGTTAGATCTCGTTAGCTTTCCCGGAAAGTCTACGTTTTCTCTCTATTTCTGATTTGCCGAGATCACACAAGGTGCACGACAAATAACATACGCAGCCGAGAAAAACCCTTTCCGTTTCTGTTTTTGATTCGCCGAGATCGCACAAGGTGCACGGTAAAGAGCATATGTAGACAAGGAAAGCAACAATCCAAAATTAAAAAAAATATAATAATAAAACTGATAAAATATGAGATTTTTTTTTTTAAAACAGAAATAAAAAAGCGTCACTGTAACATTATACCTTCAGATCTGATGAAATACGTGTTTATGAAGCAACCAGGAACCGTTTTCGATTAAACAAAAACTATTTTCCAATGGAAACGACACTCCGGACGCAATGGAACACCTCCTACAGCCCAGAAATGTATAGAAATATTAGAACCAGAAACCCTTTCGAGTTTCAGCAACAACAGTTCAAGATCTAGATCATAACCGGAAGCGGCTCTTCATAAAAGCTCTGATACCATGTTCGGGTACACAGGGTACTCCCAAAAGATCGAACACTTAGAGCAACCATTTCACACAAACAGATCATAGATTTATACAGCGATGTTTTGACGTGGTTTAAACCCTCGAGAGGGAAGCACTCCACGGCCTCGACCAAATAGCTTCTACGGAGCAATTTATTATGCAGAGAAAGAAAGTTACAAATGAGCTTCTCATAATCGATCAACTATCCAATGACCCTCCATGCTCTTTAAATAGAGATCATGGACCAATCGGGTGTTAAGCCATGGATCAATGGTAGGTATGATCTAAGAGAAGTTGAGCCTTCAGATCACAACATATCGTGACCGTCGGATTAAATATTTACAAATGCATACTAAAGAAACACACTTTTCCTAACAAATATATTACACAAGTTGATATTAACTAACTCCTAAGTGTCTAAATATCCTAACAACAAGCGTATCACTGAGTCTGCAGTCGATCTAGTAGATATTCCCTTCCAGGTGTCGTGGAGGATGCGACGTCATCGAAGAAAACACAGAATGATCTCGCTAACGAGGTTCAAATCCTTGGATAGTTTTCTCCATGAGCCCTAGTTTGCTTAATCTTGATCAACGGGGTTTGGGTGTTAAAAAGGAGTTCCAAAAACCCTAGCTTACTTTACAAGTAACCTCAAACAGTTGAAATGGACATTTAAAAAGGTTTTCAAAAAAAAATCAGAGTTATAAGATAATATCCCTCTGACGCACATCGGAGGACTTTCGCAATCTTTCATGACAATGTAATGTCACTAAAATCATATGATTGCCGACCCATATTGGAATTGATCCTCATTTTCCGCGGATATGGTTCGGAAAAGAACCCAGTCAACCCTCTAACATGACACCTAACAAATGTTTTGGTGAAGAATTCAAAAGTTCTGTGACATGGTCAGGGAAAATAATGATTCTACGCCGACTAGTTTCAAAGAAAAACGTAAATCTCGCCTATACATTTCAGAGACAGAACCATAAATCCGAAGAACAAAACTTGTTCCTTACCAAAATGTCTAAGTAAATAGTTTGGCAACAATTAGGAAGGGGACAACATATCGGTTCTATTCCACATAATTCCCAAGCTCTCCGACGTTTTGGACCAAAAATCAAAACTTCTTTGTCTTGTTTTGGGGAGATTTACCAAAACCTTTGACGTTTCGGCGTAAAATTCAAAACTATCTCGACCTGTTTCGAAGAGTTGTAGAAAACTCCACCGACGTTTCACTGTAAAACTAAAATCTTCCCCGATGTTTCACTGTGTTTTAAATAAGTTGCCGAAACGCTAAAAAGAAAGCGCCAAAAAATGGAAAAATTCTAAGTACCACTTCTTTCCAGGAAACAATGAACTTCAAGTAGTACTAGTCTCAGTTGATGGAGAAACTAAAAGAATGAATTAAGCAAAAAGTTGGATTCAAAAGGAGGGGCCCCAGTCTTTCAAGAAATTACCGGGGAGAGTGGTTGTAGTTGCAACATTTCACTAGATTAAGTGAGCTTGCTTGATGTGTACAAACGAGGAATGCGCCCTCTGTAATATCCGCCGATCTAATCTCAGAAGATATCAACTCAATTTCAAACTTTAAAACAAAAAATTTGCAAGCATAAACTAGTTCTCAAAACTATTGAAGGAGAAACTAGATTAGGTCATTGATTAACCCACCAGGAGCTTGATATATGAACACTTTCGGATCTACAAAATGTATTGGGGAATGTGCAAAAGCAAGGATATCTAATTCAAGGCAATCTTATGAGTCCTATGCACAGTGTACTGGGGCCATTTATGCTTTGACTTAACTACCGTTGGAGTCTCTGCAAGGATTCTTGGGCACACCAGCATATGCAAAGTAAACTCAGTCACTACAATTGAACTCAACCAGTGTGTAGATACTGGATATTAATCCCTTAAGTTGTGATTGGGCAAGATTTTATGAGAATTAGGAAGGATTTGGTAGAGTTTGGGAGCAAAAGTGTAAAGTGCACTAGGATGGACAACTCAACTAGTTTACTTTTAGGCTCTCCCAAACAGCTTGAGAGGCCTACAAAATATCAAGGAAAGGGTTGGAGTGTCTTAAGTGGAGTCTTAAAAATCACATATGATCATCAGAAGATAAAATTAACTCTCATGAAACTTTTAATAGCAAATATTGTAAAACTAGTCAAGAAATAGAGCCCAAAGAGCTAGTCTTGATAAAACTTAATGCAAACAACCTCAAAGGCTTCCAAATTCCTTTTCTAAAGTACATTATGGATCGGGCATGAATATAAGAACAACATCAAACTAATTAAGAGTATTGAGCAGCAATTGAAGATACTTTAATCTCATACTTCTCTGAGTGTCTCTAATACACAAAATCCTTACAATACTGAGTGTAGAAGATGTCTAAGAAGAGAAGAAGGGAGGATTTCGAGTCACTAGATCTACAATAATGATGAAAATAGAGCATATGGATGCTCATGGAAGGCGCACCAAGCTTCAAGGCTGCTCACATGGTGCATTCACCAAACTAGATAGAAAAGCAATGGCGCGTTCTTTACAGCTGGAAACCCCGGATCTAGTAAAATGGCCATAAATTGGTCATCCAGACACCTTTTTTGCTGAAAAGAAATTGTTTCCTATTGGAAATGATTCTACGAAGGAAATGTGACAGGTCTCAAGGTCCATAAATGCTCATAAAATTTGAAACCAAAACCTCCATTTTGGCCCTTCAACACTATTCCTATTGAATGAAGGAGTTGAACCACACAATGAGAACACCCACCACTAGATTAGACTTCAGGACCTGAAATAAAATCAATGATGAAGACTGGATGTCATCACCCTCTCATAGGAAGCAAGGACACATCTCCCAGCTTGCACTAGGGGCACATCTCCCAAGTCAAAGAGGCAAAATAACTCTCAATTCAATTCTCAAATTGTCAAAATATTGTGCATTCCTTTTATAGACTTGAGGTGACTTGTTGAGAAATTCATATAGGATAATGCGCCCTCATGGAGTGGATAATGATAGCTTGCTTTCAAGCTTTTATTTTTGCTTTGCTTTCTGCTTTTGTTTTTGTATCCTCCTTTTTTGCTTTTGACTGCTTTTCTACCTTATCCTGCTTTTCTATCTTATCCTGCTTTTCTGCCTTATCCCGCTTTCTGCTTTTATCTGCTTTTCTAATTTATTCTACTTTTCCTGAGCTTTACTGCTTTTCTGCCTTCTTCCAGCTTTAATTGCTTTCAACTTTTCTTCTTCTGCAAGCTATCTCTTGGTCAAAGCTTATTCTCTAATGCTCCCTTGTGATTCATTATCCACTTTATTTCATTAAAATAAATATTTATTAATGAAAAATAACTTCCATTAAGTGCATTTCAAACTTAAGAAAATAAAATTAATACCTCCTAATTAATTAATGCCTTAACTTTCAAAATTAACCCCAATTGTATGAAATTTTCTCCTCAAGCCAAGGGATTGATTGGGTTAGGAACCCAATCCAATGAACATCAATGAGGGGACATGAAACCCTCCTTATTTATACTCTTCTCTGGTTGAATTTTCCACTAACTAGGCTGAATTCACTGGGGAAGATTGACCCAATGCTGGGGCAGTTTTACCCGATGACTGGGGCAGTTTTACCCATTGTTTGGGGCAGTTTGACCCAATGATTTATGTGGGGCTGACTTGTGTATTTTCACTTGATTTCTTGAGAGTATATATTTAGCATTGCTCTTTTAGGGTTTATGCAATACAAGAATATCTTCCAAAGTTACATAATCTTCAACAAAAACAGAGATCGAAAAACCTCATAGAAAATATCTCACCTATGAAGAGGTCCTCAGTGGATTACAGGCCAAAAAAGAGAAGGAAAGAAAGAAAAAAATGTTCTAAAAGGATACCACTGAAAAACAAGCCCTACTTAAAAAATGGAAAGAACATGAAAAAAATATATTAAAATCCTTAAATAAAAATAAAACTACAATGGAAACTTATGTGTATCGACACGTACAATTTGATCGGTTCTACTAGGGTTAAAAAATAAAGGGAATAAATGACGGAATATTGGTTTGCTCAAGAGAGAATTCAAAGGCATGATCCTTTGTGTGTAGTGGAGACTCATCAAAATGAGATAAGGATTTCATTCCCTTATCCTCATGAGAAAAATGAGGTCGAAGAACCTCATAGAAAATCTCTTGCCTATGAAGAGGTCCTCAATAGATTATAGGCCAAAAAAGAGAAGGAAATAAGGAAAAAAGAAGATGTTTAAAAGGCTATTGATGAAAAAACAAGGCCTGCTTAAAAATGGAAATAACATGAAAAGATAATATTGAAAGCCTTAGAGAAAACTAAAAACTAAAATGGAAGCCAAGAAACAAGTTGAAGATGCAGACAAAGCTGCTCAAAAAGAAAAAGCTCAAAGGAAAAAAGAGGTTGAAGCCAAATCCAAAGCTCAAACTATTTCAAGGTTTCAAAAGGATGATGAAGAGAAATCTAAAGCAAAAGCATCAGTTGTTGGAACATTCAACAAGCCATTTTAGACTTAGGATATATTTTTATTAATCTTTCATGATTAATTTCCTAGGTTTAGACTATGTAGTTGGCCTAGTTCTTCTCCTTTATGACACCACTTGCCATCCTGAGTCACTAGGGAGAATTTGGATAGATTCTGGATAAGATATTTCCTGATTCTGTCTGATTTATTTCCATTCCTGGATTAGAAAGGTGCCTTCTTGTTTTAGACAACTTTATCCTGCTTTTTCTGCTTTCTAATGGATAAGGTAAAGCTAGTTTGACTTGGAAACTATCTCTACTTGGCCAATTCGACCTCCACCTCTTTATTCTCTCCAAAAGTTGTCATCACATTACATTTTCATCACTCATTAGCTAAAATACCATATTTAGCTAATTCGTGAGCCTCTTGACTGGTTTGGAAAGTGCTTTTGACACATAAGGGGTTTTTATGCTTTTAGTAAGCCTTCCTTTTTTGTGCTTTTCATACTTGCCTCTAAGGAATTCTATTCTCTCTTGAGGATGTATTATATATTGTATTCATATTGTTGAATAATACATAGATGATATTTCCATCAATTGATCCTCTCTCTTATGTTTATATTTCAATATTTCTTCTTATTCTTGCATATCTTTGAATAAATTCTTGTGAGGACTTCTTTGCTTCAAGATCCTTGTCTATTATAATTCTTTCATGGCATTGAACCTATTTAGAATTCTCACATAAGAAAAGAAGCAACAAGAATTAGAAATGGTATTTAAATCAAAAGTTGAGGTTGATAGGCTAAGAGTTGAGGCAAAAATAACTAGGAAGGAAGAAGAGATGGAAACTAAAACTTCGAACTTACACACAAAAGTACAAGCAAGAATATCAAGCAAGAAAATAATTTGAAGCAAGAGATGAAAAGAAAAGGAGATTAGAAGAAGAAAAAAAAGAAAAAAAAAAGATCAAGATAACACAAGGATAAAGCTAGGGGAAGTGAAGGGGCAATGTCCATGAACATATGCTCCTCAAAATGTTGCTCACAAGACAAATGCCTCCGAAACAATTGTTAATCTTGATAATAATGGACCATAGCTACCAATGATTGCACTTCAAAATATAGGACTAATGTTCTAGTCCATGATCCTCTTCCTATGGAGGAAATATTCACCTATCAAGCATCTGCAAGTATTTTTGGCTGTGAGATGGTTGCACAAGGTGACGATCCATTCCCAAACCGATAGATGAAGTTACAAGCCTAGATCTCTTTTCATTTGACAAGCATAGAAAGAAAGTAATTAGGAAAAAGCATAAATGGAAGAGAATTAGCCCATATCTAAAGATGATGATTACTACTAAAATAGCAATCATGGACACCATAAGACCAACTCTTACATGCTTTGCTTCTGCTAGTTCAGTTTGTGCATATGCAAATGTACACAAGGATATGGATGTTGAGAAGAATATGAAATATATTAAAAATAAAATCTCTATGGAGAATCAAGTTGAATATTATAAATCTAGAGATTTTCAAGCTTCTGAATCCATGGAGTATGCCTTTAGAGTGCAAAATGAATTAAATCATGTTCAAATAAAGTTATATGCCAAATCTCACAACACCAAACTATAACATAAATTATGGATCATACTCAAGGTTGGAAACTTGCATATGAAAAAGACAAACTCTAGTTTGCTAGTACAAAAAGTTGGCAATCTTCTCTAGCAAGTGTTCCTCTAGAAATTCCCATCGCTCCTAAATAAACTCTATTAGAAATGAATGTGGCCTCAAATATTGGGAAGATTTAGTTACAAATGCATTGAAGTGTATTAAACATTAGATTTTAGATTTCAATTTCATATGGAAAGGGACTAAAAGTATAACAATCACATGTCATTTGACCTTTTTTATCCTTAGAACAATCCATCCCCACAACCACAAGTAACTAAGGAATTAAAGGATTGCATCAATCCAAATAAGATAACACTAATTGAAAAATTGCTGCCCAACTACAATAAATCAAAAGAAAATGAGCCATACCATCACCTCTTAAGGATCATGTCATGCAACATAGATTCCCTCAAGAGAAAGCACTTAATATAACATTTGAAGCTTGGAAGATTTCATAGAGAAGTATTACAGTAAAAAAACGAGCCCTAAAACAAAAAATGTGCTATCAACATAAACCTTAAAAGTGTTAAAAAGTCTTAAAATCTGTGCACAAACTCAATGACAGATTTCGTCAAACACTTAGTATTTCTCAGATTTCAGTCTTTCAATAGTCATAAATATAAATGCATATCACATACACGTTTCCCAAAGCACTATAAGTTGAAATACAGTAACTAAGCCAACATTTGCAAGGAAAAATAAAATTAATAGCAAACTATAATAAGTATTTGACTGAGTGATTTTTGGTCCAATGACTTAGGAAAACCCCAAAGGGGAAAAACAATCCGCAAGAGAATTTTATTGAGCTTTTAATTTTATTGTATCTTAGATTTACAACAATGTACTTGCAACAATAAATGTATAGGAATAAAACATAAATCTGATTCAACACAGTCACCTTGATATCAGAGCCAAATACCCACAGTGACTTCTACATGAATCTTCTCAATATTTGTGCACTATGAGTACAAAAACAACAACAATCACTTCTGTTGAAATACGTGCCAATCTTGCCTCATTTTTCAGTACTAAAACTATTGTACAAAATGGATACAATAACCAGCCTTGGACTACATGCAGATTCTTTCTCTCTCCTATTGTACGACCTCTTTAATGTTGCTTCTTTGTCTTGGGACTTGTGCTTCCCACTCCTTGGGAAGCGTGGTACCCCTCTAGCCTGGAGAAATGGGCCCCTTCTCTGATGTACTAACAACATTCACTACTGTGCTATACTTGGAGTGAGTACCCACTCTTCCTTCCTTGGGATGCATGTTGCCCCTTGCTGGAATGTGTGCCCTTCTCCTTGAACTTGTGCCCTCCCTCTTGGCGTCTGTTTCACTCTCCCTCTATCAGGTCAACTCTTCACATTCTCTTAGGAAATGTACTTCTCACACTTCTCTCCAGGCTCCTGTCACGTCCCCTTCCATGGATCCAACTCAAGGAAGGGAACATGACACTTACTCTGGGATTTCAAAACTCAGCCCCATCATAAAATGTACAAATTCATACAAACAAAATGCATATGTGCAGATGTATAATTCAAATAATCACAATGGGAGAAAAATTCTACTACACATCTAACATGCAATTTATCAGCATAATCATAACAATCAATAATTAAAGAAATTGAAAAATTAACACAAGAGAGTACTTATCTTGAAATGAAGTAGTCCCAAGCAACTGGCTATGAAACTACAACATTCCATCCAGCCATAGGTCAACTGTGCTCATCAATCTCTCAACACAGTTTCCACCCCGAGTTGGGCATGATTTCCACAAGGAAAAAGGGAACAACCGCTAACACATAGCCAAGTAATACCTCACAATTCATCCAAGTCAATCCACACTTGGTTTTATCAGGCTGCTAACGCAGTAGAAAGGAAGGAATTGCTAAGTTAGTGAACTCAACCACAGAGCTATTAGCACCTCTACAAGATCTAGCTAGCTTGGCACCGACAATACCTACACACCCAACACAAGGAAGTATTCCCTTCACTGCTACACATTCCCTCAGGCCATACCTTCCCTTCTAGTGCTCTTCAGGGTGTGAATAGAAAAGTAACCAACAACCCTTTGATCTTTGGTGAGGTTACACTCTTCACTAGGTTTATCAAGCCAATTCTAATCCTCTTCTACTCTTGGTTTCTTACACAGTTCAATCCAAAACAAATGATGCATCTAATGGCAAGGCACAAATGTTAGGCATGGAAAAACATTTTTAACTATGGGATTTACAAAATAGGATTCCCATGGGTTAAACCAATTTGTTGCACACCAAAAACGACCTTTGAGAGGGGAAATCGACCCTTGGGGAACAAATTCAAGTTTTCAACGGGTATATGGGCATTCAAAGGGAAAAAAACGACCTCTATGGACCCCCAAATCATGACTCCCTTCCTCCTAGTCATTTTGCAACACAAAAACGACTTTCCAACTATCGAAAAAGAGGGAATGCTCAGCAAAACGTGGAGGAAAACGCCCAGCAAGATCAGATTGCGTGAGAGGGAAAATACCATGGATGAATAATGGCTTGGGGATCAATTTCGTGGGTCCTTTCTTGTCCAGGAAGAAAAAATGTGATTTTCAAAATTGATGGCTTGCCCATACACGAAATTGGGCAGCCATACCTCTCCATTCCCCAAAGCATTAACTACCTCAACCAACTCTTGGAAGAAATAAATGATTGGGTACAAAAGTTAAAATGGGTAGTTTATGGTTTATGGGTTCTCTCATTGACATTTGGCTTGAAACTATTGACTCAATGGTTTTACTATTTCCCCTCCCTATTCCTTGTAAAAATCATGCCCCCATACTCTTGTTGCATTGCATAGCTAGTTGTGGGTATTTTTATTAAAATACATATTTACATTATATTTGTAATTTCTATTGTGCCTGGCTAACGCGCAAACCATATGCATCGATTTTTAAATGCCGACACATAAATGATAAATCGATGGTGGGGCCTTGGCCTTGAGCTCCTCACCATGATTTTTATAACGATATTACATCGTTTACCATTTTAATGCAACAGGGTAAAAATCAGGATATTACAGCTCCTCTCTTGGAATTCGAGCCACTCCAAAATGCTCGCTTTGGAATGCATTCAAATGAGTCTCATGAAACTATTTTTATTTACATTTTAGGGTAACTCCCATGATTTTTCATCTTCTATGACATAGATTCGATCTTGGCCCACAATATCAAGGGACATGATTTAATCTCAAGTTCACTTAAATCACTTAAAATCACATTACATTCGAAAACTCACATTAACCCTAAAATAATAAAAAGTACACTTTTCTAATATAAAGTACAATTGACTTTAATATTAAAAAGTCACTTTCATAAAGTACTTTACAAACACATTTAATAAAGTCACTTTATGTCATTAATGAGACCCCAAGTGCTCTGAACCCTGTACCTAGGCACATGGTGCAGAAATACCTCTGAGCTACGAAAAATTATCACCCCCTCTAAGCGAGGGAGGTACTGCTAGCACCCCCACATGGATCTCTCTCCAACCTCCTCTCTCAACCTACTGAAGCTGCTCCCTCTGAAACTGAAGGTCCCTCAGATACCTTCCCTAGATCATATGCTATAGATCTATGGCAGACCACTCTGAACTGAGATTTCTCCTCACTCTCCTGCTCATCCTCAAGAGTCATCTCATACCAGCTCGGTCTCCTCATTGAGATGGAGTAATCCTATCCACCAACTTCCACTATTGCTACCACTGGGTCCAACATCCAATTAGACTCACCCTCAATAGGATGAAACAATACTCGGTACGTCCTTCCATCTCTGATGCCTAGCACTTTCATTGCATCCACGCTCTCCCCCATCAGATATAAAATAACCTATACATTGAAGTGAAGGACCGCATATCCGTCATCTTCCAGAGTTGACACTGAGAGCGAATTCTTTCTATACCATGGAACAAATATCACTCCACCAACCTCCAAATATCCCCCAGACTCGAGCTGGAATAGAACACATTCAAATCCTTCAACTGCATGGGTGACTGTTTGCGGACAATCCGTTAGTGCGGACACTAACCGATCTCCCTAGTCCGAATGGTTAGGATCTAGAACAAAAGTAATACAAAACACAAAGATATTTCCTATATCAACCAAAATTGCAAGAGGTATGGAAGGATGGCTTACCTTATGATTGTAATGCTATCTCCTCGCTTGGTGTAGCTCCTGATATTCAGATCTTCAGCTGCAAAACAATACACAACAAATGGAAATATGAAAATACCAATAACATGCAAATATAGATCAATCTAAACTAGCAGTCAAAGAAGCTAATTCTAAAGACCTTAGAACAATAATATTTTTATGGAAAGAATCTGTATTACTGTAAGTATAAGAAGTACATAGGGAGAGATTAAAACTGAGATTTGACGTCGTAACTCCTTCCAAATGATCCTAGCCTCAAAGATCGAAGCTTTTTCCTCCTAATGGATGAAAGGGAACAAACTCTAGCAAAATTTCACCAGCATTTAAGTGCTCTATCTTTTCTCCTCCGTAACCATGGAGAGAGGGTTTGTATTTATAGGCCTAAATGGATAGGAGAGGTTGCGGATTTGTGGGAGAATCTCAAGGGATCATCCCAAAAGGTAAGGGGATTGAGTGTCACCCTTCCTAGTTCATAGGGATAAGTTTCCAAATAACCATGGGCTCTAGAAGTCGCTCGAAGCTTCTTTTTCTCCTTTTAAACGACTAATGACGCACTTTGTACACAAGAAACACGCGTCTTTGGAGGGTGACACACCTTGTCCAAAGGCAGAAGGTGTCACTGACGCAATTTGTCAATGTGCAGAGCAAATCACTAGAGGTCTGACACATGTTGTCAACGTGCAAGGTGCGTCAGGGTGACAACAAAGGGAAAAAGGAGTAGGCAACAACTCTTCTTTCAATCAATTGACCTAAGTGCTTTTAGGAATTAGGGAAAATGAAGGACACATAACTCATGATGACGAGATTTTTGTGTAATAGAATGCCCCACAAAGCATGAAGCTAGCGAAATGGGGTAGGTGAGGTGCTTTGAAATATGGAAGTTCGAGGAAAGGACCATTGGTTGAAGTGCCAAACAAAGACTCATGTAGTACAACAAACTCTGAGATATATGTCTCAAATGACTCATAACATGGCTGACGACCAATACACTACAGATCCATGAAACACTAGATAAAAAGTATGGCCAGTAGGAATACAACTGTGGAACCATACACCCATGACAAGACTATATCGTAGCCACAAGATGGTACATAGTGGATCTACGAGATGAACCAAACATAGCTATGGACCAATACAATGTGGATCTATGTAACATTATAATGGTCCCATCATGATATCTATGTAGAACCTACTCAAAAATATCTCCATCACAGCCTGGGTAAAATACATAAGTTAACCGAGAGTCTTCAACCCGAACTCGCAATGATACGAATCTAACCATGTGATTACAATGTGTTGAAGTGGAACATGGAAGAAACCACTTGATTACCGGTCGTTGATGTATACCGTTAACAAGTGCGAGGGAAATCATCATTGATATCAATGATACCCAAGGTATCATAGTACATACCGTCGAATGTGAATCAAAGAGTTGAGGTCGAACATTCGGTGGAATCTTTCAATCAGAAGTCAATGATGTGAACTTACTGTTGAAAGCGAGGTAACCTGCCATTAAGGCATGCAGGCCCAAGGTACTCGACTGGTTTCTAGGTTCAATCCTTGGATGATGTGTTGAAGTCGACAAGGACAAACCCGTCGAAGGAGGACCATGATGTTTCCCACATCATCGACATGAAACAAGATCAAATATGTTTTGGAGTAGATTGGACTGTAGAGTGATGTTTGAAACTAACTCACGGGTGACCAACATAAAGGAGGGTATAACGACTGTAGATGTTGACTCGATCAACAGAATTCTCTTGAACATGGAATGGCATGACTTGGCAGCATTGATATGATGAGACGAATACCAATACCCAATACAACAAATGGTTGTTATCGGACAATCCACTCGAGCGGACGCGAGCCGGATCTCCCTAGTTCAAGTGAATCTAGAACAAATAGTACAGAATACAAAACTCATTTCCTAGATCTAGTTACAAATTGAGTACTTAGATATCATACCTTTCAAATCGCATATCCTTCTCCTTGTTGTTGCTCCAAGTCTCGCGGTCGTCAGATCTCCAGTTGCAAGACCTATCAAGACAATATGGAAACGATACAAGCAGTACAAGATATCTAAATAATAACTGATCTAAACTAACAGTTGAGGAAGAAAGTTCTAAACATCATTTAACGAGATAACATTTATGGAAAGAGATTATATTAATTGTATAAAAAGGTGGGAATACCTAGAAAGGATGAAGTTACAACCAAAGCCTCAACGTCGCATCCTCCATCCAACATGTCCAAGCCAAGTCTCCAAGATGGTACAGGCTTCCCAATCACCAATATGGATTCTATCAGCATAAGGATACCACAGACCTTCCCCCCTCTCATGGAGAGAGTGGGTGTTTATATAGGGCTAAAGAGATATGGTAGGTTTAGGATTAGGGGGAGATGGTTAAGGGATATTCCCATAAGGTTAGGAACCAAAATGCCACCTCACCTAGAGCCTAGGGATAGGCCTCCACCTCAACAAACTTCTAGAAAGACCTCGAGACTCCCCAAAATAGCCTTTAACCAACCTCGTCGCATCCTGGTAGAAGACACAGAGTGACAGAGGGGTGTCGTCACACTCTGTAGGAAGACAAAGTGCGACAGTGTCTCACCCTAGCTGACCAGAAATTGCGACGTCACATCCTAGATGAAGGAGAAGTGCGACATCCTACTCAAAGAGGTCAACTAGGCAGGGAAATCTCTCAGTTGGATGTGTTTTATCCTAGAATGAGTTTAGGGGTCAGAGCAAAGAGTTTACACAATGGTCAAGATGACGACATTTATCACAACGGTCATGATGACGACACTTGGTCATAAGGATGATACTTGCGATGATCATTGTGGCGACACTAAGTCAAGTTGACGACACTTGCAACACTTGCGACACTTGCACAAGGGTGATGACATTTTGGTGTAACAATGGTTGATGTATTCTTCGGATGACCCAAAGGAGTATGATGACTCATGGAATTGGTGAGACTCCAGGACAAGCCGATTATCCAAGTGGTTTGAATGAAATGCAAATGAGTGCCATGTTCAAGAGTGACTATGAACTGTAATTAGTATAGGTGAATACAAACTCTTTCCTTATTCCCCATCATGATTGATGAGTACCTCTTTGTTTATTAACGATCTTGAGGAGGGTAACAGATGCTCGGTATAGCTCATCCTTAGGACGATTCCAATCTCACATGTTTTACGAACCTGATATAGGAGGGGTTCGTCCCTAAAAGGCCCTTTCAATGTCATATTTCAATGAGTCTAAAGAAGGTAAACTTGATGTCATTTCATCTTTAGAGAGTCTGAAAGGACTAAAGGAGACTCCAATGAGTACTTTTTCGTAAATTTTAGTCTCCTCACCCGAAAAAGGATAAAACAACATGAGAGAGAACTCTTCTAGTCACAATTAACTAGAGTGCTCCTTTTTCGTAAATAGTCTCGTTGGTCCGAAAAAGGGATAAACTATCACTAGAAAGACAACCTTTCTAATACTTTTACAAGCGTGAAAGACTCAAGTTTGCTTGGCGATCTTTTCCTATTTAGGGAGTCTGAAAAGATATTAAAGGAGAACTCCAGTGGGGTTCCTTTTTCGTAGGATTTTTACGAGTCCGAAAAATGGATAACAGATAACTCGATAACTTATTCTCATGTATTTACGAGCATGAGAAATAACAAAGACTTAGTTCGATACCTTTAATATTTAGTTTTAATGAGCGTGATAATGGTATCAAAAAATGCTCTAAGGCCTTTTCACACTTGATAAGGAGTATGAAAATTCAACAATGGGTTCCTTCATAGCCAAAACACCACTCTCCTCCACCTGCAAGCTTTGGATTAAAGTTTAGAGCTATCACAAGGATTTTTCAAACAAAAATAAGATCAACTATGGTAAAAAACCTATAAATAAATAAAAATTAATAAATGAATATTCGATTTTGATATAAAAGGGGTGAATAGTAAAAAATATTTACCATTTCATTTTTACCAAGTTGAAAAAGTGAGAAAAAACCTCTTTCAAGCCCAATCTTGCGGTGACGATTGTGGGAGCCTCGGTTAGTCATTCACCCTCCCATCAGTTGCAGGTAACTCCAAACTCTTTTCCCTTTGATTTGATGGTTGAAAATTTGATTTTAATGCATGTTTTAGGGGTTTTTGGGACTCATTACATAAGGGGAATTGTGCGCCTTGGGTGACGTGCTTTCCCCTTTCCGGAAGTGTGTGACTCAGCAGTGACGCACCTTCCCCACAGGCTAAGTGCGTCGGTGATGCCCTGTCTACAAAGACGGGCTGCTTCGGCGCAAGTTGGACCATGAACTTTGAAATGGGTCTAAAAAATCTTCTAAGGCAATGAAATGGACCTTATGCCTATTATTTTGATGTGCATGCAGGGTTTATCCATCAAAATGGTGCAGTGGAAAGAACGTGAGCACGAATTGGAGGATGTGCAAGCCGCAAATGATCCTCACTCCATGAATTCTTTGAGGGAGTGTGGGTTGCTCAAATTATTTCATGTACAGGAAATGAGAGCCCAAATACAACTATTGGTCTATTTGATTTGGTTATGGGGTCCATACCAACATCATTTCAGAGTTGGAGCACATATACTCACTTTAGAAATTGAGGATATATACTCCTTGACAGGATTATCTATGCATGGGGAACCGATGTCGCTATCCAGACCTAGGGGCAGTGACCGATCCACCGAGGATCTCATTACACAGTTATGCACTCTAGGCACACAGATATTGGGTGGGAAAATTCCCATCAAGAATGTGCGGGACCGTCCTTTGAGGACTGTATTGTTTACTATCGAGCGAGTGGAAGGCATTAGGGCCCCACATCAGGCCACCAAGGCCCATATGTTGTATGCCATTGATTGTATGGATCCTATAGTTTTTAACTAGTGCGAGGGGCTCCTCGCAAGCTTAAAGGAACAACTGACCAAGTGCCGCAGAGGGGAGTTGAAACAGTTTGGTTAGGGATCCATCGTGGTCTCTTTCTTCTTGGAGAGGGTTCCACTTCTCCGTCCTCAGGTCGATATTAGTGATCTCGATCCGCGAGATCTGCGTATGCAGAGGTGGGCGGAGGTGATGGCCGGCCATGGTGGGGGTGGGCCAATGATCACATACATACTGACTTTCTTTAGGTGGCTATATAGCTAGCTCCTCATGGTTGAGGATTATGCTTATGCGGGGGCAGACTTCAAAGGAGACCCCGATTTAGCACTTCTAGATGGAGAGCAGTGGGGGGATATTGGTAATAAAAATACTCTCTTGTTTTTATGCATTTTATGATTTTTTTTCATTTTTTTGTAGTACTGATATCTCATATCTTGCTTACACAGATATTGGCCCAACGAGACCAGCGGGATCCTCACCCATTGAGAGGCGAGGAGTAGTTTGTGAGATGGAAACGGTCCATCAGGAGGCTGTGGAGGAGCTAGATGAGTTGGAGGAGAACCTCCAGGGGATAACAACCGACATTCCAGACATATCCATAGATGATCTTCCCAGAAACTATCAGCATAGTACAACTGGAGTTTCAGGACGTTTTGGTTGGTTACTCCGTCGGGTGGCTAGGGCCATCATATGATACCAGGAGCACCCTCAGGGATAGGTTGCATATGAGATAATGTACTAAAATCCACAGGCTTCATATTTTGAAGATGTGACATACTGAAATCCACGAGCTTCAGATTTTTGTATCAATACCTTTTTTGTACAACATTTTGCCAGACTTAATATGAAATGCTATCTAGCGGTTTATATAATGTGCTTTTATGATGGATATGAGTCTGATGTATGTTTGCTTATACATTGATAGATAATTTACATGTCATGTCAATTTTGCATATTTAATAGAAATGCTTATGAATGTGCAATGTGCCAATCTAATACAAAATTAGCCAATGAGTCGAAAACTGTGTTCATACATCTCGAAACGTGTAGGTATTGAATGGACTCAAAGGACCTTTCTAAGAGACATACCCGCCGAAACAAACAAAGTAATATAGGTTCACGGATAGCGTAGACTCGGTTCAAATGAGAGACCACTAGTTGAGAATCGAGTTAGATGACAACGTAGTCCACACCAAGGGAAAAGGCGTCGGTCAATAGTCCGATCACCGCATGATATTCGACGATGTTATTAGTTGCAGGACCTAGGAAAGTTCCTCCTAGGATTATTAGTTCACCGACAGGGGAATAAAGCACCCAAGCTGCCGAGGCGAGGCTCCCAGTGTGCCGACTAGCGCCATTCGCGAATCCATAGCAAGTTGCCATCTATACATCTAGGAAGAACATGATATAGCGAAAATCGAGATAAGACCCTAACATACTAAAATAAAGTGTCACACCAAACATAAACACATGTCATGTACAATATATACATAGTACTAATGCAAGATAACTTAAGCATAGTACCGCTTTAGGTAGATCCCATTACAAGGCTCCCCTAAGCATATTCCGTCATACTCAACCAACTCATAATATCCCTTCTCCAAGATATGTTTTATGATGTATGGGCCATGCCACATGGAATCAAGTTAACCTGCCCCCAACTTATCATGTTTTTGGTTGTAAGTAAGGACCACATCACCCTCGTTGAAGATACGGGGTTTTACAGATTTGTCATACTGGGTCTTGATGCATTTCTTATGCGCTTAATTGGCCAGAGCTGCATCACGACGAGTTTCATTGAGTTTTGCTAAGTATAAGAATCGTTCTTCCTCAATAGTTGTGTTCAGTAAACGTTCAAGTGCTAGTTTTAAGGATGGAATTTCGCACTCAATAGGAAATACTACCTCTAGTCCATACACCAACTGGAAAGGTGTGAAACCACTGTCAGTTTTGACGGAAGTCCAGTATACCCATAGGGATGAAAAGAGCATAAGATGCCAATTTGACTTGTGCATGCCTACCATACGTTGAATCATGGTTGGCCTCTACTTGTCCATTAGATAGAGGATAATAGCGGGTTGATTTTTCATCACGAAAACCCAACTTGGCACTTAGTTCATCCATCATCTTGTTTTGGAAATGTGATCCATGATAGGTGACGATGGCTTGTGGGACTCCGAATCTAGCGATGATATGATTGAACATAAAGAGTGCGGAAGTTTCACCGTCTTCCTTGTATGTAGGAATAGCCTCGACCCATTTGGTAAATTAGTCTACAATGACAATGATATAACCTTCCCCCCCGGCAGAGATAGGATTACAATGCATGAAGTCGATGCCCCATTTTGAGAAGGGGGCAACGTCAATAACTGGATGTAATGGGGCTGGGTGTGAGCGCTTTTTATGATGAAAAAGATGGTAGGGAGGACACTTCTTGACCACTTTCATACAATATTTGAAAATTAATGGCCAATATTATCTAGTGCGTAAGAAATTATGGGATGTAGCCATCCCATAAAGATGACTGCCACATGCCCTCGAGTGGTAATCATTTAACACATGCTCGGCCTCTTTGCGAGTTAAATAGTGTCGTAAGATGGAATCAATGCCATGACGATATAGCGTATCATCGATGATTATGTAATATTTCTCATGATAATGGATACGACAACGTTCATCGTGGGATAAGTGAGTACCAAAGCGTTGGGTTTGGAGATACAAGGTGATATCTCTGTACCAAGCGTCAGAAGTACTAATAAAAAACAATGACTTATCGGGGAGAGAGTCGATGGGCTCAGATTCTTGATCAGTACAGGGAAGATCTCAAATCAGCTCTGCGAATACCAATGAATTTTTTTATTTAGCCTTTTCAAACTGGAGATCGAATTCTTTGAGAATTACGATCCAAAGTGAGTATTTTCCCCTGAGTACCTGACGTGTGAGGACGTGGTACATAGGGTTAGAATCGACAATGATGGTAGTAGTTTGGAGTAGGATATAGTGACGAAATTTCTGGAGAACGATGACCGTTTCCAGAGCTAACGGTCATGCGAATAATGGGTTTCAGAGTCGATGAGACCCTTACTAAGGTAGTAGATCACATGTTCCTGCGCGTTGCTATCCTCCTGCACTAAAACCATAGCGATAGTTGAGGTAGAGGCAGCAAGATAAAGGATGTAATCCTTGGTGTAATCTGGTGGTTGTAACACGGGTGCATGAGTAATAGCGTGCTTGAGATTGACAAAGGCCTTTTGGGCATAGTCATCCCAAATAAGTAGGACGTCCTTCTTTAACAATCACATGTAACCCTTTGTTTTTTCTGCAAAATTACACGTGAAATGATGCAGGTAGTTTGCCTTCCCATGCAAACTTTGAAGTTTCGTAATATCCATGAGTGGGGGTAGGGCGACAATGGCCTCTACCTTGAGGGGATCAATGCGGATCTCATATTTGGAAATGATGAATCCAAGGAGACGTCCAGACTCCACATACGTCCAGACTCCACATAGAATATGCACTTATAGAGATTTAACCGGATATTGTACCGTCGACATCTGAGAAACACAACCGTCAAATGATCGATGTGAAACTCACGATGATTTGAATGAGCGGGAAAATCATTGAGGTAAGGTTCCACAAAATCCTTGATATCGTGAAAGGAATACGGCATGGCCCGCTGGAATGTGGCACCAACATTTTTAAGGCCAACATGTAATATGCGATAAGCAAACGTACCCCATGGGCACATGAAAGCAGTTTTATGTTGATCGGCTGGGTGGATCTCAATCTGATTATAGCCAGAAAATCCATCCATGAATGAAAAGATGACACTTCCGTCGCAGTTGTCAATGATTTGGTCGATAAACGGGGTAGGGTAATTGTCCTTAGGAAAAGCCTTATTGAGATCCCTGTAATCAATGCAAACTCTGATTGTGCCTTGTTTCTTTGTAACCGGGATGACATTGGAGACCCAATTTGTCAAGGAGACAAGATAAATTAACCCATCTTTCAACAACTTTTCAATCTTTGCTTTGATGGCCGCAATCTTCCTAGGGTGCACTGGGCGGATTTTTTGCCGAACAGGTTTTCGTCGGGATATGTTTGGATTTCATGCATAACAATAGCAGGATCAATCTTGGGCATTTACTCGTAGCTCCATGCAAATACGTCACATAACTATTTAAGCAAGGCCGTAAAAGTCTTGATTTCATTGGGAGAACATGTTTGGCCAATGTGTATGTGTTCCACGATGTTTGGTTTTACCGAGATGTCGATTGTGGTGGTGGGTGTGATGTTTTCCAAGTTCCCCTCGATTACCATATCCTAGATGAAAATAGGAGATCGAGGGTGAATAAAGACATATGGTGAAACAATACTATGAATCATGTTCTCAACCATGTCTAGGGGCAGGAGGAAAGATGATCGATGATGATGGTCTTCCCATGGAGGCTCATCCAAGCTCATAATATCCATGATCGATTCATCATAGTGAAAATTCTGGACTATACGATCTGGTGATGGTGGGGATGAGTTCCGCCGGGATGGTAGAGAACTAGAGTTAGATTCCATCGAAGAGTGGGAATCCAATAAATCAGGCACTGATTGGATGGCCTCATAAGTGGCCGCAGCAGGGCTGAGAGGCATTACATATCCAATCAAATCAAGGTGATTAAGATCAGGCACAATCCATTCGTTTGTCGAGTTGGAGGAGGATGGGATCATGGATCAGATCATGTTCACCGTGGAAACATGTGATGGGGGATATGGTGTTGGAAAGACTCCCATCAGGGAGTCCTACCCCCACACTCTCATATATTTGCGATGAGTGTCCCAGGAGAGGGACGTTTTCCACAGGATGAGTAGTGGTGTCTAGTGTACAAAAATCTAACTAGTCGATAGTGACAATTTTCCCATGATGGGGAAATTGCACAATGCGGAAGACAGATGATGCGACCGTAGTCATGGCATAGAACCAATTTCAACCAAGTAACAAGTTATAATCCAATGGAGCAGCGAATAATTCCACATTAATGGAAACAATCTTATCTCCCAACTCTACAACTAAATATTGTAACAACTCGTGGGGTTGAAATCTGCGTCCGTCAAATGCTTTCAAAGTAGCAGGGGAATAGTTCAACTTGGGAGATCCGATGTCTGTCCAGCAGGATATTGTCATAACATAAGTAGAGGCTCCTTTGTCTAAACAATACGATGGATACTTTTCCCAGAAACATTGGGAATGATTTGAAATGCCAATTGGTGGGAAAGCCTCAGCTTGAAATACTCCAATCTGAACATGATAGTGTTAGAGGAATCTGGATCCACTGCTCCTATAGCAGATAACAGAGTCTTCGTTGATTGGGACAATTTTGTAAGACTTCAAGCGTTGACATAGCACAAGGAGCCTGGGATAGATCTTCCACAATATTGCAGTTTTGAGCGGCCCGATCGTTAGGGTTGAAAATGGCTTTTCGAATTGTGCTTTTTGGTGGACGCAATACTGCATTTGGTAGAGGTTTCTCTATGGTTAAAGGACCTTATGGTGGAGGAACATGGGACGTAGACGGGGAGGATTTTTCAGTATTACCTCCATTGGATTTCTTGTCAAGAATAGAGTCGTATGTACGTGACCTGGTAGACAAGTTGATCGTTTTGCTGCGCATCATGAGAACATGAGCGATTGTGGAAGGTTGTCCTTGAGAAGGAGGTGGTGGTTGTGTAACCATTTTTTGTTGTTGTGTGGGGAAGGGGTTATTTAAAACTGTGGGTGTAGGGTTTCCTTTGAGAAAATTTTGGACTTATTTACGATGTGGACATTCTTTCATGAAGTGATCATCACCACATAGTAAACAAGGATATTTGGCCTTCCGTCTTGGTTTTGTGTCATTAGGATTGGGATTTTTTTGTTGCTCCTACTGGTTAGAAGAGTTCTTGTATTTACCTTTGTTCTTCTTTTAACCATTGGATTTATGAGGTGAAGCAGATTGGACTGAATTCACCTTCGTAGTGGAAGCAGGGCTAGGTGACCAATTGGTGTTGTTTCCAGCCTATGACGTGGATGGGGTTGAACTGATGTGGTTCTGCGATCCACTCGATTGAGTGGCAGGATGGGTATGAACGAAACCAATGATGCCATCGACATGTGATCCCGTGGGAGGTTTTGTCGGGTCATGTGTGGGGCATGGGGAATTAGGAATAATGTCATATAATGTGCCAAATTGAGCATAGACTAGGTCTAGGTACTCAGCACGCGAGATGGCTTGTTCTTCCGTAACAACCCCTCCCATAGCAACATCTTTAGCAATGATGGATAATAATGAATTTGTAAACCAATTGTCGAGTAGCTGATACAGAATGGGAGACTTAATGATCTGACGTCTCCTTCTCCACTCATGAATATGATCAGAAATGTGAGTGGAGGTTGATTGTCGAAGAAACGTCAAAAGATCCGTGCCGATTTCAGAGTAGATTGGTAGTTGAAAATGGGTAAAAAAGGCCATAGGTAAAGATCTAAAATCAACAAAAGAGTGTGGCGGTAACTCGATGTACCACTTTGCGGCGGTACCAGTGAAGGTTCGTTGGAAAAGCCTCAGACGGATAGAATCATCCATTAAGGAGTTGGAGGAGCACCACATATGGTATGTCATTACGTGGCTCTTAGGATCCTCACCGGGTTTGCCGTCAAATTTGGGTATGTCCGATGGTAACTTCACAGGAATGGGTGACCAATTTATACCATATTGGATGGGGTCATTGGTAAAACATGAAAGATCTGGAAGATCTAATGTGGCCAGAAATGGTAACTGTCGGTTTGGCTGTGGATACTGGTAATATTGATAAGGCATATGGGTACCAATAGGATCATGGATCTGATTGATCATAAGGTCCTCCCATAGACGGTTGGCCATACAGAGGTGGTCCTCCCAGATTAGGAGGTAGACCTGAAGGGGGTCCTCCTCCGGAGTACGAGGTTCCTCCGTATGGTGGAGGTGGAGGTGGGACAGGTGGTGGGGGGGGGCGCCAACTGGAGGTCCAATTGGTGGAACATTATGATTCCCCCATAGGGTGTTCATATTTCTGGGATAAGGCAATCCAAGATAAATATTCCCTGGGTAATTTTCACCTATTGCGGTATTGTGATTACCCGGGTATGTATGCCCCCATGGGGGTTGGGTCCAAGTAGACGGTTCCCCCACGTGATACGCACAGGTTGTCCCATAGTTGGGAGTGAACTTCCAACCATGTTTTAGTTCATGTACGAAGGATATCCTCCGCTCACACTCTGTCCCCTAACTAGAGGTTGCCCCCTAGTTAGATTTTGTCCACTAACTAGGGGTTGCCCCCTAGTTAGATTTTGTCCACTAACTAGGGGTTGCCCCCTAGTTAGATTTTGTCCACTAACTAGGATTTGCCCCCCGGTTGAAGGATGTCCATGAATTGGAGTATGCCCAGTAAGCAGATCTTGACCACTAATCGTGGGTTGAACTGTGATCGTATGTTGACCACTAACTAGAGGGTAGTCTCCGCTCGAATTTAGAGGTGGAGGTGATGTTCCGGTTACAAAGTTAATGGTAGCTGAATGTTTTCCTCCAATCGTTGGGGTCAATAGGGTGGTAGAACTGAATGAATGATTTTGAGGTGTACTAGACGGAAAATAAGGTTGGCCTAGTTCATAGGTGGTCATAATGGGCGCAAATATTCCTGGTGAAGGGAGAGTAAAAGAATGTATAGGGGAGTGCTATTCAAAGGTGGCTACCTTCGGGGTGGGTCGGGGAGGAAAAATCTGGCACCTTAACCATTCTCCAAGTATCTGTAAACGTTCCATTGTCTTGTGGATTGGCGTGAGAAACTCATCGTTCAGGAGGGATTTGATAGGGAACATATGTGGCGGATTTTGCACAAGCGGAGGTGAACCAAAATCAGAAATAACATGACCTAAGGAGGTCCCCCAAAAAGATGCAATTGGACCAACAGAGGTCAATATCGGGTCGTCGGGTTGAGTGAAAATCCAATCGACGGTTCCAGGGTTACCTTCAAGCGAGTGGTGAAAAGATGTGTCATACGGAGGAGGTTGTTCCACCAACAATGGTCCTGTAGGATCAGTGATGGGCGGATTTATAGGAGGAGAAAAGTTTCCTCCTAAGGGATATGATTTCCTTCTTCGTGTGATCCAGATGTTGTGGGTTGATCCATTCTTGCTCCTGAGTTATCCTCCTGGCTCAGGGGATATTCAGGTGCCCAATTAAGTATTCTACGGGATCTTCTTATGGGTTGTTCAGCCAGGGTGGCTGATGAAAGGCTTCTCCTAAAAGTCTTCTAAAATAAAAACACACTTCAAGTCCTACTCAAGATAAAGCCACATGCAAACTTATATGATAGGTGGGATTAAAGTCTAGAACCTCAGAGGAGTATCAAGGCATCACAAATTGCGATATACTACAGGGTCCAACAGTAATACTTGACCCAATTTTTCAGAGCACTAACCAAGGAGGATTATGACCGTACCCCTGACCGTATTACCCAACTACTTGGAAGTACGTGCATAGTATCTCCCCGAGTGTTGTTCTCAATGTGTGTAATGTCCCTTATTAAGAATTTTATTAAAATTGCAATTTTCCACTTTTTTTCCCTAGTTCGACCTTTGACTAGTTTGGATCTCTAGGTCCCAAATTTGCCCCAAATGATCCCAAATCTTCTGAGAAGGTATATGAATGATATTAGAACATAAATATGTGTTTCAGGGATGCCTTTGGACCTTTAAAATACTTCTGCAAATCCTCTTTCAATTCTGATCAATGTAGGTAACTTGACTAGTAATTTGCCTTTGACTAGTATTGGTCTCTATGTCTCGAATTGACTCCAAATGCCTTCAAATCTTCAAGGAAGGTGTATGAATGATATTAAGACTTGAATATGATGTTCAGGGATGATATATGGCCACCAAAATACCTCTGCAAACTCTCTTAAGATTCTGGACCAAGTATGCAATTTTACTAGTAATTTGGGGTTCAAATCCCCCTGGGGTAAGTATTGAAAATGGCTTCCCAAATGCCTCCAAAGCCACTCAAATTTATGAACAGAGGTAGGTAATGTATTAAGGATGTTATTAAGGTCTCATGTGCACCATTAATTGATTATTATATCTGTTCCAACCCTCTCCCATTCAACTGCAAAAATCACCAATTCGACCCTTGGGGAAATGGCACTATTTCTTCTCCCAGTGCAATTAAACTAAGTAAAAATACTTCAAATGCTCAAGTACAGTACATGAAACTTGTAAAACACATCCATGGCAGTCCATTAATCACAAATTCATCAGAGAATCATCCATTCATTCGAAATCATCATCAATACATTGGTTCACAACAAGGTAGTGGGGAAATGGCATTGTTCTTCCATTAAAAATGAGATTCATACATTTCTACTTGGAATTTCGACCTGAAACTTTTTGGAGATGAAGAACAGAGTATTTACTTCATATTACAAAAGAAATTGGGCATTAAAAGCTTCCCCAAAGAGTACAATAGCTCACCAAAAACGCCCTCCCTCAAGGATCAAGAATATGCCATCAAAACCGGAAATGGTTGAAGGAGTGAGCTGCAATAGAAGAAACCATGAGCTGCCCTGTAGCTTACACCTGCAAATAAAGACTCCATTAAAGCTCCAAATGAAAGGTCTGAATGGCCTTTCCAATTGCCAACTTGGATGGGAATCTTTCACCCTCGAAATTGGCTAAAGCAAGAAACTAGTCATCCACTAGCTCTCCCTCTTCACAAATGCAATTGCAAATTCTACAAATGATCAAAAGCCATTCTCATACTTCATTTCTACATTTTATAACCAACATTAGCCTTCTAAGGGTCGAAATCCTCTCAATAGATTCAATAGATTTCCATTTAGGAAATATTCCACATTTGCCACTTGTCTCCTAGTTCCAACCTTCCATCTTCTCCCAAATTCGATTTTGAGTCTCTTTGGCTTCTCCAACTCCCAAATTCGCCTTATTTGAGCCTATTTTTGGGGCTGACATGTCATAGTGGTCAGATGTCAGAGGTCAGGTCTGCAATTTGTCATAGTTGTCATAGATGCTCCATCATTGGTGTCATAGGGGCTAGGGAATCTAGCCCAAGTGTCCACAAACTTCCACTTTGACTCTTTATCTTCCATGGAGGTTACCAATCCTTCCCAATTCGACCTAATATGCTCAATGACATCTTTTATGACTTACCAACTCACCCAAGAGTGTTCACATTCCCATTAATTCGAATTTGCAAAAGAGAGATACCATGTATTATGAAAAATCAAGCTAGTGTGGGTCCCACATCCTCCATATGTCTCCAAAACCATTTGTCACTTAGGATTTCTCTTGAATTTCTTTATTCACTCTATTTATTAAATACTTGAACCCTTCTAATGTCTAAACATCATTTATTATCCCCCTTATTCCAAATCCCAAAGCTTCCACCCCAAACCTAGGAAACTAGTAATTTTCCTCCTTGGCAATTATTTGACCCTTAACATCAATTTTACAAACTCTAATGAATATGGATAATGTGATTAGGCCATTGTGACCCAATTCCAAATTTGGGACATGACAAATCCTCCCTTCCCAATATTGCTTGTCCTCAAGCAATTTCAAACATGGGTGTTGAAGAACCTGCTTTCTGTATAATTCTTTGAAGTTGCCATTGAATTGCCAAACCTTGAGTCTTTGAGTTTCCATGAATATTTTAGAGAGGAACCGCCATGCTTGCTGCTGCAATACTCTGATTAAAATCACTTTATTAAGTGGGGAATCCATCTCCCATACTGCTTGCTTCCCCAAAAAAAATGAAACCAATGAGACAAAAATTATTCCAGGGTCCCATTGCTTGTATTGCACCCAACAATTAAGAGTGCTCTCCAACCTACACCATTAGATAAGAGGATTCCTGGATCCCATTTTCTTGTATGCATTTTTCCAAACATCATGAGTACCAAATATATATCATCAAAGTACATAACAACATAATGAAAATGTACATCAAGGATATGCTTCATCAAAGAGTCATGAGAGTGCTTATACCTCCAAGCAAGTGGACCACCATTTTCCAAGTGCATACAAGCTTCAAGTGACCAATCAAATCTGCTCCAATGACATAGGTGAGGATCCCATGTCCTATAATGCTGCTCCAAAAGGATGTGATATGCATCAAAATATTCAACCATGTATTCTTTCATCCAAGAAGTGAATGAAGAATCTCCACTAAAATCTGAACCAAATAATGAGCAGAAAAAACAAGGAGACTTCAAATGACTCAAAGAAGTCTCACCCATACATCCATGAATGTGAGAATAATAAAGATGTAACAAGGTATGTGGCTGCCAACAAAAATGTTCTCTCATCATAAATCTATTCACCCAAGTGTTGGATGAAGTTCCTCTAACATCAAATAAACCCAGTGTTGAGCAAGAAAAACCATGAGTCTTCAAGTGACTCAAATCCATATCATAGGTGCATCCATGTAGATGTGAATCATCATAAAGTGACAAATGATGCTGCTGCAAATGTGAATAAGAATGTGCTCCAACCATGTCATCATAAAAGTTAAATCTAGGAGTTCCATACTCCTCATGTGGCACCATCAAAAAGAACCCTTTCACCCATACTTCATTGAGACTAATGTTGCAAAACATGGAATTGTAGGATGTAGGAGAATGAACTAACTCACCCAAATGATAAAAAAGTGCAGAAGTTTCATCATGGGAAGGATCCATAGGGGTAGTATCATGCAGCTCCTTCAAAAGTATGAACTCTTTGTCATAGTTTGGTTCCAATGTAGAGGAATCATGCTCTTCTTTAAAAATTGCATAACCTTCATCAAGAGACAATTCAAGTTCCTCTTCCACCACATCAAGTGTTTGGATCTCTTCAAGTTCATCTTCAAACACATCAAGAACATTCAAATTTCCACATTTCTCATGATCCACCATGTCATGAGAATCCTCCAAACAATCTACCATTTGACAATCTGAAACATAGGAGGAAAAACAAGTATCTTGCAAATTTTCAAGAAGTTGCTCATTTTGAATTGTGAGCTTATGCTTATCCTCATTATTCTTCAAGTATGCATCATGTAACAATTCATTAAGCTCAAACAAATGGTTTCTATCAAAAATCAAAGACATGAAATTACCTTTGATGTGGCACATTGCTCTTTGAATCTTCTCCATGTCTTCAAGGAAGGATGTTTCCTCCAATGAAGTAGCTCTCCAACAAGAATTTGACACCAATGCTTGAGTGTCATGGAGAATGTTGAGGGACTCTTGGATCTTCTTTTCATTCATCTTTAAGGACCCTTCAAGAAAATGAGGCTCTTGCAAATGAACCTCCTTATCTTCTTCATTTTTTCTTGGACCAACTTCATGAAGCTCAAGTGGTGATGGGGAAGTTGATCTTGGTTCTTCTTCAACTGCTGCAAGGTCTTCATTATCATGCTTAATGGAACTTGGGCTTGCAGCAACACTTTCAAAAGTGATCTCTATGTCACCAACATAGAGGTGTGAGCACCCATTAGTAGGTACTCCTTCATAGTTTAAGCATCCATCAGTAGATGCTCTTTGGTTCATGTCTAAGCTAGAAGGTGTCTCGAAATGATCTTCCATATTTTCAATAGAATTTTCTTCATGATCTTGTGATGTCTCTTCCTTTTGCTCCTTCAAGCAAGCTGATGCATTTTGCCCCTTGGTTTCCTTAAAATCAATAATTTTTTCCACAAGTTCAATAGAAAACAATTCAAATCCTTCCTTAAGTTGCTTGGTCATATCTTCAAATATTGTTTTCATAATTTTTATATGCTCCTCACCATCATATGAGGCTCCCTTTTCATCCCTAGTCATAGTTTCCTCAAAAAATTTGCTCTTCTTCTCCTACTTTTTTTTTTTTTCAACAAAAGCACTTTTGGTTTCAATATTTAATGGTGGTACCTGAATTATTGTCCTCATGAATATTATACCACATCAGGTGCCAATATCATGCTCTGATACCACTGTAATGTCCCTTATTAAGAATTTTATTAAAATTGCAATTTTCCACTTTTTTTCCCTAGTTCGACCTTTGACTAGTTTGGATCTCTAGGTCCCAAATTTGCCCCAAATGATCCCAAATCTTCTGAGAAGGTATATGAATGATATTAGAACATAAATATGTGTTTCAGGGATGCCTTTGGACCTTTAAAATACTTCTGCAAATCCTCTTTCAATTCTGATCAATGTAGGTAACTTGACTAGTAATTTGCCTTTGACTAGTATTGGTCTCTATGTCTCGAATTGACTCCAAATGCCTTCAAATCTTCAAGGAAGGTGTATGAATGATATTAAGACTTGAATATGATGTTCAGGGATGATATATGGCCACCAAAATACCTCTGCAAACTCTCTTAAGATTCTGGACCAAGTATGCAATTTTACTAGTAATTTGGGGTTCAAATCCCCCTGGGGTAAGTATTGAAAATGGCTTCCCAAATGCCTCCAAAGCCACTCAAATTTATGAACAGAGGTAGGTAATGTATTAAGGATGTTATTAAGGTCTCATGTGCACCATTAATTGATTATTATATCTGTTCCAACCCTCTCCCATTCAACTGCAAAAATCACCAATTCGACCCTTGGGGAAATGGCACTATTTCTTCTCCCAGTGCAATTAAACTAAGTAAAAATACTTCAAATGCTCAAGTACAGTACATGAAACTTGTAAAACACATCCATGGCAGTCCATTAATCACAAATTCATCAGAGAATCATCCATTCATTCGAAATCATCATCAATACATTGGTTCACAACAAGGTAGTGGGGAAATGGCATTGTTCTTCCATTAAAAATGAGATTCATACATTTCTACTTGGAATTTCGACCTGAAACTTTTTGGAGATGAAGAACAGAGTATTTACTTCATATTACAAAAGAAATTGGGCATTAAAAGCTTCCCCAAAGAGTACAATAGCTCACCAAAAACGCCCTCCCTCAAGGATCAAGAATATGCCATCAAAACCGGAAATGGTTGAAGGAGTGAGCTGCAATAGAAGAAACCATGAGCTGCCCTGTAGCTTACACCTGCAAATAAAGACTCCATTAAAGCTCCAAATGAAAGGTCTGAATGGCCTTTCCAATTGCCAACTTGGATGGGAATCTTTCACCCTCGAAATTGGCTAAAGCAAGAAACTAGTCATCCACTAGCTCTCCCTCTTCACAAATGCAATTGCAAATTCTACAAATGATCAAAAGCCATTCTCATACTTCATTTCTACATTTTATAACCAACATTAGCCTTCTAAGGGTCGAAATCCTCTCAATAGATTCAATAGATTTCCATTTAGGAAATATTCCACATTTGCCACTTGTCTCCTAGTTCCAACCTTCCATCTTCTCCCAAATTCGATTTTGAGTCTCTTTGGCTTCTCCAACTCCCAAATTCGCCTTATTTGAGCCTATTTTTGGGGCTGACATGTCATAGTGGTCAGATGTCAGAGGTCAGGTCTGCAATTTGTCATAGTTGTCATAGATGCTCCATCATTGGTGTCATAGGGGCTAGGGAATCTAGCCCAAGTGTCCACAAACTTCCACTTTGACTCTTTATCTTCCATGGAGGTTACCAATCCTTCCCAATTCGACCTAATATGCTCAATGACATCTTTTATGACTTACCAACTCACCCAAGAGTGTTCACATTCCCATTAATTCGAATTTGCAAAAGAGAGATACCATGTATTATGAAAAATCAAGCTAGTGTGGGTCCCACATCCTCCATATGTCTCCAAAACCATTTGTCACTTAGGATTTCTCTTGAATTTCTTTATTCACTCTATTTATTAAATACTTGAACCCTTCTAATGTCTAAACATCATTTATTATCCCCCTTATTCCAAATCCCAAAGCTTCCACCCCAAACCTAGGAAACTAGTAATTTTCCTCCTTGGCAATTATTTGACCCTTAACATCAATTTTACAAACTCTAATGAATATGGATAATGTGATTAGGCCATTGTGACCCAATTCCAAATTTGGGACATGACAATGTGTTTCAACGCCAAGACGAACAATGGTTGACTCAGATAGTTTTAGGAATCCTAGTGGGGTGTCCCGATATACTCAAGGTACATGGGAGCTCCAATCCGTAGTAGTGCTATCTAATGCACAACCGTATGACAAGAGCCTTCCTATATATTGTCGAGTACATGAAGTACCTTTCTATATACCCGAAGGTACGTGAAAGGCCGTTCGATATACCAACTGGTACATGGAATAACTACAAGTCCCAGGGATGTAGTGCAGGCAGATAACGACAACTGCAACATTTTAAGACGTTGGAACACGTCTCTACCCTATCACATGAGTTTCTATAAAAAAATTAACCTAGCCTACCGCTTGATTTTATCTTGTACGGTTAGGTGAATGCATGAAGTGTAGACTTGTAAAGTAAACAAGATTCACAACTAAGCTAAATGAAGTGCAAGTCTTTCGTTTTTCTTTTCAATGAAAACTAGCTAAAAGAAGGAGAAATATTTTCTTTTCCTAAAGTAAATGAACAACATATGATTCCTACTTTCCTCTCCAATTTAACCAAAATACTACAAACAATCTTTCATTTAACCCAACAAAATGAAAACAACACGCCAAGCCAAACATATTTTTTCTTTTTTCTTTTCAACTAAGCTAGATCTATGAGCAAAATGAAAAGATGAAATTCCTCCTTTTGATTGCACTAACTTCAATTTGAAAATAAAGAACAAAAGAAGTGAAAGGGAAATAATAAATATGAGAGCATTCACTAGATTTTTCAATACTTCGAGAAGGCCTAAATTCACTTAATACTTTCAAGGAGATGGAGATGAACTTTTCAAAACCAAGAGAACATAAGCATTGACAATTTTTTCTGCTTTTTCAAAGTTTCTTAAACAACTATCATGTTATCACCAGAGTTGAACCTAGACTACTGGGGTTCAAGCCTAGAGAAATCTTAAGAGTAAATACAAGATAACTGGAAAATAATTCTATTGCTATGGAATTTGGTGGTAGGTAAACAACTATTACAGAAATCAAGCATATTAAAATATCAAACAGCAGGGAATGTATGAGTATCATGGATATTAATAGGACAGAGCTATGAGCATAACATTGTGAAAGAAGTGAATCAAGTTCTGTATTCAAGCATTAAATATAGTTGCATATTAATCAAGAGAATCATGGCATGGATTGATAAGACCACACAAAGACAGAATAATGATAACATGTAACACAATTATTAAAACAGAATAGGCTCATATGATCACAATCATTTCAAGATAGCTATTTCATATTAATATAAAGCAAAACATATACATGCCTGCAATTTGAGCTTAGAATATGACTTCCATAATATGTTCCAACCCCTATCATATTTCATCAGTGTCTGTTATATACAAAATTCTTCAAAGTTTGAAACAGTTTTGAGATCCTATTTTCATGGATCGACCTTCTCAAAAATAGTAAAGTATTTAAACTTTAAACTTTAAAACTAGACAAGTGTAATCAAAACAAAAACAACTCTTATCTATTACTAGCTGTCGAATTCTATCATCTCTGAACCAACTAAGTTAGATCTTCGACAAACTAAAGACTTTTGGAAGCTTCTGCTAGGACAGTCATATCACTCAGAACCTGGGAACTCTTTTGCAACCTAGAGTATTCAACATCTTTGTTCTGCTCTCGATTATGCAATTCCTTGTTTTGGATCTTCATTTGTTCATATTGTTTCTGAATGGCCCTTTTCTCCTTTAAGATGTCTTTGGATATAAAAACAATCTTTTGATAATCAATCTCCTTTTCCTCTAAATCTTCTCGTAATCTTTTGTTGGCAGACATCATATTTTCATTTATGCTTTGAAGATATTTATTCTACTCATTGTAAGATTGTAAAGACTTCTTAATTTGATTTAACTCTGAAATTACTTCAGTTTCTTCGATATCCATAAAAGCTTCATCCAATTACAAAGATTTCAAAACTGATCCATTTTCATTCTCAAAATAAGCTTGTTTATTTATGCAAATCGCTTCAGGTATATACCCTGCATTCCCTTGAAGATCTATGAAATTTTCATTTTCTGAGAAGTGCCCTTCCTTTGATACCTGTATGTTTTCTTCACTAAAAGAATCATTCATAACAACAAGTTCACTACCCCTTACAGAGCTATGCAACAACTTCATCTCTACTTCCAATTTGCTTCTTAACCTGGTCCTTGGTTTTAAATTCAAGTCTTTCACGTTTAGGGTTTTAGCCTGTGTTTCTTCCTCCGAGCTTGGATGTTTTATAATAATGCTAAGCATGCCAGGGTTCTTTAAATCTTCTTTCATTTGCTTAACCAATGTTTCCCCTGTAACTGACACCTCTGGAAACAAATCATTTGCAACATTAGATTCCTCTGCAAGATCTTTACCTTCGGCTGCAACCTGCTTGGTCTATTCTGCAAGCTTCTTATTCTGCTCACTCACGTCCTCTATTTTCTTGCCTGAACTCTCTGAATTCTTTCATTTTCCCTTTTCTTTAGCAAGCTTTTGCTTTTTTGCTTCAAACTCTTATTCAAGAAGAAAACTATCCCAATTTCACCCATTCTTATTCAAGTGAGAAATTATCAGTAACTTAATCAAACCCTGATGGAAAATGGAATGGGAAGTATGTTCTGGATGGGTCTGAAACCATGCAATCATCCTTTGCAAACTTTTGAACAAATAAAATGGTAAATTGAGATTCAGACTTCCACTAAGGTGCATTAGCAGTCGTAAATGACACCTAAGCACTCTGTCATAACAACCCTCACAAGTTATATAATTTTGCACCATTTCTAATGGAATCTGCCAATCTGGCTTAAGCTTGCTTATATGAATACCATTTTTCCAATTTAACTTCTCAAACCCTGGTAACAGAAACTCACCATAATCTCCTTCAAACTCTTACTGTTTAAACCATTTTTGTCCCTGTGCCGGAACACTGATGGCCTCTGCAATAGATTCCTCATCGACCGTAACCTTTAAGCTTTTAAAATCCACAACTCCATCTCTGTAATTTTTAATAAAATATTTGGCCACCTAAGCATTGTAGCCCTGCAATCTCTGACAAAAAGAAAACCATCCAGCATCTTTCATTAGCTGCGCTGATCTTGGAAACTGGGTGATCCATTGTATATTGTCTGGATCGAGCCTACAAATCAAACCTCCGGGCCTCTTCTTCACCATGCTGTGTGAGCTTTCATCCATATTTACCCTAAATATTTCGAAGATTCCATACAATGCAGGCTAAAACAGGGTCAAATTACACAATGACAAAATATTACAGGGTTAGATTAAAAGCTTAAGAATCGTTGTCCATCATGTGTGATGATATCGATGCCCGTGGGTATGACTTTGAAATGAACATTTGATACTTAGAGACTGCCATGATTCCAATGGTCCATGACTGTACTGTATATGCTTTAATGAATAAGCATGGCTCATTAAAATCATAGTACAAGGTCTTTCCACCCGTATCCATCAATGAGTGTGCACATTTTATCACTGGCAGCGTTACTACCCTTAACATTTTAATATATGCTGCCATGCTACAACGCATTAATCAAATGAATAATATCAATGTTCTAAGCATGATATATTAATTGAAATAGCATTTAATCAAGAAATAAGACCCCTTTTGAAAATCAATATGAACAATGAGCCTTGTTTTATTTTAATAAGTGAAACATTTAAATCACAAACAAACTAGGGAAAAAATAAAAAGAAAGCAAACAAGGATTCTAAAGGAAAACTAAGTTGGAAAAAGAAAATTTACTATACAAAGTTGGACATTCTAAAGTAAATATAGAAAAAAACCCTAGAGATAACATCTGGCTCCGATTGGGGATAAAGTTCTCCTTGTGAGACTTTAAGAACACTTTGACCTGTGCCTTCTGAAATCTGCTAGAATCACATTTTTGTCTTATTGGGATGGAGTCTATTCAAAACCTTAAATGATATGTACAATGAATATGTACAGTGAAATTCTCCACCTTAATATGTATGAAACAATTTTAGAAATCGTCCATTTACTGGACTTGCAAGTTCATCACCATTCAAGGTCTGTAAAACAAAAGTATTATTTCCCAAAATCTTGACAACTATGAATGGTCCCAATCACAAATTTTCAAACTTCCCATGTTTACCTTTGTCCTCATTTCTAGCATCCCACCTTAGCACTGCATCACCAATTGAGAAAACATCTATTTTTATCTTCTTATCAAAGCTCTCTTTCACCTTTTTTCTGTGCACTTCAACTTTTTCCATAATGGATTCTCTTTCTTGTTGCAACTGGATGATCTGAAACATTCTTCTTCTTTTTTCTTTAGGTTCTTCCTCAGTTTCCTGCAAAAATTTAATTACTGGAGAGGCTAATTGAACAAGAAATAATGCATCCACTTCATATACCAGCTGAAAAGGGGAAGTTCCAATTGATTTTTTAATAGTGACCTTGTCTGCCCATAGAGCAAATCTTAATTTGGTGTCCCAATTTCTTTTATTTTCCAATAACATTTTTTTGATACTAGTCACAATACTTTTATTACTGGATTCTGCTAATCCATTACCTTGGGGGTAATAAGGTGTAAACTGTCTCAAGCTAATATTATTTTCTTCATAAAATTTTATCATTTTTCTAGATTTAAATGTTGGAGCATTATCAGTGATTAACTTTCTTGGACATCCAAATCGACTGAGAATATTGTCTTGAAGAAAATTAATGATAACTTGGTCTGTTTCATTCCTTGTTGGGATTGCCTTTATCCATTTGGTAAAAAATCCCGTTGCAGTTAAAATCCATTTATGTTGGCCACTAGATGGAGGATGGATCTCACCTATAAAGTCTAAACCCCACTGTTGAAATGGAGCATTTACTGCTATAGGTTTTAAGGGTAAAGACTGTAATTTATGCTTACCTGCAAACTTTTGGCACTCCATACAGGCTCTGACTTGATGATACACATCTTTAAAAAGGGAAGGCCAATAGTAACCTGCTCTCAAAATTTTGAATGCAATAGATTTCCAGTATTTGTGTCCCCCACAAACATCATGATGTAACTCTGCAATGACAGCATCAGATTCTGCTTTATCCAAACATTTCAACAATATACCTCCAGGATCTTTCCAGTATAAGACTTGATCAACTAAAACATATTTGAGAGCTTTCAGTTTTAAAGATCTACACTCATTCTTATTCAAATATGGAGGACATTGTAAATGCAGCAAGAAATATACAATTTTTTCATACCATGGAGAATCAAAATACCTACTGTAAATATGTTCCTCATTCTGCTCTGCTGACACATCCTGTTCTGAACTTTTAGCCATTAGATGAAGATTTAATACCTGACAATTTTATTCTGCTAGAAGCTTGGCTAAACCCTGCCCTTTTACCAATTTGGTAGGTTTAATGTCAACATCATACTCCATAACTTTGGCTATCCATCTGCCTCTTTTGCCTTCACTGTCAGGCTGTACTAATATTTCCTTAACTGCTGAATTTGGAACACAGGCCAAATTTTTTGAATGCAAAACATAAATTTTGAAAAACTTAAGAGCTTTCACCAGTGCATATGCTTGCTTTTCCATTGTATTATATTTAAGCTCTGAGTCTCTTAATGTTTTGCTGAAGAAAGAAATTGGTTGTTCCAAGCCATCTGTATTCTTTTGGAGTAAAACAACAGCTATAATATCTTCAGATGCAAATGAGAAAATTGCAAAATATTTAGTATAATCAGGAGCTGTTAAAAATGGTGCATCTATGAGTGCCTGCTTTATCCTTTCAAATGATTTTATAGCCTGATCTGACCACTTAACTTCCCTATCCTTTTTAAGCATCTCAGTGATATGTTTAATAATCTCTGCAAAATTAGGAATAAACCATCTTAAGAAATTGATTTTCCCAATAAAAGATTGAATTTCCTTTTTTTATTTCTGGGGATAGTGATTTTCAAGATAGCCTTTATTCGTTCTGGATCTATCTTTATTCCTTCAGCAGAAACTATATGGCCCAAGAGTTTGTCCTCTGTCATGGAAAAATGAGACTTTTTGGGTTAAGTGACAAACCAAATTTTCTGCATTTAATGAAAGTTTGTTTTAAATGCTTCAAATGATCATCATCAAACTTAGAAAAAACTGTGATATCATCCTGATATATGACAACAAATTTTTCATTCTCACCCACAAAGGCTATGTCCATTTCCCTTTGAAATGTGGCACCTGCGTTCATGAGCCCAAAAGGCATCTTATCATACATAAATGTACCCCAGGGGGTTGTGAATGTTGTCTTCTCTTTGTATTCCGGCTGTATTGCAATCTGGTTATAACCAGAAAACCCATCAATCATTGAAATTCTCTGGGAACCTACCACTCTTTGCAGAATATGATCAATTTTAGGCAATGAATAATTATCTTTAAGGAAACATCTGTTCAAGTTGCGGAAATCTACACAGATCCTTATCTCTCCATTTTTCTTGCGTATTGGCACAAGATTTGCTACCCAAGATGAATACCTGAGAGGCACAATAGTTTTTGCATCCAATAATTTTTTCACTTCCTTTTCAATAACTGGCAGTAATGCTGGATTAAGCCTTCGAAGTTTCTGTTTAAAAGGCTTAGTGTTTGGTTTCAATGGGATCTTATGCTGGATAATGCTAGCATCATAAGTTCTAAGATCCTCATATGACCAAGCAAAAATGTCCACAAATTCCTTCAGCAAACTGATGTATCTTTTCCTTTCCTTTTCTGAGAGTGTCTTAGATATTCTGATAATTTTAGGTTCAGCTTCATAACCAATATTACAACTTAAAACACTTTCTTCAGTGGTTTTTACAGTAGATTTCAACAAGGTATCATCTTTGGAAAACAACCTTTCAAGTGGGACCAGTCCTTTAGGAATGAAATTACTTTTTAAATCAACAATTTTCTGATCAGCAATTGAATTTTATGTATAAGCAATAAATTCAGCCATATCGACATCCTCATCTTGATCAACCCAATCATCAGCAAATTCTTCTGTCAATTCTAAAAACTCCTTTATCTCCTGATCATCCTGAAAGACTTTCCAGTGTTTGATGTCATTTGGAACAAATGGCCTGTATCTCACATCAATGGGATACTTCAAATGTGTTAATTTTGGAACTTTGAAGTAAGATGTTGCCAAAGCTAGTGAGTCTGTTGTCTGATTATAATCTCTTGGGATATAGGTTATATTGAAAGCTAAGAAGAAATTATCTATCAAATCCTAAACTTCATTTCTATAGACTTTCAACAATTTCTGTTTTACCTGATAAACATCCTTACCCTACTGAACAATCAATTCGGAGTCGCCAAATACAACAAGCTTTTGAATATTTAAATCTTTTGCAGCTCTGAATCCCAGAACCAATGCCTCATATTCAACAGTATTATTAGTTGTTTGAAATTCTAGCTTGTACATGAGAGAAATAATTTCACCTCCAGTAGAAATGAGCACAACAACTGCTCCTGCTCCTTCCTTACTTGATGCTCCATCAAAATACATTTTCCATATACCTTCTTGCTCTTCCTTCTTTTGCTGAATAGGATTATCTTTCTACACTTGCAAAACCTCTGTAGAATCATCATTCTGAACTTGTAACACACCTGTAACATCATCATTCAAATGTAACATGCAAGAACCCATATCTTCCTGTATTGAATAAATAGGATGGTTTGTAGGGTTCTTATCATCACTTACCAAGAATGTCAGCTGCACTTCTCTAGAAAGCCTTCTTTATTATCCTCCAAATATAGGTACTAAAGCATAAGATAAATCCATCTGAAGGGTTCATCCTACCCTTTTTTCCCATGACCATGATAACAACATACCAAATCTAGGAGCTATATCAGCTACAACAACATCCATAAGTATACTTTTCATGGGCAGCTGTGCAAGGCTAACAACCAGATCTTTGATGACCCCTAGACATTTCACTGCCCTATAATCAAAGGTATACAAGTCATGATAAGGTTTAGTAACAGAAAGCCCTAAAGCTTCCATGACTACCTTAGGTATGAGATTATGTGAAGCACCTGAATCTAGGAGACAATTATGCAACATTTGATCATGAATAGTGAGTGTGATATAAAATGGAGGATAAACAAATTTAGCATCTAGATGATCAGCTGTTTTTGAACCAGTACTAATAGTTGGATTTTCATCTTGCAAATTAATCACATTTGAAGGAATGGAGGCAGCTGAAGAATTCAAAATTTTAAGAGTAGGCTCTCTGTATGATTTGCTCCTAACCAGCTCAGTCAGTGGAATAGGAATCTTAATTTTGTTGATTTCATATTCTAAATTAAAATTAACAAGCTTGCCTAACTCTTCTTTTTCTGTGACTTTATTCTTATCCTTTTGTGTCTCTTGCTTTTTCTCAAAAGGCAAATGTTCTTTAGTAGGAAAAGTCCTTACCTTCTTTTTGCCAATTGCTGCTTGCTTCACTCCTAACCTGAGACCATATGACTTATATTGTGCTTCCTGATAAATTTTTGTTTCCTGCTCAAAACAATTTGACTCATAATAATCTGCCAGCTTTGCATCATGATAATCAGCTTTAGTTACAAAATTAGAAGAAGAAAAATCATCTAATTGATTAATATCAGGCTCTAAATCTTCAACTTCTTCTGCTGGTGTTTCATAAGCCTCATCATCCCTTATCAAATTGTTTTGAAAAGGTGGATGTACCCTTTGTTCTTCATTGTCTCTTATCTCCCTTTGAATATCATTATTCCTTCTTTCTCTTGGAATAAACCTAGGGGGAAAAGGGCATCTAAATTGATTTGGGTTTCTATTATCATTTTCCTGAGAAGGCCTATTTTGACTTCTATTTTCTGTTTCCAATTTATTAATCTTTGCAGATAGATTTTTTATGATTTTATTCATTTCATCCATCTTACTGTCTGAGGGCCTTCCTAAAGAAGTAGATGGAATCATTTCCTTTTTTCCCTTTCTATCAAACATTTGACACTCTGCCTCTTATTTCAGTTTATTTGAAGCAAGTATGTTGGATTCAACTTCTAAGGCTGCTTCCTGCATATTCAAGAGAGACAAAGATTTTCTTTCCCTTAACCATAAATAAAATTGATAATCAAAAGCATTTGCATAAGTTAACTTTGCTGATGTTTCAGTAGGTTTTATTTCAGCTGGAATCCTACTGTACATTTTGTTGAAACGTTTAGAAAAATATCCAACAGGCTCATCCTTCTTTCTTTTCAGTGCTCCAAACTCTGTGATGTAATACATGTAATCTTTAGTATCTTCCCATTGTTTCATGAACACTTCTTCTAAAGCATCAATACCATCTATAGAGTTTGGTGGCAATTCTCTAAACCATTTTCGTACTTCGCCATCTAGACTTTGAACAAAAACCCTCATCCACACATCTTGATGTTCAAAATTATGATTATCAACATATCTAAGGTATGTGTTCCAGTGCTCCTTTGCTGTAACACCTCCTTGACCATTGAATCTCGGGAGATATTTCTGATAGTCTCCACTTGGGAGAGCATTTAAAGGCTGAGGTAATACTAGAGGGGCATATCTAGCTTCCATCATAGCAGCCATTCTATCTGGAGGTTGACCAGCCATATTTGGTGGATTAGATATCTGTGAAGAAGATGGTTGATTTTGTGGAGATGGTGGTTTAGTATGTGGAGGAGATGACACTTCAATTTTCAATTGGCCAATAAGAATTATGCTTGTAAGAGGTATATAAGGTGTTGTCAAAGACTTTAAAGTGAAGGTTTCCTCTGGTATATGCTTATGTTCAGAAGTCAGAGGATTTGAATAAACCTCAAAATCATCAATCTGAGTAGGTTTAAATTCTTTGATTTCAAGGATGCACACATATAAACCTAATTTTCTTTCTTCTTGAGTATCCAAAAATTCAGAAGGTATAGTTATAGCTGAAGAATACTGAGGGTTACTGAATGATGGGAAACCGACTTTCTTTTTTCTAGCTCCTCTTAGAATCCTTTCTGGATCAGAAACCCCCGAGTGCAGAGGAGATGAAGGATTTCCTCGAGTCCCTATCTGTCTTGAAGCCACTGTAACTTTCTAAAATACAAGGTGAATGTGTAGCCTGCAAATAAATTATACTGATCTTGTCACCCTCCAAAATTAGATATAAAGATGTAAAATACCCAGGGAAGATGTACTTTCATTTCTCTGTCCCCGGCAACGACGCCAAAAGATGTTATCACTAGAGTTGAACCTAGACTATTAGGGTTCAAGCCTAGAGAAATCTTAAGAGTAAATACAAGATAACTGGAAAATAATTCTATGGCTATGGAATTTGGTGGTAGGTAAACAACTATTACAGAAATCAAGCATATTTAAATATCAAACAACAAGGAATGTATGAGTATCATGGATATTAATAGGACAGAGCTATGAGCATAACTTTGTGAAAGAAGTGAATCAAGTTCTGTATTCAAGCATTAAAGATAGTTGCATATTAATCAAGAGAATCATGGCATGGATTGATAAGACCACACATAGACAGAATAATGATAACATGTAACACAGTTATTAAAACAGAACAGGCTCATATGATCACAATCATTTCAAGATAGCTATTTCATATTAATATAAAGCAAAACATATACATGCCTGCAATTTGAGCTTAGAATCTGACTTCCATAATATGTTCCAACCCCTATCATATTTCATCAGTGTCTATTATATACAAAATTCTTCAAAGTTTGAAACAGTTTTGAGATCCTATTTTCATGGATCGACCTTCTCAAAAATAATAAAGTCTTTAAACTTTAAACTTTAAAACTAGACAAGTGTAATCAAAACAAAAACAACTCTTATCTATTACTAGCTGTCGAATTCTATCATCTATGAACCAACTATCTTAGATCTTCGACAAACTAAAGACTTTTGGAAGCTTCTGCTAGGACAGTCATATCACTCAGAACCTGGGATCTCTTTTGCAACCTGGAGTATTCAGCATCTTTGTTCTGCTCTCGATTCTGTAATTCCTTGTTATGGATCTTCATTTGTTCATACTGTTTCTGAATGGCCTTTTTCTCCTTTAAGATGTCTTTGGATATAAAAACAATCTTTTGATAATCAATCTCCTTTTCCTCTAAATATTCTCGTAATCTTTTGTTGGCAGACATCATATTTTCATTTATGCTTTGAAGATATTTATTCTGCTCCTTGTAAGATTGTAAAGAATTCTTAATTTGATTTAACTCTGACATTACTTCAGTTTCTTCTATATCCATAAAAGCTTCATCCACTTGCAAAGATTTCGAAACTGATCCATTTTAATTCTCAGAATAAGGTTGTTTATTTATGCAAAATGCTTCAGGTATATACCCTGCATTCCCTTGAAGATCTATGAAATTTTCATTTTCTGATAAGTGCCCTTCCTTTGATACCTGTATGTTTTCTTCACTAAAAGAATCATTCACAACAACAAGTTCACTACCCCTTACAGAGCTATGCAACAACTTCATCTCTGCTTCAAATTTGCTTATTAACCTGGTCCCTGGTTTTAAATTCAAGTCTTTCACGTTTAGGGTTTCAGCCTGTGTTTCTTCCTCCGATATTGGATGTTTTATAACAATGCTAAGCATGCCAGGGTTCTTTAAATCTTCTTTCATTTTCTTAACCAATGTTTCCCCTGTAACTGACACCTCTGGAAACAAATCGTTTGCAACATTAGATTCCTCTGCAAGATCTTTACCTTCGGCTGCAACCTGCTTGGTCTGTTCTACAAGCTTCTTATTCTACTCACTCGCGTCCTCTGTTTGCTTGCATGAACTCTCTGACTTCTTTCCTTTTCCCTTTTCTTTAGCAAGCTTTCACTTTTTTGCTTCAAACCCTGATTCAAGAAGAAAACTATCCCAATTTTTCCCATTCTTATTCAAGTGAGAAATTATCAGCAACTTAATCAAACACTGATGGAAAATGGAACAGGCAGTATGTTCTGGATGGGTCTAAACCCATGCAATCATACTTTTCAAACTTTTGAACAAATAAAATGGTAAATTGAGCTTCAGACTTCCACTAAGGTGCATTAGCAGTCGTAAATGACACCTAAGCACTCTGTCATAACGACCCTCACAAGTTATATAATTTTGCACCATTTCTAATGGAATCTGCCTAAAGGAAAGGAGCGTCAAAATTACAGTGATGCAAGGATAGAACTGCCCAGGTGCGTCGGGCGAAAACCACCATTGAAAAAATAAAAAATCCCAAGAACAAAAAGGTAAGTGGCTAAGGTAAATATCCCAATCAGAGACTGGATCACCCAGTAACTCTCTTAGAAACAGATTCAAGAGAAGGAGGCAATTTAGAGGCTATTGGAAGAAAAAACCAAGAAAACATAAATTACAATCAAATCAAAGACTATGGGCCTGAACTCCCCAGTATGGTCACCAATTTTCTTTGCGGACAATCCGTCAGTGTAGACACTAACTGATCTCCCTAGTCCAAATGGTTCGGATCTAGAACAAAATTAATACAAAACACAGACATATTTCCTAGATTAACCAAAATTGCAAGAGGTATGGAAGGATGGCTTACCTTATGATTGTAATTCTATCTCCTCGCTTGGTGTAGATCCTGATCTTCATACCTTCAACTGCAAAACAATACACAACAAATGGAAATATGCAAATACCAATAGCATGCAAATATAAATCAATCTAAACTAGTAGTCAAAGAAGCTAACTCTAAAGACCTTAGAACAATAACTTTTTTATGGAAATAATATGTATTACTGTAAGTATAAGAAGCACATAGGGAGATATTACAATCGAGATTTGACATCGTAACTCATTCCAAATGATCCTAGCCTCAAATATCCAAGATTTTGCCTCCTAATGGATGAAAGGGAACAAACTCTAGCAGAATTTCACCAGCATTTAAGTCCTCTATCTTTTCTCCTCCCTAACCATGGAGAGAGGGTTTGTATTTATAGGCATAAAGGGATATGAGAGGTTGAGAATTTGTGGGAGAAGCTCAAGGGATCATCCCAAAAGGTAAGGTGATTGATTGCCACCCTTCCTAGTTCATAGGGATAAGCTTCCACATAACCATGGGTTCTAGAAGCCACTCGAAGCTTCTTTTTATCCTTTTAAACCAACAATGTCACACTTTGTACACAGGAAACACGCATGTTTGGAGGGTGATGCACCTTGTCCAAAGGCATAAGGTGTCACTGACGCTCTTTGTCAATGTGCAGAGCGCGTCACCAGAGGTCTAACACACGTTGTCAACGTGCAAGGTGCGTCGGGGTGACAACAAAGGGAAAAAGGAGTAGGAAACAACTCTTATTTCAATCAATTCACCTAAGTGCTTTTAGGAATCAGGGAAAATGAAGGGCACATAACTCATGATGGCGAGATTTTGGGGTAACAGTGACGTAAAACCCATCCTTTGCAAGTATAAATATGTCAATATCTATCAACTCCAGGAACATAGCTCATGTTCCCGTCATATGGTGTGCTTCCCCACTATCCATGTACCATGCTCTGGTGTCAACACTCTTGGAAACACTACTCCTTGAGACAGTACTCACCAAGGAGAACTCCTTCTCTAAATTATTGATGTACTCTTCAACTCAGCTGATGTGGATAACTCCTCTGTCTCGTCCTTCTTCTTGCATTTCGTTTTATTTGGACACTGTGCAACATAGTGGCCATCCTTCTAAAAATCAAAGCATCTCACCTTGCTCATGTCCTTCTCGGACTTGGCGCCACTGATCGATCCCTTCTTCTTCTTTCCCTTAGCTGAAAGGGCCACATCCTGCTCATCATCCCCATTTTGATGACCTATGTAACTGGATCTTAGTCTCGGCTCCTCTTGTATGAAGTCATCCCAAAGTCTGGTCCATTTCAACATGTTCTATCTGGAAACAACTGCTCCCACAAAATCCTGCCAATTTTGTGAAAAACCATTCAAGGCAGTCCTCCCCAACTCTACTTCTCCCACTATCTCGCCAACATCCCCCAAATCATCACATACTTGTGAAACCTGGGTCAGGTATGATGTGACATTCTCAGTCTTGGTCATCTTGGTGTTCCATAACTTCTCCCTCAAAACCATTTTCTAGTTTTGATTTTTTCTTTGAAACGGATCTAGCAAAGAAACCCACATCTCATAGGCTTTCTTCTTATCGATCACATGAGGTATCAGGTGGTATTTGAATGCATCAAGAAGAATACGTTTATCCTTTACATTCTTCTTGTTGTACTCAACCAACTCATCAGTAAAAGTGGGAATCGTGACGACTTCCTTAGTTATTTCCCACAAATCAAGTTCCTCTATAAGTAAAGAAACCCTCTCCTTCCATGGAGTGAAATTGGACTCTCCCGCAAGCCTTTCCTCAAAACATGAGCTAAAGGTTACAAACATCTTCACCAACCAACCGTAAACGACTCCAAGTATCAACAAATCACTTGTTTCCCACTGTGTCAAAAATCACTACTTAGTAGTACAATTCAACAATACTCTTGCAACCAGCTGTCACACAACACTCTATTGAAACATAGTCAAATCCCTAGCTCTGATACCATGTTAAAAATTATTGAGATCTGTGCACAAAATCAATGAAAAATTTCATCAAACACTTAGTATTTCTCATAATTTCGTCTTTCAATGGGTTGAGGTCATCTTGAAGAGAAATCTGTAGTGTACTTAAGGGAAAATTTGCAGAACTTGATCTGAAGACAAGAGTCTTATCTCTTGACTAAGTTAAAGGCGGAGTTTGGACTGTAATTGTGGGACAGTCTGGCATAAGTATTTGAAGTCAATGGAAGTGAAGCTTTGAAGAAGACAAGTTGAAGATGTCATGATCCAGGGTGTTTGGGTGGAGCAAGGAGTCTTGAGTTGGATATTAAGGAGGATTGTTGTCCTCACCTTGACTCAAGTAGGAGCTTGTGTCTCAAGGTGTTATAGCCTCCTTCCAGTTGAAGTTGGAGTTGGAGAATTCTGGTGTTGGAGCATCCCTTTAATTGGAGATGAAGAAACAAGGAGGTTGGAGTCTCCCATAAGTTGTAGCCAATGTACTTGGAGATTGTAATGTCCCTTTTTTGAAATTTATTAAAATGGTGAAATTTTCAACTTTTTCCACTAGTTCGACCTTTGACTAGTATTGGTCTCCAAATGCTCCCAAATTATTACAAAAGGTGTATGGATGATATTAGGACATAATTATGAGGTTTAGGGATGCTTTAGAGTCTTCAAAAGGCTTCTTCAACTCTCCTTTGAATTCTGGCCAAAGTAGGGAGTTTGACTAGCAATTTGGGGTTCAAATTCCCCTTGGGTAAATGCTGGAAATGGCTCTCCAAGTGATATGGGACCCTCTAGAATTTATGAATAGAAGTAGGGAATGTTTAGGGGACATTAATATGGTCTCATGTGCAGCACCATTTAGTTTATGAAGTCTGGTACAACCCTCTCCAAATCAGAAGCAAAATACTAGTTTCGACCTTGGGGAAAATGATAGGCCATCTTCTCCAAATGCTTTAAAAATGAACAATATGACTCCCAAAGCTTATGAAATGAACATGAAACTTGTAGAAAAGATAAATAAAAGTCCATACATCATTAATCCATCAATAGTTCACTGGTCCATTCGAATACATCAACATATTATTGGCATACATCAACATAGTGGGGAAATGAGCACCATTTGCTCTTTAATAATCAGATTTACATCATTACAATTGGATTCTCGACTTGGTACAATTCTGAACATGAATAAAAGAGAATTTAAATTATATGATAATAAATTGGGGCATTAGAAGCTCCCCCAAAGAGAACAGTAGCTAACCAAAGGCGCAATTCCTCAAGGATCATGAATATGCCAAGAAATAGAAGAATGGTTGTAGAAGTAAGCTGAAAGAGATGTGACTATGAGGTTCCCTGTAGCTTCAACCTGTAACAAAAGACTCCATTGTAGCTCCAAATTAAAGGTTTGAATGGCCTTTCCAATTACCAACTAGGATGGGAATCTTTCACCCTCGAAATTGGTGCTAAGGCAAGTAGAGTAGCACTCCACTAGCTCTCCTCTCCAAATGCAAAATGCAAATTCTGAAAATGATAAAAAAATACACCTTCCTTCTTTGTTATTGTCTTTTATAAAATTCTAAGGTCCTCCATGGGTCGAATTCTCTCCAAGAGCTTCATGCCAACTCAAGTTGGGAAGAGATTCCAATGTGTGTCACTTGTCCCTCCAATTCTAGCCTCCTCTTCCACCAAATTCAAATAGGTGTCTCTTTGGCTTCCCTAACTCCCTTGAGCGCCCTATCAGAGGCTATTTTTAGCCCTGACATGTCATATATGTCAGATGTCATCATTCAGGTCTGATTTGTGTCATAGGTGTCATAGCATCTTCATCATTGTTGTCATAGAGCTAGGGAATCTAGTCCAAGTGTCCCACTAGTTCCAAAATGCCTCTTCCTCTTCCATGGGAGTTACTCTTCCACTCCAATTTGAACTTAATTGAGTCATGCCAAGTATATTTACCTTCCAACTCATCCCAAGAACATTGGGATTCTTATGGATTCTGAATGACAAGAGGAGGATGCCATGTGGCATATAAAATCTAGCGTGTGTGGGTCCCACATCCTCCATGTGTCTTCATGATCAATTTCCACTTTGATTTTCCATTGTATTTATTTATTTAGCTCATTTATTAAATATTTATTCCATTCTAATGTCCAAACATCATTCATTAGCCCCCTTATTTCAAATCCCAAAGCTTCCACCCCCAACTTAGGGAACTAGTAATTTTCCTCCATGATAGTTCATTTGGATGGGTATATTACAAAATTGAATTGGGAATTTCTCTTAATGTGACCCACCTTGTCCATTTGGATCTAATTTCACATTATTACTAACTTGGACATCATTCTTAGCAATTATTTGACCATTAGCATCAATTTGACAAACTATCATGAGTATGGCCAAGGGGCTTAGGCCATTGTGACCCAATGCAAAATTTTGGGACATGACAAATCCTCCTTTCCCAACATTGCTTGTCCTCAAGCAAAATCCTCCTTTCTCAACATTGCTTGTCCTCAATCAATTTCAACACATGTATGTGGAAGAACCTGCTTTCTTTCCAAAATTTTGCTTCCCAAAATTTCTCTTTTGAAACCTTGAGTAGAGCCACCCATGCACTACATTGTGTGTTTCCAAAAGCAAGGAGATGTTGATTTTCTTTTTCATTTTGATATCCCCTGTAACATCACCACTAAACACCAAAATGTTAATTGAATCCATCAAAACCAAGTTGGCACAATTAATATTTACCTCTTTCATATTTTGGAAACCCTTTCTGATACCACTTCATAATTCTTTGAAGTTGCCACTGAGTTGCCCAACTCTGAGTCTTCGAGATTCCATGAAGATTTTAGAGATGAACCACCATGCTTGATGTTGCACTACTCTGATTAAAATCACTTTATTAAGTGGTGAATCCATCTCCCATACTACTTTTTTCCCCAAAAAATTGAAATCAATGGGACCAAAAATTATCCCAGGGTCCCATTGCTTGTATTGCACTCCAACAATTAAGAGTGCTCTCCAACCCATACCATCATGAAACATAATTCCTGGATCCCATTTTATTGTATGCATTCTTCCAAACATCATGAGTACAAAAGATATATCATCAAAGTACATAACAAAATAGTAAAAATGTACATCAAGGAGGTGCCTCATCAAAGAATCATGAAAGTTCTTATACCTCCAAGTAAGTAGACCACCATTTTCCAAGTGCATACAAGCTTCAAGTGACCAATCAAATATGATCCAATGAAATAGGTGAGGATCCCATGTCCTATAATGCTGCTCCAAAAGGATGTAAGATGCATCAAAATAATCAGCCATGTGTTCTTTCATCCAAGAAGTGAATGAAGAACCTTCACTAAAATCTGAACCAAGTAGGGAGCAAAGGAAACAACAAGCCTTCAAGGGGCTCACATAAGTAGAATTTGTGCATCCATGACCATGTGTATCATCAAGAAATAACAAAGGATGTTGCTTCCAATGGTAATTTGCTCCAATCATATATCTTTTCACCCAAGTAGTGGATGAAGTTCCTCCAATATCAATTGAACTAAATAAGGAGCAAGGAAAATCATGAGTCTTCAAGTGACTCAAGTGAATATCATAAGTGCATCCATGTAGATGTGTTTCATCATAAGGTAACAAATACTGTTGCTACAAATGTAAATAAGAAATGGCTCTAATAATGTCATAATATAAAGGAGATATAGGAGTTTCATGCTCCTCATGTGGCACCATAAAAAATAAACCTTTCACCCATACTTCATTAGGATGAATGCTGCAAAATATGGAAGTGTAGGATGTAGGAGAATGAACCAACTCACCCAAATGATCAGAAAGTGCAGAAGTGTACTCATGTGAATGCTCCATAATGGTAGGATCATGCACCTCCCTCAAAAGTGAAAAACTTTCCTCATAGGTTGGTTCCAAGGTAGTGGAATCATACACTTCTTCAAAGATTGTGTCACCATTTCCAAGAGGAAACTCAAGTTCCTATTCTACCACATCAAGTGATTGGATATCATCAAGCTCATATTCAAACACATCAAGCACATGCAAATTTCCATGTTTCTCATGATCTACCATGTCATGAGAATCCTCCATGCAATCCACCATCTGAAAATTTGAAACATAGGAGGAAAAACAAGTATATTGCAACCTTTCAAGAAGTTTCTCATTTTGAATTTTGAGTTTATGAATATCCTCATCATTCTTCAAGTATGCATCATGTAACAATTCATTAAACTCAACGAAATTGTTTTTATCAAAATGAAAAGACATGAATTACCTTTGGTGTTGCACATTGCTCTTTGAATCTTCTCTATGCCTTCAAGGAAGGATGGATCCTTCAATGAAGAAACCTTCCAACAAGAATTTGACACTAATGCTTGAGTGTCATGGAGCATGCTAAGGGTCTCTTGGATCTTCTTTTAATTCATCGTTAATGACCCTTCAAGAAAAAGAGGCTCTTGGAAGTGAACCTCCTTATCTTCTTCCTTCTTACTTGGACCAACTTCATGAAGATCAAGTGGTGATGGGGAAGTTGATCTTGTTTCTTCTTCAACTTCTACAAGGTTGTAATGTCCCCATCTTGACCCTATTGCACTAAGATTGTAAATGATGTAAATATTGTTATTTAATCATGGTGAGGAGCTCAAGGCCAAGGCCCCACCGTTGATTTAGAATTTTATGTATCGGCAATTAAAGATAGATGCCTATGGTTCTTGTGCTAGATAGGCACAATGTAAATTAAGACATCATGTAAATAGAAATTTTAGTGAAATACCCACAACTAGCTATGCAATGCAACAAGAGATGGGGGCATGATTCTACAAGGAATAGGGAGAAAAAATATTCAAATCCTTGAACCAATAGATTTAATCCATATGTCATTGAGTGAACCCATAAACCCTCAACTACCCATTTTGGCTTATGCACCCAATCATTAAATTCTTCCAAGAGTTGGTTGAGGCAGTTAATACCTTGGGAATGAAGAGGTATGGCAGCCAATTTCGTGCATGGGAAAGCCATCAACCTGGAAAAACATACTTTTGCTTCTGGGGCAAGAAAACATCCATGAAATTGTGCCCAAAGCCATTCTTCACCCATTGTCTTTCCTCCCTCACGCAGTCTGAGCTAGCTGGGTCTTTCCCTACATGTTTTTCATCCTTTTTCTGCATTTTTCCATGCCTGGGCACTCGTTTTTGGTTAGCACAGTGGCTGGGAGAAGAGAACCACGAATTGGGGGTTTGATGGAGGTCATTTTGCCCCTGGAATGCAGATAAACGTTTTCTGAAAATGAATTTGCTCTCCCAGGGTTGATTCCCCATCTAACAGTTCGTTTTTGGTTGCCCACGTTTTTCCAGCACTTGTGTGTTTGTTGTTGGGTGAAACCTGTGTTGGTTTGAAATTTGTGAGCAAGAGTTAGGAGTGGAAGTGGACCAGAATTGGCTTGATAAACCTAGTGAGGAGGTAACCTCTCAAGAAGCTCAAAAAGGCTGGTTGCTCTTCTATGCACACCTTGAAGAACACTAGAATGGAAGGTATGGCCTGAGGGACTGTGTAGTAGTGAAGGGAATACTTCCTTGTGCCAGGTGTGTAGGTATTGTGGGTACCAAGCTAGATATATCTTATAGAGGATGTCCATATCTCTGTTTTTGAGCTCACTAGCTTAGCAATTCTTCCTTTCCATTGCCTTAGCAGCCCGATAAACCCAACTGTAGATTGGTTTGTCTAATTTTGGTGCATATTGGGCTATGTGTGAGTCTGCTATTCCCTTTTTCCTTGTAGAGATCATGCCCAGCTCAGGGGTGGCAGTTGTGATGAGAGATTGATGATCACAGCTGGCCTATGGTTGGGTGGAATGTTGCAGTTGCATAGCCAGTTGCTCGGGACTACTTTGTTATAAGATAAGTACTCTCTTGTGTTAACTCTGCAATGTATTTCTTTGATGCTATCATGAATATCTTGAATGTATGATAGATGTGTAATTGAATTTACTTCCGCTGTCTTACATTTATACATCTACATATGTCTCTTTATGTTGTTTGAATGTTTATTTAGTAATTATGGGGCCAAATGCCCACTTTTAGCATCATGTTCTCTCCATCGCCTTGGTAGGATGGGAGGGACATTACAAAGGTATTCATTTTCATGCTTAATGGGAGTTTGGCTTGTAGCAACACTTTCAAAAGTGATCTCTATGTCACCATCATAGAGGTGTGAGCACCCATCATTAGGTACACCTTCATAGTTCAAGCATCCATCAGTAGATGCTCTTTGATTTATGTCCAAGGTAGAATGTGTCTCGAAATGATCTTCAATATTTTCAATAGAATCTTCTTCAAGTTCATGGGGTGTATCTTCATATTTCTCCTTCAAGCAATCTGATGCACTTTTCACATTGTTTTCCTTAAGATCAATACATTTGGAATCTCTTTTTGAAGGAAAACCAAAAACTTCTTCAAGTAGGAAATACAAGCATTCCCTGAAACTTCAGATACTTCACTGCTATTTTCACTCACACACATATGATTTTCTCTCCAAGGTCTTCAATAAGAATGGCATAAAACTTTCTTCACTAATACCCTGCCAACAAATTCTCTATTTTGAAATGGATTCTTATTACCTTCCTTCATCTTGAGCTTGTTTGAGATAATGAGGTATTGATCAAATGGTAGGGTGTTTCTGCAATCTTCACTCAAATTTTTCCATTCGATTAAGAGTTCTTGCACATCAATTGGAGTATTAATATTTGCTTTGGAATCAAGAATTTAGGTGTAGTAGGCCTTGCTGCACTCTGATATTCATGAGATCTATTATGAGGTCCTGTCTTTGAGAATATACCTTCACCCATGGCCTTCTTTTCCTTGAAAGAGGAACTACTGCTGCCTCCTCTTTCTCCTTTGCTCCCAAGTTGGCTAGCCAATAATTCAAATTATTTCATCATCTGCTTGGTCATGTCTTCAAAGAGTGGTTTCATGAGTTTCCTAAACTTCTCACTATCATCTGAGGTTCCCTTTTCATCCCTAGTCATGGTTTCCTCAAAAAAATTGCTCTTCTTTTCCTACTTTTTCCTCTTAAACAAAAGCACTTTTGGTTTCAATATCTAATGGTGGTCCCTGACTTCTTTTCCTCATGAATATTAGACCATATGAGGTGTCAATATCATGCTCTGATACCACTGTAATGTCCCTTTTTTGAAATTGATTAAAATGGTGAAATTTTCAACTTTTTTCACTAGTTCAACCTTTGACTAGTATTGGTCTCTTGGTTTCCAAATGCTCCCAAATTGTTACAGAAGGTGTATGGATGATATTAGGACATAATTATGAGGTTCAGGGATTCTTTAGAGTCTTCAAAATTCTTCTGCAACTCTCCTTTGAATTTTTTCCAAAGTAGGGAGTTTGACTAGCAATTTGGGGTTCAAATCCCCCTTGGGTAAATGATGGAAATGGCTCTCCAAGTGCTATGGGACCCTCTCGAATTTCTGAACAGAAGTAGGGGATGTTTAGGGGACATTAATATGGTCTCATATGCAGCACCATTCAGTTTATGAATTCTGATACAACCCTCTCCAAATCATAAGCAAAATACTAGTTTCGACCTTGGGGGAAATGATAGGCAATCTTCTCCAATGCTTTAAAAATGAACAATATGACTCCCAAAGCTTATGAAATGTACATGAAACTTGTAGAACATATAAATAAAATTCCATACATCATTAATCCACCAATAGTTCACTGGTCCATTCGAATACATCAACATATTATTGGCATACATCAACATAGTGGGGAAATTGGCACCATTTGCTCATTAATAATCAGATTTACACCATTCCACCTGGAGTCTCGACTTGGTACAGTTCTGAAAATGAAGAACAGAGAATTTACATTATATGATAAGAAAATGGGGCATTATAAGATCCCCCAAAGATAACAGTAGCTCACCAAAGGCACAATTCCTCAAGGATCGTGAATATGCCAAGAAATAGAAGAATGGTTGTAGAAGCAAGCTGAAAGAGATGTGACCATGAGCTTCCCTATAGCTTCAAAATGGAAAAAAAGACTCCATTGTAGCTTAAAATGAAAGGTCTAAATGGCCTTTCCAATTACCAACTAGGATGGGAATCTTTCACCGTCAAAATTGGTGCCAAGGCAAGTAGAGTAGCACTCCACTAGCTCTCCTCTCCAAATGCAAAATGCAAATTCTGAAAATGATAAAAAATCCACCTTCTTTCTTTGTTATTGTCTTTTATAAACTTCTAAGGTACTCCATGGGTCAAATTCCTCCCAAGAGCTTCATGCCAACTCAAGTTGGGAAGAGATTCCAATGTGTGCCACTTGTCCCTCCAATTCTAGCCTCCTCTTCCACCAAATTCGAATAGGTGTCTCTTTGGCTTCCCTAACTCCCTTGAGAGCCCTCTTGGAGGCTATTTTTATCCATGAAATGTCATATATGTCAGATTTCAGCATTCAGGTCTGATTTGTGTCATAGGTGTCATAGCATCTTCATCATTGTTGTCATAGAGCTAGGGAATCTAGTCCAAGTGTCCCACTAGTTCCAAAATGCCTCTTCCTCTTCCATGGGAGTTACTCTTACACTCCAATTCGACCTTAATTGAGTCATTCCAAGTATATTGACCTCCCAACTCATCCCAAGAACATTGGGCTTCTTATGGATTCGAAATGACAAGAGGAGGATGCCATGTGGCATAGAAAATCTAGCTTGTGTGGGTCCCACATCCTCCACGTGTCTTCATGATCAATTGCCACTTTGATTTTCCCTTGTATTTATTTATTTAGCTCCTTTATTAAATATTTATTCCATTATAATGTCCAAACATCATTTATTATCCCCCTTATTTCAAATCCCAAAGCTTCCACCCCCAACCTAGGGAACTAATAATTTTCCTCCATGACAATTCATTTGGATGGGTATATTACAAACTTGAATTGGGAATTTCTCTTAATGTGACCCACCTTGTCCATTCAGATCTAATTTCATATTATTACTAACTTGGACATCATTCTTAGCAATTATTTGACCCTTAGCATCAATTTGACAAACTATCATGAGTATGGCCAAGGGGCTTAGGCCATTGTGACCCAATGCAAAATTTTGGGACATGACAGAGATTGTAGTCTCCTCATCTATTCTAAAATTATCTATGATTTTATCAACATTATCTATTGATTTTTCATATATATATATATATCTTGTGTACTCTTTCATTAGTGATGAGATAATTACACATGATTGAGGCTAAGAACCCTTAAAGAAAATGACAAGAAATACTTTAAGGGTTTTGTGCCTCAATCAAAAGAAGAAGGTTTCTCTTAGGCATGTCTATTCTAAAAGATCTCCCAAATGATTCTAGAGTTCATTGGGCACCTAAATGACCAACTCAATGAACCTTCTTGAATGTGAAATTTGAAGTGAAAAAATAGTTAGTTTTTTGAAGAATGTAAAACCTCATGTGGCTGGTATAAATGAGGATTGAATACTCTGTACTTGTGACTGAGTATGAAAACTAAAGTTTGGACCAAGGGTTGACAATACTAGGACTCTGTACTAGTTACTAAAATAGTTGTGTGAAGTTGGGACATCCATAACCTTCATTTTTTAGCTTAGAACTACAAACTTGTGAGAAAGTAAAAGACAGTAGTAGCATTCATTTAGTGAATGAAAACAATTCAGGAAGTAAGCTAAAGGGTTGCGAAAGAACATATTTTGCTACAACAACGAAAAAAAAATCTGAAGCTATAGTAAATAGTGATAGCTATAGGAATTAACAAATAATCTACAACATTTTTTCAATTGATTGGTATTATTAGCAGTATTGAAAGACCCAATAGAACTTGGTTGAAGTACTTGCATAAGTTTTGTGAGTCGATGTTTGACTGTAATACCAGAGTCATGATTTGAAGGAAGTTGTACGGATCTATATTTGTAATTGACCATTTGAAACTGTAGTAAGAACACATGACATCGTCCCCCAATCAACTGAGAATCTAACATGCTTGGATGACTATGTTATGGACATTAGGCCTATGATCACAGAGGAAGACAAGGCCTTGGGAAGGTCTCCCATTTGGTCCAGAATCAACCATAATAAAATAACAAAGAAACAAGTCCTACTAAGGATCAAGGATAAACTATGAGAAGACTTTGATTTGTATTGAGATTGTTCATGGGCGGCCTTGAGACACTCTGATGTGGCATGAATTGACAAGGATAAAATTATGTCCCTGAAGCCTTAATTGACAACTTTCAATAAGATACATGTTAGAGATAGTGGTATCTCGGGATGTCCTCCATGTTCGGATGCCTAGCATGGAGGTACACTTACTGTATTGGCATCAAGAGTAGGTAGAGGGTGAGATGCACTCTACCAGATGGCATGAATCCAACGACATATGCATGCTGACCTTTTAGGGTGATCTGCCTCATGCATGCAGACTTTTTAATTAAAATATGCATGCAAAAGTGAGATTTTGCATGAAATCATATTAGGTTTTTGGTAAACCCAATTGATTAGTGAGATGTTATAAGGAGGCAGGAGGTCACCTACAAAGGTTACTCAACAAACTTATAAGAGAGATACCAGTTTGAGAGAGAGGGGCGACTAGTGCATGCAGAGGGCGACTTTCTGAGAGGGAGAGGCTCATCTGCAAAGAGAGAGAGTGAGGGATCTTAGACAGATCGGATCTCACTTGATCAAAGGCAGTTGTATGCCATTGACAGTGGGCTGAGAGATCCTTTTCAATGGAGTTTCTATAGATTTCAGAGAGAGGGCGACTTAATGCAAAGGGGGGGGTGCACTTCTTGAGGAGAGGAGGACGTTTTGGATCTAGATTGAGGCCAGAGCATTTGATATTTACGAGGTAGATATTCTTAAGTGTTTGAAGAAGATCTGTGACGATCCTATATCAGATTGGTAGATATTTGAGCTAGGGAGAGTTTCCAATCTCAGAGAGAGGGGTGCACTTTTCCAGGCAGAGCTGCAAAAGGCGCATTCTACATTGAGCAGTAGCAGGATTTCATTTCAAATAGAGAAGATTAGGGCTGTGGAGGATAGAGAGAGGAGGTACATCCTGAGACGCTCTGGAGCAGATCTTCAAAGAGTTCAGATCCAAACTGACAGCAGGGGGCTCATTTCCCAAGAGCGGTAGTTGCAGCTACTACAGATCTCGGGTTTTCTAACCCGTCAGGTTTGGTCATTTGTTTCTGAAGATTTGTATATACTAAGTCTCTTTTACTTTTCTCTAGGCTCAAGAAATAAGAAATCCCCACAGGAAGCTGGTCTTCCCCATTTGGGGTTTCAAGGATATATCGTGAGTTAATGTGTGATTGTTGTTTATTTTTGGTTAAGTGTTAAAGAGATTTGGTAGTAATTTTTGTTATAAGTCAGTATTTGGTTATTTAGCTTACAGAGACTCAAAGTCATTGAGATCTCAGGGTTTCCAGAGCGAGTAGTAACCTCTAGATATTATTTAGCATGGTATCAAAGCCCTGGTAAGGGTCAAAGGGAGCATTCACACTCAGATCTGCAAGCAGTATACCAGATTTGTGTGTTGACCTAGTTTGGATATCAGATCTGAGGAGATAGAGACCAAATCTACCAGATCTGAAGCGTGGAGCTCATATATGTGGTTGTAGAGGTCAGATCTATCAAATCTGTATGTTTTTAGGTGAGATCTGAGATAGATCTTTCAGATCTGGGCGAGTAGGTTCCAGATCTGTGCAAATATATATCAGATCTGAAGAGTAGTGTTCATATCTATGAGAGCAAAGACCAGATCAGTGGTAGATATATCAAATTTGAAGAGTAGTGCTCAAATCCGTGAGAGCAGAGTCCATATTTGAATAGCAGAGTTCATATTTGTGAGTGCAGACATCAAATCCGTGAGAATAGATGCCAGATCTATCAAATATATGATGATAGATACCATATCTATCAGATCTGTGAGTGCAGACATCAGATCTGTGAGGATAGATACCAAATCTATCAGATTTGTGAGGGGAGAGACCAGATCTATGAGAACAAAGATCGGATCTAGGAGAGCTATAGGTTGGTTATGATTCAGAGTTTTTAAATCAATAGTGTTGTCATATTTATAGAGTCATGGCTTAAGGACTTTGTATAGTTATGCATCTAGCCATATGATGGGAACACGAGAAGTGTTCCTTAGTGTTTTGAATACAGACTTAGACTATAATGAGAGGTTAGCAGTGAGGAGAGTTGGTTCGATGATGTTCCAGTTAGAGTTAGAAGGTCTGTATACAATATTTTATAACTATCTATTTATCTTCAACCTTGGATGTTAGGAGTAATACTTATACAGATGAGAATGACTCATATTGCAATGTTTCCTACTCCTCCGCTAGTGACAAGTTTTGAGGCTTCCCTTGTACTCTGCTTTGAGGCATCCTTCAAGGGTAGACTACAATGAGAGCTTAGTAGTGAGGAGAGTTGGTTCAATGATGTTCTAGTTGGAGTCAGAAGGTCTATTGAGTATGGATGGAGGGATGCATGTACTAGAGCAGATAGATTTATCCTCAATATCATCTTTGGAGGATGAGGAATATAGTATTGTGTTCTGGGATGGACATGCGCTTCTATGTTCAGAGGGAGTGACTTTGGATGCAACAGTGAGGCACGGAATCGTATAAGGTGAGTTGTACAGGTTTTTGGGAAAGCCTGTATGTGGGTCAAGGGAGATCTTGGATGCAGTTTCAATTTCAATGACAGAGGGAGAGCGTGAGGCTTTTCTCAAGGTGACACTAATAGAGGAGTGTAGATATTCATATCAGAGTGCAACAGATGTATCCAAGAAGTCTTCCATTTCATAGGGAGAAGCTGCATCAATAATGGATGTGTTTGATCTTCATGGATGCTTCTCCAGAAGTACCTTCCTCGCTAAGAGGGAGTATGTGGTCAGAGGGTTGGGACGAGTACTATTCCTACTCGAGTTTGGAGAACTCCTGGAGGTGTCATGAGTCCTCTACATTCCAGGACTGAGAGGGAGTATACTCTCAGTAACAACATTGGATGATGCAGGTTACTCTGTAGTATTTCAGAGGGAGCTTGTATTCACCTATCCAGAGGGATTTGGTCCAGTGTTGATGGGTCACAGGATTGATGGTGAGTATATGGTTCGGGGGTAATCCCACGAAAGGTACATATGGTTGGTTGAATGCATCTTCATCAAATTTAATGTCAGACAGGGAGCGAGATGCTCATAGTGGTGATGACGAATGGAGGAGTGAGTCCTCACATCATATGGACGAGCAGGATGCTCACATTGTTGATGATGCTCGGAGGAGTGAGTCCTCACATCATATGGGTGAATGAGATGCTCACAGTGGTGATGAGGCATAGAGGAGTGATTACTTTTATTCGATGGATGAGAGATATGCTCATGATGCTGATGATGCACATAGGAGTGAGTCTTTGGACTCAGATCAGATAGATGGGCATGATTCTCATATAGGTACCAGCCGGAGACTTAGTTGGTATGAGATTACTGAGATGGACTTATCTTAGGAGAGAGATGAGTCAGTTCAGAGAGAGAGGGAGAACACTTATGGGTCAGTGGATCCGCTTGATGGCAGTCTCAGAGATTGGCTACAACAGAGATTCAAAGAAGGTATGGATCAGGGATTAGTGACAAAGTCAGTGAGTGAGTAGGGGGCTTCTTTCGGAGCCACATTGATGGAGTTGGATCAGGTTACTAAAGGTCAGAGTGTAGCAATGAAAGGCATGATAGATCGGTTAGTGTTAGTAGTAGGGGATTTTTTGGATCCAGGCACCAATGGTTGGACTTCCCTCAATAAGAGGGAGTGTTAGAGATAGTGGTCTCTTCGGATATCCTCCATGTTCAGATGCCTAGCATAGAGGTACACTTACCGTATAGGTATCAGGAGGAGATAGAGGGTGAGATGTACTCTACTAGATGGAATGAATCCAACAATGGATGCATGTGGACCTTTCAAGGTGATCTGCCTCATGCATGCATACTTTTTAGTTAAAAAATGCATGCAAAAACGAGATTTTGCATGCACTCATATTAGTTTTTTGGTAAACCTAATTGATCAGTGAGATGTTATAAGGAGGCACGAGGTCACTGGAAGAGGTTACTCGGCATACTTATCAGAAAGAGATCAATTTGAGAGAGGGGGGACACTAGTGCATGTAGAGGGCAACTTTATAAGAGGGAGAGGTGCATCTGCAGAGAGAGAGAGAGAGAGAGAGAGAGAGTGAGGGATTTGAGATAGATCGGACCTCACTTGATCAGAGGCACCTGCCTGCCATTGAAAGTGGGTTGAGAGATCCTTTTAAATGGATATTATAAAAAGTTCAGAGAGTAGGAAACTTGTTGCCGAGGGGGGCACAATTCCTAAGGAGAGGAGGACGTTTTGGATCATATTGAAGCCAGAGAAGTTGATATTTACGAGGTAGATCTTCTTCAGTGTTTGAAGAAGATATGTGACGATATCATATCAGATTGGCAGAGATTTGAGCTAGGGTGAGTTTCCAGTCTCAGAGAGAGGGTCGCACTTTTCCATGCAGAGTTGCAGGGGGCGCATTCTACATTGAGTAGTAGCAAGCTTTCATTCCAGACAGATCAGATTAGGGCTGTGGAGGATAGAGAGAGGAGGTGTACATCCTGATATGGGATGAGGTAGATCGTCAGAGAGTTCAGATCGGAAATGACGGCAGGGGGCGCATTTCCGAAGAGAAACAGTTGCAGCTGCTCCAGACTCCGGTTTTCTAACAAGTGACACATTTTGGAAAATGGAAGGTAAGAATATGGGACTGATTACTAGTCAAACAAAAAATATGAAAATAACCAAGCACAAGCTCAGGGGGCGTAGATCTATGATGTATACTGCATAAGTAGTGAACTCAAAATAAGAAGACCATTATACTTGAAGTCTTGATATACTTGATAGGGGGAGAAAGTTGAGCCAAATATAACTCATGAAGAAAACAACAACACACAATCTTGAAATTGTCATAAAGAAAGTAACCTAGTTCAAGTCTAGGAGGAGTAAATCTCTGAAGGCTACTTGCAACTACAATGAAGCCTTAAATTCTTCAAAACAAGAAGTGAAACTCAGTGATAATATTTAAAAGATTCAAAGACATTCTGGTAAATACACAGACAAGGGAATTAGTGTCCTTTTTTTGTCAATACTGTAAAAGAAGGGGAACAACAATAAAACAATGAGGTTTTAGCAGTATAGAAATAAAGATGACAATAGTACATTCATAAGGGGAGTAGTGCAGTGAAAATGATCAGTACATAATTCTACATCTTAGTCATAGGAGGAGCAATCAAGGAAAAAAAACTTCTACAACAAGCTAATAATGTGACAAAAAAGAGGTATCTTGCAGTCAAAATGATGAAAATTTATTGTTACAGTGAAGAGCAACTAAAGATTTCATTTTCCATTGATGTCAAATGGGGATAAATATGCAATAAAACAAAACAAAAAGCAAGAAAATTGTAAAAAGAAAAAGGACAAGCTGATGATTGAGAGAGCTCATTCATTGGACATCTAGCAGTATACTTTGTTTTACAGAGGGGTTTCCATGAATGACAAAGGGGGAGATTGTTGAGCATGTGCGGTCACATGTGTTGTCATTGATGTCAAAGAGGATAAGATGAGCAAGCCTGAACATCATCATATTTGGAGTAAGCCCATGAAGCCATGATGAGGTGTCCACATGATTCCTTGAAGAATCCCCTTGAAGTACCTTGAAGATGCCTTAAAGAGATCTCGAAATAAGAACTTCAATGTCCCTTAAAGTAGGATTGAAGGGAAACACTTAAAGACACATGTCATGTTGGACCTAATGAATTAATGAAGGTTAAAGTACAAATTGGAAAATTCGGCATTAAAAACTAGGCCTAAATTAAAATCATACAAGTTGAATCCAATATGAAAAGCCAGGTCGTCTCTATAATGAAAGTGGAAACTCATATTTATAATAAATCACATGCCTCATTTAAAAAAATGGTGGGACACGATGAAAAGATATCTGAAATTTGTTGTTGACTAAAATGTTAGGCCAAGGAGCAGCGGTAGAAAATTGATATTTGTGGTAGCGAATTACTGAAGTATAGATATCAAACAAAGAAAGGAGGGATGAGGAACAATGATTTCGTGGAAAAAATATTAGAATAGAAGGTGAAGGCCGAGGAGCTTATTTGAAGTTGAAAAGATGTCTGAAATACAGGCAGCGAAGGTACAGTTATGTGGCAGTGAAGAAGAGGAGGATTAACAGGTTGAAATGAAGGCACAAGGGGATGTGTGATGTTACATATTGGGCGTAAGTCTGAAGCCCTTTGAGGATTGTTTTTGGGCTTGGGATTTGAGGTTTTCTTGTAGAGATAAAGAGTGATCTTTGAGTTGTTTTAACGAACTACAGAGACTATCATAATATGCACAAGACAAGTCTGAGGATGTGAATAAGGCTAGTAATGAATAGTAATAATCTATAGTAACTATATAGCATATCCCAGGTATGTAAGTACAGTCTTGCACTTGTACTTGTTAATTTATGGCTCATAAATTTGGGGTATTAGTCTTAGTTGAGAATTTTATGTTAAAGGCTATCTTGAGAAAGTTGGTGACAGTGGAAAAATAGCCATTGAGCATGGTATGACATGTTGATTAAGGTTATTCAATAAGTGATTATGCATGAGACATATTAAGCACAGGTTGAGGGCATCTTGATGAGAAACCTGTAGTGTACTTAAGGGAAGATTTGAAAAACTTTATCTGAAGAAAATATTCTTATCTCTTGACTAAGTTAAAGGCGGAGTTTGGACTTAATTGTGGGACAATCTAGCATCGGGACTTGACCGCGGTGGAAGTGAATCTTTGAAGAAGACAAGTTGAATCTGTCATGATCCACGGTGGTTGGGTGGAGTAAGGAGTCTTGAGTTGGGTCTCAATTAGGATTGTTGTCCTCACCTTGACACAAGTAGGAGCTTGTGTCTCAGGGGGTTGTATCCTCCTTCCAGTTGGAGCTATAGAATTGGGGTGTTTGTTTAATATCCCCACTTAAATATTCAGAATATTTAACTCCAATTTTTCAATGGAAATGATGTTGATTTTTAACTTGGTCCAAACAATGGCTTTATTATGTCTACTGGATGAATAATATGGTGAAACCCACAATGTATAATTTCAAACCACTGTAATGTGTTCAATCAGATCCCTAATCCAATATTCAAAGGTATCAACCTCAATGCAACCCCAGAGAATCATTGGATTTGAAACTAGGAGCATTACTTCAAATTTGACCACACAGAACACAAGACATCCAACTCTTCCCAAACACCTTCTAATAGACTCGAATATGACCCAAGCAACTTCAAATGGACCCAAACACTACCAATATGACCACGAACAAACTTCAGAGGACTTTTATGAAAGCTTTGAACAATTTACACATACATTTATAATTGAAGGTGCGTTAGCATAATTGTATAGGTTGACCAACCAGTAAAATGATCATAACTTGGGCATACATAAACATTTTTGGATGAAATAAATAGTGTTTCCTACTGGAAATGGATCTCGACGTAGTGGAATAGGTTTCAAAACCCAAAAACACTCAGAAATGGTCGAACCATAAACTAACTTTCGACCCCCAAAACCCCAGTGCAATATTGTAAACATACACACTTGTAAAACTCCAAAATGCAACTAAAAGCTTCCAAATACACTTAATTCGAGACAAATAGGTTAATAACAGATATCAGAGGCTCATATGAATGTGAATGTTTCAAACCCATACACCAAGTTTACACAACCATACAAAAACATATTTACTCATAGATTAACCATTTATTCATAGATCAACCCGTGATTGAAACATTGTACAACATAAGAGGAAAACACTATGATTTTAATTATGAGTGGGAAATTTTCAGAGAGTAAATCAATGGTTTCTACAGCAAATCGAAATACAGAGAAATATCTGCTACAAATATAGTAGAAATGGCTTCTACAAAATCACAGAAAAAGGAGGAAGAATTATTGCTCCAAATGAGTGATTCCCTTCCATTGTTGCGCCCTCCACAAGCAAGATTTCGACCCCAACTCAGAGATATGACTCCTCCAGTGAGCCCTCCATCCAATATCATTTATATTCATACATTCAAACATCCTTCACGAAGTTTGGATAGCCACAAGTGCGTCCTCATCAAGCAGAAACCACCATAAACACTGCACTCCTGGAAACACCACAATCCACACTTCTACTGACTGGAACTTGAACACACTATCAAGAAATCGACCCCACTATTGTAAATGAACATAAACATATGAAATATTCTCTATAGATAAATCTGAATGTTTCTACTCCTCTCAATAATCATCTACAATGAAGCTCAGTGAAGAGATCAGGGCGATCTCCTCCTCTCTACTGGATAGGTTCAAATATTTCATCACCGAAACTAGTTCACGATTTCAAGGGGCACATCTCCCAAGATAGAAAAGGGCTCATCTCCCAATCCATGAAAGCCACAATATATCTCCTTGTAACGTTCCCCTCACCCAATCCGACCATCGGGAGGGGACGTTGGCCAAACCTGGGCTCTAAAAATTTGCCCCAAACGCATAATACGATTTTTTTAAGCAATGTGGTGTGTGCATAAATGTAATTAAACAAGCACAGTGTAATTAAAGCCTACCCTGCGTTCGATTTTGTGCAATATAGCACAAAATATCAACTATAACTTTCAATTTCAGGCACCTAAGAATCAACTGTGAAAAATGTTGCGTTTACCCTAATTCACACCCTTCAGAAGCCACCCACCTTGTTGTTGGTGCATTCACAAAACGATTTTAGATCAACGGTTAAGATTGAAGCGGCAAGCGAGATCTACGATGGAGGTAGGTTCCACTAGAAAAAGAAGCAATGGATATAACACTGCGAAGTGACCATTGGAATACGGTTAAACGGTGGAAAAGATAAATGGTTTTTGATCGAGCGGTGGAAATATCAATGACCCACATCCGTTTTGCATCACCAACATGCGCGCCAGGACGGAGTGGTGGGTGGTTGCGAAATACGAAACCACCTTCCACATGTTGGCACCACATGATTTCGCAAGTCGAGAGGGTGGTAAGGGAAACCACTTTCCACCGCTACGAAACCGCCTTCACGCTTCCTCCCATATGGTTATTTGCGTACCCAGGTCTGATGTCGTTGGTCCATGTCGCACCCTCTGCCCACGTTGCTCCTCCACGTCGGACCTCCTACCCACGTGGCTCCTCCACATCACCCTACCACCTGGCACGGGTGGGGCCAAACTAAAATTTCCCAAATTTCAAAATTTCGGGTTTATGCAAGGTTTTCATTGGTCAATAATAAGGAAAGTTTCGAAGTTGTTTTCGAACTTACTCCAAGCCGGTTAAATGCCATTCAACAGAACTTAACCCTGCACTGCCATTTCAGATCCTTTTGCCTATAGATCGCGATTTCTGGCCCATACAGCTTCGGCATTGCAACCAGAAGCTTTGATACCACTCTGTAATGTCCCCCTCACCCAATTCGACCATCGGGAGGGGACGTTGGCCAAACCTGGGCTCTAAAAATTCGCCCCAAATGCATAATATGATTTTTTTAACCAATGTAGTGTGTGCATAAATGTAATTAAACATGCACATCGGAATTAAAGTCTATCCACACACATCTAATATGCAAATACAAGCATAACATTATAGGCATCAAATAAAATAGTTCAGATTCAAATACATGAGAGTACTTATCTTTAAGAAACGCAGATCCAAGCAACTGACTGTGTAAGATAGCTTTTTCGCCCAACCATAGGAACTCCATCCAGCATATACTCTTTCTGCTGGGAGGCCACCCCCAAGATGGGCTATGAGGCCACCATGGTGAAGGAAACACCTACAGGCTTCTATCTCTCATCCCACAACCCATTCTGCTCTTTGTGCTTAGCCAAATGCTCTTACATATCTCTACAAGGATCTCACTTAACCCTCACAACCTTGGCTTCCACAATACCTGCCCCACACAACACCCTTCTAGCTCAAGAATCCCATTCACCGATCCATAGTTCTCTTGGGCGATCCATCTTGCTGGGTGCTTCCAGTGTGTGCATAGAAGAAGTCCAACATGATATGGTTGCTATAGAACCACTCGTAGCCTTGAATTGTGACTTCTCAAGCACCTATGAGCAACAAAAATCCATGGTTAAGGTTCCTAGCTTGCCCAACCTCTCTGCTCACCTACAGCCAACTATTTTCCCTTCCCAAAAATGCAACTCTATCTTCTAATTCGAATTTCTGGGTTTAACACACAATCTGTAATTGACATGAACATCCATGGAATAACTCTACATAGTGTAGCAGCTTGCATGAGAGAATGAGAATGGGATAATGATCAAAAGAGTGTTGACTCTAAGGATATCAGGTAAGGGTGAAAAGATAGTCGCCATGGCTTCTAACCTGTTAAATTTTCAGAATTTACTTCAATCTGATCTAGGATCTTAATTGAGAGAACAACATGTACATCAAATCTACAGCATATCAATCATGGACACAATAATGCAAGCACACAAGAGACACATAGTTTACTTGGGGAAAACCATAAAGGTGAAAAACCCCAATAACTTCCTCAGAGATAGATAGAGCAATGATACAACCAGAATACAAGAGATAGTCTTCTTCTAGCAGCAGAGCCTCCTCCTCCACAAGTGCGCCACTCTCCCAAGTGTGAGTGAGAGAATAGAATGTGTAAAATGAGAGAGACACACTCTCTATTTATACACTAACTTGACTTGACCTTTACTCAACTAGGTCGGCCTCAACTTAACCACTTAACATAATGCTGACTGAGCCGACCCCCACTAGGGTGGTCTAATAACCCTTTGACCCACATGGCCGACCCCCAATAGGGTGGTCTAATAACCCTTTGACCCATATCACTTATACAGGGCCGACCCCAACAAGGTGGTCTAATAACCCATCAAGTATAAGTTAAGACACTTACAATATAAATGACGACACTTCCGTATAGAGGAATAATAACATCTCTATAGGAATACAACCACTTCCGTATAGAGGAATAGTAACATCTCTATAGGAATACAATATACATATATGTGAAATACATTCCGAAGTTACATATACATCAACATTCTGACCATAGAAGAAATAGGATTGTTGATAGCTGACATAACTGTTACAACCCCCATGCTTCAATAACTACAAGAAGTGACTTTTCCCACCAACCTCACATGTGCAATCAATGATTGGAAAATGGTCAAAAAATGAGATAATTGGCTTATTCTCATCTCATGATAGAATTTTGGGTGAGTTCTAAGGTCGACACATGGCAGCATAGGATTTGGTTTCCCATAGGTCCCGTTCCTCTTCCCCTCTGGTGGAATCATAGCCCCTTTGGTGCTCTTTACACGGCCATTGTTGGACCATTTTATTAATTTCAGCATAATATTTACATACATTTCGAATTAGGCATAATAAACCAATCATATGGTACAAAATAAAATATATACATCATACATGCCTAGCCATTCACTAGTTGGGCCTTGGACTTGAGCTCCAAACTAGGAATCCATACTAGCATATTTACATCATTTACATAAGTTTGGATAATACATTCCAAGTCAAAACTATGGGTATTACACTCCTATTCAAAATCAAAATGTCCAAAATCTCTTTCCCAAGATGCCTACATCCTTTTTATAGACTCCATTAAGCCCGTTCCCCCTCATTCTAGAACTCTCTCATAAAATATTTAATAAAATATTAATAACTGTTATTTTGATGAGAGAATGGGTCCTAACACATTTACATCCTTTCCTAATGTTATTTGACCCAATAATACTTTACCTCACTTGGAAATTTGAATTAGCTATGCATAGTCAATTTTTGGGGAAGTTACACCTTCATGTGGGCCCACCTTCACCTCTAGTGCCCTCCTTGGCTAAAAATAGGACCTGAAGCATGTCATATGGTGTCATGAGCTGTCATAGGACCTTAATAATTTATCATGAACTTACCAAGTAACTTAGGCCATTTCATACCCTAGTCCAATGGAGTGGTCCATAAAAACAATTTGGGGACATGACAGTCCTCCCCACCCAAGATTTCTTGTCCTCAAGCAATTTAAACCTGGGAGTGGTAATGCTTCTTCTTTTTCCCCAACTTATGCTCATTGATTTTTCTGCCTCCTTCCTTAGAGATGATTGTTCATAGGGATGCAATTTCAAATGGACCAAGTCATCAACTCTATATCCCACAATCTAAACCACATTAAGGCTGAAAATGTTGCTATGGTTCCAAACTGATTGAAAGGAGGTATAGTATACTCTACTCAATGCATGGTCCTACAAAGTACGATCATAGGAAGCCTCCTGACCACTCTAGGTCTGTTGGTGAAAGTTTTATTAGCAACTGTATCTCTAAGATCCCCCTGCTAATCTCAGAAAGGGACCACCATGTTGTTGTTGCACCACTCTGATCACAATCATCTCCTCTAGAGATAGCTCCATCTCTCAAACTGCACTGCCAACAACCCAACTAAAACAACTGAGTCCAATAATGATCCCAGGGTCCCAAATGAACCTAAGAAATGTGGAGTGTCTACTGCATCCGCCTCTGCCCTACATAGTCTTCACACAAAGATCCTGCAAATCTGAATTCTCTCCTCAAGTACCTGCAAATATAAATTCCCTCCATGTTCAATCCTCACATGAGGTTCCTCCATCACATCAATAATGCCACCAGCCATATACAACTTCCGGTCTGTCATGTAGGATGAAGGATGTAACTCATTCAACTCCTCACCAAGCTGAACATTCTGCATCTCCGATTCTTGAAGGGCCTTTTGTGTGCTCTTCAAGGAATCATGGGTGATCTCAAGTTCAGGAGTGAGCCTATCAAATTCTTCTTCTTCTAGTAGTGCACCATGGTACATCTCAGCAATCATGAGAAAATGATATCTGTGTAGCTAGGTTATTAACACTAATTAGTGCAAAATGACACTTACTAAGAGCTATGAGCTTCCTAGTAACAGTTTGTGAATGTGATGTGCATGCAAATAAAAATACAATTAAACTAACATGTCAAACACCCATGAATCAAATAATGGTTTTATATTATAGTAAACGAAGATTTACAACATGCGTTACCTCAAATGGTGAGTAGATTGGGGGCCCTTTCAGCTGTACGAGTGGTGGTGCTCCGGGTCTCCAATGTCCCTTACTCTCCTCTGAATACTCAAATGGTGGCCAAAACTCAACTAAATGGGAACAAAAGCTCAAAGAGGTAGGCTAGGGTTCAATAGGAATTTTGGTAGAGTTTCGATAAGGAAGAGTGAATGCATGATCAAAATGAGGGCCTCCACCACCCTTTTATAGCAATTTTGGATGGTGGTATATTGTCCCGTGGTATTAGGCGGCCATTAATATTGGCCCATAGTATTTGATGGTTTCCCTCTATATTTTATTTTGAATATTCCCAATTTTCTTTTTCTTTTTCTTTTATTTTTATTTTTGGGGAATTTTGACCTTTTTTGGAGGAATTTAATTGATGTTTGGAGGAAAATAATGATTTTTTGCCCATTTGCTTACCAACTTAGGGATTTTGGATTTTTGGAGGCCAAATATGTAGGAAAAAGGGATAAATGGGTTATGTCACTAAGGGGATGAGCTAGGTGGTCAAATTTTGGTGTTAACATATTGTCCCATGGTGTGTGAGGGCAGGAGCTCATCGTAGGGCTGATAGACATCATAGGTTCTGAATTTTTCCAAGGGTGTGAACCGACGGGTGATATCGAGAGATTCCAAGGATCACATCGTAGAGTAATCTGAACAAAGGCAACCATATTGGGGGTGCTGCATACAAGTATGCAATGGAGAACTCTTCTAGCCGAAGGGACTAGAGTATTTTTTTATTATAATTAGTCCATCTAGTCCAGAAAAGGGTTAAACTTATACCAAATAGATTCCCTTTCAGATACTTTAATGAGCATGAAAAGAAGCAAGATTGCTCAATGATCTTTTCATTCTTTAAGGAGTCAGAAAAGAGCTTAACAGAAACTCCCTAAGTGCCTTTTTCGTAAATGATTTATTCGGCTTAAAAAAGGGATAAACGTATACCGGACAGACGTAAGAGTCAAGCAAGGAGGAAGTGTTCGAAGCTGGGGAGAAGTATGAGTGGACCAATAGAAAAGGTGGAACAATAATGGGGCCTCCTTGCGGGTAGATGAATGGCGGAAAAACAATGCAAGAATTGCAGTATGGAGGGAGAAGAGGGCTTGTGAAAAGGTCGTGATGGATCAAACGGTAAAAATATACTAGGAGTCACTGGCATACCTGATGGCACACAAATGGAGGTGGGGGAACTGAAAGGATGGCCAAAAAAAGGGGAGTGAGAGTGAGAAATGATCTCAAGCATCATGACGAGCACGCAATTTTGAATCAAGCGGTGCGAACGACGCAAAAAATGGAGGTCGGGGGAATCGGGAATGGTCAAAGAGAGAAAAAGAGGCAAAAAAGGGCCATAAATAAAGGGGAGCCCACCTTCCGCATGTCATTTTCACCTTTTAGAGTTGGAGGAGTGTGGAGGAGCCCAGAAAAACAACTATTGATTTCTCTCAATCTGTCCGGCGTAATTGACTTCTACGACTTCCAAGTAAATCTTGATGTTATTTTTGTCAATTTTGGTGGTTAATTTTTTGGGTTTTAGCCTCTATGGGGCCCCAACAATCTGGTCTAGGTCACGGTTGTGCAAAAGAACTCTTTTCTAAGGGAAAATCACGCTGGAGTGTGCCTGTAGCCTGCACAAGCGAGCTTCTTGAGTGCGCTTTTCGAAGGGAAAAGTGCGCTCTGAGCACGCCTGTAGGCCAGATAGGCGCGCTCTTGTAGCGCACATTTCGAGGGGAAAAGCGAGCTTCAGGGCATGCTTGTCAAGAAAAAAGGCACGCTTTGGGCGTGCATTTTTCCCAACATGGTTCTTTGGCTCGGGAGGGAGTGTTTTGGATTTGCGCGGTATTGATCGAGGGTTTTTATGTGGGTTTACAGGATGTCGAGAGTCAACTGGCGAGAGCGTGAGCTTGGGTCACTGCTGGATGATATCAATGATGATCAGGAGGTACATGATACTTTGGCCCGATTTGGGTTGCTGAAGTTTTCCAGGGTGCCCCCCATGCGTTCGGTGAAGCTGTTGTTGAACAAAATGGTTGAGTTTTGGGATTCCGACACGGGGGCATTTTTCATACAAGGGGAGCGGATAGAGATCATGATGACGGATGTGTACTTATTGACAGGGCTCCCGTTGTTGCATGTAATTGCGGACACTCAACCAAGGAAGCCAAGTGATGTCTCGATGGAGGATCTACTAGAGCGACATTATTACACATCTTCCTATGTGCATGACAATGCAATACAGAGTTGTGACATCAGAGATCCTGGAGATGTAGGTTGTAACATATGTGATAGTGCGGGTATTGCGGTTGAAATCACCCCACAGGTTGTCAGGTGGCCAGATAATGCTAGTGGAGCAAGCATTGGCGGGGACATACTTTGGGTGGGGACAGATGTATCTAACGACAGCTCGGTGGGAGTTGACTAGGATGAGCCATGGGGGAGGCGAATTTTGTTTCCGCTCATTTATTTGCTCTTTATTTTTTAAGCAGGTACTAATGCTATGACCGCATGTAGAAGTACGCGACAATGGGCCCACTGACCCGAGGATGCGGCGATGGGGGGAGATGATGACTCGCGGGGGTGGAGGATTGGTGGGTCGGTTCTTCACGGGAGAGAGAACTACTGATCATACCAAACCATGGATCGATGGGAATCGACCCGATTGGAGTCGCCAAAACTGTATCTAGGATATTCACACTAGCTAGTGCAAAAGGACACTTACTAAGAGCTATGAGATTCCTAGTAACAGTTCGTGAATGTGATGTGCATGCAAATAAAAATAAAAGTAAACTAACAAGTCAAACACCCATGGATCAAATAATAGTTTTATATTATAGTAAACAAAGATTTACAACATGGGTTACCTCAATTGGTGAGTAGATTGGGGTCCCTTGCAGCTGTACGAGTGGTGGTTCTACGGGTCTCCAATGTCCCTTACTCTCCTCCGAATACTCAAATGGTGTCCAAAACTCAACTAAATGGGAACAAAAGCTCAAAGAGGTAGGCTAGGGTTCAATAGGAATTTTGACAGAGTTTCGGTAAGGAAGAGTGAATGCATGATCAAAATGAGGGCCTCCGCCACCCTTTTATAGCAATTTTGGTTGGTGTTATATTGTCCCGTGGTATTGGGTAGCCAGTAATATTGGCCCATAGTATTTGATGGTTTCCCTCCTTTTTCTTTTATTTTGAATATTTCCCCTTTTTCTTTTTCTTTTTCTGTTATTTTTATTTTTTGGTGATTTTGACCTTTCTTGGAAAAATTTAATTGATTTTTTTAGGGAAATAATGATTTTTTGCCTATTTGCTTACCAACTTATGGATTTTGGGTTTTTGGAGGCCAAATATGTAGGAAAAAGGGATAAATGGGTTATGTGACAAAGGGGATGAGCTAGGTGGTCAAATTTTGGTGTGAACACTCTGTCAAAGAGAAGGTGTAGATAGTCAGTTTTCATTTATGCCACTACTTCTCTAAGTGCTAGTAGGTCTGCAATTAAAGGTTGTTCTCACAAACTGTCCTTTGTCCTCGAAGCTCTCCAACAATAATCTACCGCTAATGCTTGTGTATCATCACAATTCTTCAAGGCTGCCATACTCCTTTCTTTGCTTACATTTAGTTGTCATGTCAAATGATGTGGCTCATGGGGAAAATCCTCCACTAATTTGTTTTATTTGTTTCCATTGTCATCCTCCCCAAAATCATCTTCTTCCCTTGCATGCTCTACTTCTGCACATTCTTCCATTGGAAGAAATAATGGTGGGATATTGGTTTCTTCTTGTTGCCTTGTTTGGGATGCCAACAAACTTCCTTCCATAGTTATTTGCAACCACTTGTTTCCCAATTCTTGAGTCTTGTTTACATTTTCTAGGGTCTGATATAAAAAATCAACATGCTTGGGGCATGAATCCATAGCACATAATGCATCTTTAATAGTCAAAACAACATTAGAAGATTCTACAATGTCATTATCCTCATGTGGAAGGGATGCTATCTCATGATGATGCAAAGAAATATGACTGCCGCAAAAATTAGAATTTTTTCATACCTTGGTATTATGTTTGCATCCTCCTCAAGTGGTCGATCCGTGATGGCAAGCTCCTCCATTTTGTATTCAACCTAGAGGCTCAATGGTGCAACATGTGATCCTTCTTGATTCAAATTCTCACTTAACAGAAGGGAGTTTGTGTATATGGTTTCAATTTTTGTAGGTCTCCCAAATTGCTAATTTTTTCTTTCCTCAAGATCTTTTGTATGTTGCTCAGAGACTACTGGTTTTTCCCTTTACACACCAAACCCATCATAGAGACTTTTGGATAGTTTCCCTGTAAATATACCAAGAATTATCTTATTGCTTTATGATGAAAGCTCTGATAGAAGGGCCTCATATTGCTGCAAGCTATGCTCCAACTCTTGTTGTGTCTTATCCAGTTTCCTTGATATATGTTCCAATTCAAGTTTCTCCTCTTATATGGTCGAGGTAGGATGGAAATTGGGTGACATTATCCCCTCTATAAGTCTATCCACTAAAGAAACTTCATTTTCACTATCAACATGGTATATGTTGTCATATATGTCACGTCCCCTCTCGTCGATCCAACGCAAGGAAGGGAACGAGATGCCAAAATCTGGGCTTTTACATAAACTCAGCCCTATTCATTAGATCCATACAAATAAAAACATGTGCATGTGTAGATCTATCAAACACAGCAAAAGTAAAATTCTTCTACACACATATATCATGCAAATTCCAGCATATTGATAACATTCATCAAATAATTAAAACCCTGCAGAAGTAAAAGACATAAATAATATACTCATCTTGATGTAATGTTGTCCCAAGCAACTATCTATGTCGCTGCAACGTTCCACCCAACCATAGGCCAGTTGCGTTCATCAATCTCTCAACACAACTGCAATTCCCGAGCTGGGCATGATATCTACAAGAAAAATGGGACTCTCAAGCTCAGCACAGCCAAAGCAATGGATACCCATCCCAACCCCAACATTCTCTTACACACAACAAACTCAAAAACTGGGCATGGATACACATTTCAACAATGGGTTTACAAAATAGGGTCCATGGGTTTTCCCCAAATCGTGGCACACCCAAAAACGAAATGTTAGATGGGGAATCAACCCTGGGAGAGCAAATCGATTTCAGAAAACGTTTATTGGCATTCAAGGGGCAGAAACGGCCTCTATAAACCCCCAAATCGTGACTCTCTTACTCACAGCCACTGTGCAACACAAAAACGAGTTCTCGGCTATGGAAAATGAAGGAAAACATAGCAAAACCATGGAGGAAAACTCCCAGGAAGCTCCAAACTCGTGAGAGAGCAAAACTGATGGGTGAAGAATGGCCTGGGGAGCAATTTCGTGGTTCCTTTCTTGCAAAGGAAGCCAAACACGGATTTCTATGAAGGGTGGCTTGCCCATACCCAAATTTGGACAGCCATACCTCTCCATTCCCCAAGGCATTAACTTCCTGAACCAACTCTTGGGAGAAATGAATGATTGGGCACAAAAGTCAACATGGGTAGTTGAGGGTTCATGGGTTCTCTCATTGACACTTGGCTTGACTTTCTTGGCTCAATGGTTTGAATATTTCCCACCCAATTCCTTGTAAATATCACGCCCTCATCTATTGTTGCATTGCATAGCTAATTGTGGGCATTTATATTAAAATGCATATTTACAATTTCCATGGCTCACTAGCACATGGGTAGCATAATATCAAATATTTGCATCTTCAAGGTCGAGCGCTTACTAGCGGGGCCTTGGCCTTGAGCTCCACGCTAGGAACCATACATAATATGCATACAATATTAACATTATAGCCCAAAATATCCTAAGGGTCAAAATGGGGGTATTGCAATATAAGAAATCATCCCACTCATGTGGATCATGCAAACCTCCATCTATTGACCATTCTCTTTCATTGTCTTCCATTAAAGAATTGAAACCATCCTCAGAAAACGACTCTTCCCATGGTAAGCTCTCCTCAAGCTCCCATGCATCCAATTCAACTTGTCACCACCCGATACATCCATGTCTACAAACCTTCTGTAATGCCCTCCATCACTTATTGCATTAGTTCTAGGGGGCATGATGGGGTTATAGTGAAGGCATGGGACATACTTGTGATGGTCACACAAGTAGGTCCTATCCCTCCACAATAGTATTCGACTATGTAAGTTATATTAATAATATTACAAAAGTAAGGGATTCATAAGAATAAAGATATATAACTTGACAAGATTAAACTTAATAAATCATGTTTTGGGTTAAATAAGGGGTTAAAAAGGAAAATAATAAAATATATAATTATCAGCTATTTATGTATTTTTATGATATTTGCATGGGAAAATATTGCATGCGGACATGTGTCCACCCTTGGGGGAGCTTGGAAAAGCTTAAATATGAGGAAGGAGAGGGGAAAAGAATCGTCTTCCTTCTGGGGGGTTTGGAGGAGATGGAGGAGGGAGTTTGTGAGTATTCTTCTAATGTGGATGTGGTTGGATGGCTTGGTATTTCCAAGTGAAGGCTCAGAGCTCTCAGTCTACGATTGAGTGATTGGTTGGGAGGAGAGCGGTTTCTCCACACATAGTTTCCGGAGGAGCTACTGCTATGGGAATTCTGGTGGATTCAAAAGTGTGACTATAAGTTAATACTTTGGTTTAGGTAAGTACCATGTTGTCCCTTCCTTTATCTATTATTGGGAGTACCTGCATTTTGGTGTGAGATAAATTTGGGTCTATGGTAATTTTAACTCTTTCGAGTTTTTATTTACCTTCTCTGTATTTTGGGCTTTACATTATGGTATCAAAGTTAGGTTAGAACACTTAGAGCTCATATGATTAAATGATGTTTTGTTATTATTATAATTTTGATATCGACGCAATTGTCAAATATTTTATTGCCACGGATTTTTTTTTCGTCGGCCTAGTAATTGTATAGTTCCCAAATCTATGGCTGATTTTCATTCATGCATTTTGCATTAATTTCGTACAGCGAATTAAGAAACTTCTTGGTCTTTACACTTTAATGGTTGTTATTTCCTGCAAGAAAACCGTTTTGGTTAAATTTTGTTTCCACGGCTTAATTTCATGTTATATTATTGCAATTATTATGGGGATGCTCAAACGATATTGTGTATGCCTCTTGTTGTATTTATTCCCAGGGATTCGTGCAAAGAGAGTATCATTGTTAGCCCAATCCACATATTCCCCTTTGGCATTGTATCAGATCAATTACATTAAGCATGTGACGTTTATCCCATAAGCAAAGCTAGGTATTAGAACAAGGAGGTAGTGAACCGTAGAAAATTAATGTAGAGATTATATCACAGTGAATTAAAATTGCTACTAGTACTGTATCAAGTTATCTGGCCTATCAATTTCAAAGCTTTGAGCTTTAAAATATTGATCTTGAATAGTTGTGAAAATTTGAAGTTGTTGCTGAAGAATTTTATATTATTGGCTCCTTTAGAAATCCTCAAATTTGAGGATTGTCCAAGTCTTGATCCACTTTCAGTGTAAGTGCTACTTAAGATGTCTTGTAAATATGTAACCTGGAATATTGTAGGGGCTGATTGAACATGTAAAAGTGGTTTCCCCTCAAGTTACGGCATATTTTTCGTGCCAACAAGACCTATGAAGGCGAAAGATGTTTCCTATGTTATGCTTATAATAATATAACATGTCTGACTAATTCTGTACTAGACACGTTATCTCATATTGAGATATGAGCACTTATGGGGCTTCTTTTAATGCATAGGCGACTTCAAATATAGCTCATGCCCTTTCTCTCTCCGAAACATGATATTAAAATAATGCAAATTAATATTCTTAGAATATTCCATCATATGCCTAACATAGCCTTTGACTTGCCTTCAGGATAGTTTGAGGATGACCACTATGATAAACAGTTCTTTTGGGCCATTTCTGAAACAAACAACGTCAATAGCAGGTCGAAGACCCTAATATGGTCCCATATGGTTGGCATATCCATTATTAAGGTTTACCAACTTTAACAGGCACAAAATATATTGATATTTGGATAGTAATAAGAAAAAGGATCCATATGCTATGCCTTCGTTTGATGAAGGTTACATCGATGACCAATATCTAGAGAACAAGAATTCTTTCAAACTCTATGTGGAAAGTAGATTGATAAGAGCATCCTCCATTACTTCCATAATTCCTTTGAGCATCTTCATGGTTTGCCCAAAATCACCAAGGGCTGGATATAGTATTGCTTATCATGGATATAGTATTGCTTATCACTGATTCATATATTATTGGTTGGCTTAGATATGAGGTGTATGCTCTAGCACACCTTTGATATCATTGCAACAAGCTAAAAAAAAATGGGGACTGTTATTTTTCATTGAAAATATCTATTTGATATTCGCAAAGGATTGTGTTAACTTTTATTATTTTCAATGTTAGTCCTCCACTATTTTCAAGAAATAGTTGTTGGTCGATTATGTTTACATGAAGTTGAGTCTTGTGTGTTGCTAAACGGGGTTCATTGTCAAATGTTTGGAGAGTGCAATACATTACCAAATATCTCATTAGCTCTTTCATATGTGGTCAATGGGATAGATATTATGTTTGTTTGTGAATTCCTGCACAAAGTATTTGTCTAGCTTGGTTCGTGGGGCAAGTAGTGTGTTTATTGGTTGCAAAATGGGGGATTAATTTTCAGCTTTAGATTTTTTTATTTTTTTATTAATAAATATTGTAGTGGAGCAGATAAAGAAAAAGGAATTTGTTGCTTGATATGGCAGTGATGGGATGGCATGTACACACTTTTTCCATTGTAACTAGTTGCCACAACCTTTCTCTTCCAAATTCACTTCAGAGAAACAACCAAGGGATTGAAATTGCTAATGAGACAAGATATCATAATTTTGAGTTTCATAAATTCATAAAATTGTTGGGCAAGCATCTCAGTTTTAGTATGTACTCAGGTTACCTACCACATTAATGCTTTGGAGCATATTCGTTAGAGACCCAAATTGAATTTAAATGGTGAATGGATTGGTGCGTTCTATAGATCTACACAAGCAGTTGGAAAATCATCTTTTCAAAAGGCATGTATAATCTCCCATGGAATTCCTTTGGCTATTATATGTGCTAGAGGTACTCGTTCTTTGTAAAATAAAGGGTGAACCCCCTTTCCTTATTCATGTTATCGAGGGGAAAATAACTCCACTCATGTCGGCCATCAGAACGCGAAAGGGGAAAACCCTAAGTTCCTTCTGCCTTTTTATTACTTTGATATGTGTTTTTAGTTTAGAATTTGGGGTGGACTATGGCCTATGTTTTTCTAGGATTCTACCGGGATGAGACAAGTGTATTGTCCAGATTGATTCTACGGCAGTCATTCAAAACTCAAAATAAACAATTATAAAAAATTTAAAAAATAAGTGGTAGCTTATGTATGGATAACTTGTAGCGGATGCATGGATAACTCTTAGTTGATGAATGGATAACCAATCGTTCATGGCAGATAACTAGAAGAATGTGAGAGATAATATATATATATGGATAACTTGTACCAGATGCATGGATAACTCTTAGTTATGAATGGATAACTAATTGTTCATGGAAAATAACTAGAAGAATGTGAGAGATTGGAAAATATATGTGTGTGTGTGTGTGTAATAACTGATTGTTGATGCATGAATGCATGGATAACTCGTAACAGATAACTTATGGTGGCACTCAACTTGTGGATCAGTGTTCACCAGCCACAAATTAAGTTGATGTGCTGGTGAGTTAAGAGTGAATCATAGGCCTAGTCTCCTTGAATTCAATGATTCACTTTTATAAGCATTAAATCTCTATGCTTGGTTGTTCTCATACCTAAAGAGAGATAGTAGCTTTGCATGGATCTCGTACGACCAAAGATGGACTTGCTTGATAAGATTGTGATAAAGAGGGACCTGTTACCACCTAAGTTATACTTAGTTGGATTTCAAGTGAGCCGTCAAAGAATGATCAAGTGTAATTGGTCATATCAGAGTTCAGAAGTCCATCAGGCCTTCTAAGCCCTTTTATTTTTTTTGTACCACATGTTGATACCCTCTCGGGGGAATTGTTGGCTTGGTTTTGCAACCAAGCTTAGTGCTATGGGCACCTGCTAACTAGTAGCAGCAATCTCAATAGAAATAAATAACAATAAACTAAATCTAAACTAAACTAAACTAGCATGTGCATTTTGAATTAAAAAACAAGAACAAGAAACTTAAGAAATAATTTTGTATTGAAAAAATGGGGGCAAGCAAGTGCTTGCAAGAACAATACCTTCAAGTGATGAAGGTTGTTTGAATAGCTCCAATGGTGAGCAGCTCCAATCTCTAATGGGTCCTTTCTCCAAGGTTGCTACAATGGCCAAAAACTCAAGGGAGATTTTGGCAGCATGAGGATAGGAATATGGATGGATGTGAAATGAGGAGCCCCTACCACCTTTTTATAGGTTTTGGTGGTGGGGAATACCATTTGTGGTTTTGTGGAAACCAATGGTATTGACCAACATGGTTTAGGTACTTTTCCCTCCTTTTTTCCTTTTTGAATAAAATTAATATTTTTATTCCCTTTTTAATATTTTGGGAATTTGGACCCTTTTTTAGGGTTTTTTATGCTTTTTTTAGGAAAAATAATCTTTTTGAGTGGGAAAAAGGGGTGTACTAAGGTCTTTTGGTGACCTTTTGTTGGTTTCAGAGGCTCAAATGGTGGAAAAGTGGACAAATGGGTTATATGAATAGGGAAATGAGCTAGTGAGCATTTTTTGGGTGTCAACAGATTGCCCCCTGATGTGTGAGGGCAGGAGCTCATTGTATGGCCGATAGACATCATATTTCTTTTGTCTTTTTCTGGGGTTGAGTGGAGAGAAGAGACCGGTTGGAGATTGGAGCCACGGCCCTTGGAAGCTGCAAAAAGAAAAAATGTTACATGGCCTCAATATGAATGAGGTATAATCTCTGATAATGGACGAGGCGGGCATTCCCATGCTCGTATCTGTAAAAAATAACTGTAAGGCTCGAACAAAGGGGGGACCTGTAAGATACATAGAGAACCACTGTGACATCATACGGGTCCAGAGGGGACACAAATCTGGGATGCACTGCTGGGCTAACCATATCTGAGTGGAAGAACTGATATACTGAAATAACAACAGTGCTGTTGAGTGTTGACTCAGAGGAACTGATGAGCTGCTGGATCAAGGGTATACTGAACTGAAACTCGAGGAAGCATATAACTGGATGGCTTCCGAATACTATCACCATGCGCAACCCGGATATCTATAGAAAAAATGTAAGTGGTTGTTTCCATAGGTAGACTCTCAAATGTGGAAGAGTCAGGAGGTATCCGGGGTCTTCGACGAAAAACTTGAAAGGATCAATGCCTTGTGCGAGTCTCAACGATGCGATCAAGGTGTTGAAGTCGAGCATGTGAGAAACAATCATTTAGAGAAGCACTGAGGAGTCTTCTCGAAATGATTCGTAGGCACTCATCATGAATGGTGATGAGTCCAAGACACAAGGACCTCTAGGTCTATTCTCCGGAATAAATGTGGTTTGTCGTCGACAGAGGGAGACCAGCAACTAACAAGGCAATGATGTTTCCTTGATAGGAGCACGAGGTGTAGAACTGAAGTGTTGTAGTACTGATGGTAGGACTGCCATACTTGTGGGGATGGGAAATAACTGGGTCATAAAGTGGGTAGACTCAAACTTTCTTTAGACTAAGGGTAGCCATAACTGGTGTCGGTGGTGGAACGGGAGGCGAAATATACCACACGGGTAATCCCAATATTAACCCGGGTAGACTAAGGGTAGCCATAACCGGGGCGCTTACTACACCCGAAGGAGGAAATAGAAAGGGGATTGTGTGGATGGGTGTAACCCCAATGTGACTAGGGACCAATGGTGGTTTGGGTAACAAGGAGGGTTGATTACCGGGTGTTTGTGAAAGGGTGCAGAGGTTAGCGACGTGGGTCTCCGGTGACGGTGGTGGAATGGCCTGGAATGTAGAGGTCATCGGCGCCTCGGAGTAAAGTCTGGGTCCTACTGAGGAAATGAATGAGGTAGTTGCACCACAAACAGGTTGTTCAACCATGGGGAGAACATTTTCAGGTGTGGCCGGGGCCTTGGGATCGTAGTAGGTGAGTTGGTCAACCTTGACCACGCGTCCCTCATGGGGAAACTGCATGGTACGAAAAACGGATGAGGCGACCGCCCGCATGGCATACATGTAGCTGCGACCAAGTAAGAGGTTATAATCGAGTTGGGCATTGATGACCTCAATGTCAATGAGCACGGTTTTACCCTCCAGCTGGATAGGGACATTGGCTAAAAGACCTTGGGGTTGAGCCGAACGGCCGTCGTAGGCTCGTAATGCAGTGGTGGACTGCTGGAGAGTAGGGGATCCCAACTTCTGCCAAACGAATGTGGACATGACGCATGTGGAGGCCCCTTCATCGATAATGCACCGATGGATGACAAGATTCCGAACAGAAACGGAAACTTGGAATGCTAAAGAGGGAGGCAGGCGTGGTTCAGACTGGTCTGAATCGAATGCGATCAGTTGTGAATCATTGGGGTCAATGGTGCCAATGGCAGAGAGTAAAGTCTTGCGCTGCGAAGGACAGTTTTTCAAAACTTCTAAAGCAGAAATGGCTGCAGGAGATTGGGCTAAGTCGTCGACAATGTTGTAATTCGATGCAGCGCGAGCATTGGGATTATTGTTGAGACGATGAAGTGGGAAGCGAGGTGCTTTGGAAGCGCCATCAAGTGGAGCCGGAGGTATACGTAACGTTTGATCTGTGGGATTAACGTTAGTGTTCTTGTCGGTGGGGGGGGTTTCAGACGTGGAGCCATATTGGTTCCGACGGGTTTGGAGGTTGGCATCGGCAGTCGACATCATCAACAAATGGTGAGTACCTGAATCGAACATGGGTTGATCAGGGGCTGCATAAGTGATCTGTTGTGGTGGCACATTGCCCTGAGGGGGAGCTAACGGCTGAGTGTTCACTACACCTTGGTTTGGAAAGGGGTTTTGCAGCACCAAAGGTTGATGTTGAGGTGGTGGAGGGTTGGGTGGCGGTTGAGTAGCCGCTTGCCCTTAACGATGGGCATCGTCGGTCCAGAGTTGTCGAGCTCACTCCAAATGTGGGCAAGAATGCGTGTAATGACCATAGACCCCGCAGATAGAACAAGGGTGGTTTGTTCTGAGGTTATTATTTCTAGGCTGCTTAGGATTCTGATCCGGATTGCGGTTGGGAGGAGCAGCATTGTTATTTTGCGGGGGATTGGGAGGTGGAGGACCTTGCTGATGTTGTTGGTTATTACCGCGGTTATGACCTCTACCACGGTTTTGTTGCGCACCTTGGTTGCGTTGGTTGTTTTGGTTCTTGGGCTGGTTGTGCTGTGTGTACACTTTCCCTTGAGCAATGGGAGGATTTTGGTCCGCCGCAGGTGCGGGAGCAGGTTGTGGTGGATAATAAGCCTGTGGGGTTGGAGGTGGTCCAGTTTCCTACTAGGGTTGTTGGTAACCCTGAGCTATTGGAGGTGTTGGGTTAGCTGCCACAGCTTGTTGTGGATAGTACACTGGTTGAGGTGCAGCTGGGGGGGCGTATGCAGGTGGTGCATGACCAAAACACTGAGGTGGACATGAAGGTCCATGGGTATGGTGGTGATGTGCCATGGGAGCATATGAACTGGTTGCTCTAGACTGAGATGTAGCCCACGAAAGGTCGGGACCATGGCTAGGATGTGTAATAGAAAAGGGTTGGGGATGCGAGGCCATACGACCAATTATGCCATCAGCGGCATGGGATGCCCCCGACGCATCATGTTGGGATGACTCACCCCGAGGGGCGTCCGGTATAATGGTATACAGATAACCCGACTGGGCGTAAATGAGATCAAACTGTTGGGCTTTAAGGATGGCCTCTTCTTCAGACTGGGGTCTTTCAAATGCCACATCCTTCGCAATGAGAGGGAGAAGGGATTTTAGAAACCAATCTAGGAAGATACGGTCGTCTAACTTAATTTTGCAAAGGCTTTGGTGTCGACGCCACTCATGAATGTGGTCAGTGATGTGGGTGGTCGTGTTCTGTCTGCAAGACAGTAGGATCTTGACGCCCGCATCATAGCGGACAGGTAACTGGAAGAACTGCAGGAAGGTCGAGGCAAGGGAGGTAAAGGTGGCATGTGTCCCATGGGGCTGCTCAAGATACCACTTGGCTGCAGAGCCAGTGAAGGTGCGCTGTAAAAGGCGGAGGCGGACAGATTCGTCCACTATAGAGTTGGAGGAACACCATAGATGGAAGGACATAATATGGTTCTGGGGGTCCTCTCCTGCCTTACCCTCAAACTTAGGGATGTTGGAGGGGAGTTTGGTGGGCATGGGAGGCCATGTGGGGTTGTTCCTGATGGGGTCATTGGTGAGCCTGGCTAAATCTGGCAAGTTCAGACTTGCCATGTAAGGCAAACTAGCAGACGGGTGTGTTATAGGAACTGGGACATAACCAGTAATGTTGGCATGGTGTGGTGGTCCAGTCGTCCCTAAAGGTATGCTAGGTATTGAAGGTATCTGACCTCCAATTGTGGTGGATTGGTGCGGGATGGAATTTCCAAGTGCAACGTGGGTTACACTGGGGTTGGGAACATTACCAGAAACTGCTGGGATCTGGTTTGCAGTAATCACATGTGGTGTGATTCCTATGTTGGGCATACCTATCACAGGTGGTGGTCCTATGTTGGGCATTCCTAAAGGTGTAGTGCCCCCTATATTAGGCATGCCTAAGGGGGTGGTGGTTTCCATGGATGGCACCGCAGTAGAAGGGTTGATGGACGTCTCTCCTATGGTGCTGGTGAAAAGTGGGTCAAAGGGTGTTCCAGCCATAATGGTGGTTGGTGGTAATATAACGTAGTTTTCGGATTCTGCCTCAAAATCTGATGTGAAGTGAGGCATGTCAGAATCGGATGACGCTATGTTCGATCGACGATGTGTCGAATCAAGGGATAAGGCTCTGCGTCGGTGACGTGGAGAGCCAAGTAGACTAAACTCTGGGAGTTCGCCCTGAAGACAACGAGAGCGTCTAAAATTATCAATGGTGAGAAATAAGTTTTGTGTAAAAAATATGTTTAAGTATCAGGTGGTGATATATATAAAAAACTCAAAACCCTAATGCAACCAAGGGTGCAAGAAGGGGAGTGAAAATGAAGGCACTCAGGCCAAAAAATAAACCTCAAAAAAGGCACTTATTATAGCAGTTGTGCTATAATAAGTGGAGGGATGCAAAAAAAATGGTCAGAATACCAACATGCAAACAGCTCCTAGAAAAAATAGGTGTAACTAGACCAAAGGTGGATTGTATCATGCAAACACCTAACTAAAAGTATTGTGAATCAACAAACGATATCCTCTGCAAGGTGATGAAATCCAAGTCAGACAATATGAGTGTTGAGACAACGGCTAGATATCCCCCTACCGGGAGGGACACCGGGTAATCAATCCTAAAGAATGGCAACTAGGATACTCCGTTCATGATGCGTCGAGAAAAGGTAAATCTGTCGTTTGGTCCTTTACCACAATACCCCCATACAGGGATATCCCGAGAACTGCGAATGGTAGCCCTTCAGTTACTGAATGGATTTCGGTATTCCACTCAGGCTTCCGGAACCATCCTCGCGACTTCAACCCTCCTAGGGGAGAGGCCTTCCCACAAACCGGTTGTGACCGCGCCAATAAATACTAAGAGATTTTAGCTCCCTAAATGGACAACTTCTATGTCTCAGATGTAATAACTGAGGGGTGTTATTGGAACACCTATCCCCTCAATACTACCTAGCTACAAAGTTCTTTTAGTGTTCCCCAAGTGGGGTTAAAAGTGTGTTGAAATTAGGGTAAGTGTTAAAGCTCAGTTTAAAATTAGTGTTTGAGTGGGTGCACGTGTGATATTTTAAACTGAAATTGAAAAAGTAAATGCTAAGTATTCAAAAAACAAAGGATCTTTTGAAATAAAAAGCAAATATTATGACTTTTTCAATAAATGGAAATTAAATGCTTTTCAAGGACTATTCAAAAACAAAGGATCTTTTGAATCATGAAAGCAAATAATAGACTTCTTAAAGAAATAAATGGATTTCTTTTTCAAGGAAATTGCTAAGGGCAAGATTTTAAAGAAGTAAACAAGAAAAAATTTTAACCTAGATAAACTGCAAAATAAGTCCTTCTTTCACTTTCTTGAAAATTTTTAAAAAGACTTTCTAGATGTGCATTCAAATAGTAAAAAAAATTTCTATGGCTGTAAAATATGCAGAATTTAATACTGTAAAAATGTGCTATGTGGGCAGAAAATACAGTAAAATTAATTTTTTAAACGAATTGACCGAATGAAAAAATTAGCATCACGGGTTTTGACAGAACAGCCGCGATGGACCGCGCGGGTTTCTGTCGCACAGTCGTGATGGACCGCACTGGATTTCGGTGCACTGTCGCGATGTGCAGCGCGAAAAATGTTCGCGAAGCCGCGATGTGCAGCGCGTAAATAGGCCGCGAAGCCGCGGGGAACCGCACGGAAAAGGGTCGCGTAGTCGCTATGTGCAGCGCGGTAAATGACCGCGAATCTGCGATGTGTAGCGCGCAAACAGGCCGCGAAGCTGCGGGGAACCGCGCGGAAAAAAGCAGAAAAGTCGTGATGAGACGCGCGACTATCAGGCTGAAAACCACGAGGCGAAAGCCGTGCACGAAAGCCGAAAAACGAACCCGAAAATTGAGAATTCCGGGCTGTTAATGGCAATAGATGGGGCCAAAAACTAGAGCAGCAATGGATTTGCTATCTAGGATGGCAGATCTATGGATCTAAAGGCTAAAAACTAATAAAAAACTAAGATTGAAAGCAAAACTTGAGATCTATTGTTCAAAGCCAGCGGAGTCGCCAAAAACTGTTGGCTTGGTTTTGCAACCAAGCTTAGTGCTATGGGCACCTGCTAACTAGTAGCAGTAGTCTCAATAGGAATAAATAACAATAAACTAAATCTAAACTAAACTAAACTAGCATGTGCATTTTGAATTAAAAAACAAGAACAAGAAACTTAAGAAATAATTTTGTATTGAAAAAATGGGGGCAAGCAAGTGCTTGCAAGAACAATACCTTCAAGTGATGAAGGTTGTTTGAATAGCTCCAATGGTGAGCAGCTCCAATCTCTAATGGGTCCTTTCTCCAAGGTTGCTACAATGGCCAAAAACTCAAGGGAGATTTTGGCAGCATGAGGATAGGAATATGGATGGATGTGAAATGAGGAGCCCCTACCACCTTTTTATAGGTTTTGGTGGTGGGGAATACCATTTGTGGTTTTGTGGAAACCAATGGTATTGACCAACATGGTTTAGGTACTTTTCCCTCCTTTTTTCCTTTTTTGAATAAAATTAATATTTTTATTCCCTTTTTAATATTTTGGGAATTTGGACCCTTTTTTAGGGTTTTTTATGCTTTTTTTTAGGAAAAATAATCTTTTTGAGTGGGAAAAAGGGGTGTACTAAGGTCTTTTGGTGACCTTTTGTTGGTTTCAGAGGCTCAGATGGTGGAAAAGTGGACAAATGGGTTATATGACTAGGGAAATGAGCTAGTGAGCATTTTTTGGGTGTCAACAGGAATTGTAATAAAATGTGCTAGCATGGTAGTTGTATGTAAAAGACTCAGCTTCCTAGAACTTAAACATTAATTTGAATATCCTAGAGTGTTTTTTTCCTTGTTAATTATTTGTTGTTGAACAAACGACTAATAATTTTTGAGTTTTTCACTCATACCTCCAAAGTTGGGGTGGTCAGCTTGGTGTTTCGGCCTTAGGAGGTTATTAGAGCTTAACTGTCAATTTACTAGACCATGCTAGGCATTAAAATTAAGTCATATGGACACGTTATAGGCCCCCCTAAGTTTATTTTAGATTCTGAGAAAAATTATTTTTCCCGTAAAATTAGACTAGTTTTTTAATAGTTTAATTGGAAAAATTAAAAGTGTAATAAAAGTATGGTTTGTGGGCATAATTTTTCAAGTGGATGCTCGTTTCCTAAGCCAAAGCATCCATTAAATCCATAAACCCACTTATCATAAGTTTTGAGTAAGTATTTATCTCAGAAAAATAATATTTACTCAAAAAACCCAAAAAGACCAATTTAATTGGCAAAAAAGACATAATAAAGACAAAATCCCAATCCCACGGATCAAGGAAATGTGTTGGAATCAAATCTCCTTCGATTGGCAATCAAATCAGGGAGAATATTGAGCAAATAAATAATGATTTGATTGAAGATTGGAGATTCACCAAAGGGGGGAGGCGAATTTGTGAATGGAGAGATATCAAGTGGAGGTTGAAAAGTGTCAAATGGTTAGAGAAAGGTGTTATTAACCTCCCCAAACCTCTCACATGTGTCAACAAGCCTTTTCCAAGTGTATCAACTCATTTCTTGAAGTGTCAAAGAGGATCTCCTCTTGGTTTGGATATAAAAGAAAGCCCATTCCTCATTGTTGAATAGGAAGGATTGAAGCTCTGCAATTTTGCTATTGTATTTGTTTATCATTGAGTAATGAATAAGAAGCTTTGGAGGCTATATGGGTGTATCATCTTGGTTGTGTGGATGTCAATTGTCTCTATGATTCATTGAGGTAACTGTAGTTTAGTTTACTTGTCTATTATTTGCTTTGTCAATCTTTCTGCCTTGTAGTGATTATTTCTAATCCATAGGAATGAGAAAATGATCTAGATTAGTTTTCTCATTTATTCGTCTATGCTTCAAGACTAAGGAATTTTCATGTTTTAGTTTGTTTAGTTGGATGATATCCTAATCTTGAGTGTAGGCTATACATATTTGACAGGTTATTTTTGGCAAGTATTTTTTCTAAGATTTGCAGGTACTTCTATCCAGAAGGAAGGCAATTCTTGATTGACTTCTTCTTCATTCCGGATTTATTGGAAAATTTTGTAAACTTCTTTTCTCCATAACTATAAGGAGAATGAAGTGCTTTTTCTTTCAAATCTCATTGTAAAAAAATTAATAAAATCACTTTTGGAAGTAGGCTCATAAAGCTTGCTTCTCATCCCTCGAGGGGGTATTGGTGTCGGTGCCCTTTTGTGGTTGTTTTTTACTTCTTTAGCTTTTCTAATTTTTCGCTTTAGTTTTAATTTGGACAATATTAACGCAGATTAATTAATATTCAACGTTTGAAGTGTCCGATCCAAATATCGGCTTTCAGACTCACTTAGGACATTGGAACATCTAACACAATTTTGGCAAGCTGTATACTTTATGGTTTAAGTCGATTTATATATTCTTTGTTAGAGTATTTCCTTGCAAAATAAATCGGATACTAACCCACTACTTTGGTAGTGTAGTAATTAGTTCACATTTCCTTTTTATCATTTGCTTTTGTTCAACTTCAAAGTAACGAACCCGGTTGTGTATACCTAAAGTATGCTCTCGCCATCACATAAAGGGATTGCCTGAGTACGTGGTGGATGATCACAAAATAGTTTCTCAACCTATAGTAATTAGTCTTACATTTTTCAATTAAACTCCCCGAAAGACGAAAGTCCAACGTCTTGATTTTTACTTTGTGTGGGAAAACCTTACAAAGAAAGCGGGAACAACTAGAGAGCGGTTGCAAGTGTTGATTAAGTTGTCATTGATGCCAACAGTGCCTGGACTTGGTGCCCCTTATGGAGCCCCTGAGGTTTATTATTTGCTTTATGGTTTTCTGTGTCAAAGGAGACCTTTTGACCTTGTCCAAGCCCAAGACTGAAGCCCTTGGAGTCCTTGGGACAATGGCAAAAGCCCTGGTTACTCATTGACTTAGTTGAGTGACCCTAAGTTGTATCTTGGTCCCAGTTGAGTTTATTGTTATATCCCCTGCTCCTGGTTGTCTTTTGGTTGATGTTTTCTATGCTTCTTGTACTTGTTATGGTCTCTTGATTGATTTTTGAATGAATGTATCCCTCACACAGTTGACTTGTGCCCTTACATGATGAAGTCTTTATTTTGATGATATCCTTGAAGAGATCATGCACTAATTAAAGAAAACAAAGTTGAAGGACCCTGCCAATGCAAGCAAGATCATCATAGGGTGATAGCCATCGTCAAGCCCTTTTGATTGATAAGTGGAGTGTCTCCTAACTCCTTACGGTTGATGAGTTATTGTCGTTTAAAGTTGATGAGGTCATGAAGCCCTTAGTACCCTTATCTTGGGGTTTTGATGGCTATAAACCCATTCAGTAATGAAACCATTGCATATGCTTTTAATGCACCTATGATGACCTTGTGCCATTGAAGAAGCCCTTGGAAATCATGATGAAAGCCCACAAATTGGTCATATGCCCATAAGTTTGAAGAAGCCCATAATCCTTAATGATGGTGCGCTTATACCTGGAAGCTTGGTCCTTGAACCCACACATATGTAGTTTGGTAATGTGGAGCCTTTGGACATTGTTGAAGACCTTGATATAATAATGATGAAATCATTACTTATGGGGTCTTTGGTACACCTTATGGACATGAGTGACTATCCCATATTAAAGGAGTTGTGGGGATCTTGCTCCTTGACCCACGATTTTTGATGGATCTATTACCCTCCTTTGGTGGCCTAATGTAAATAGTGTTGAAGCCTTTAATGTAGTCTTTTGCAAGATTAAGAAAGCCCCTTTTAAATCATTAAATAATGAATTAAGCTATCTTGAGTGAATAAGTATTTTGTGAATTCGGCCTGTCAAGAAAGAATCATTTAAATTTAATTAATAATTAAAATAAATCCCTAATGCAAGGTCGGCCAGACTTTAATTTAAAATCAAATTTAAAATTTAATTTAATTCTAATTACTAGGTCGGCTCAGTCTTAAAAAGGTACTTAGATAATATATTTTTTTGAGTTGCTAGGTCGGCCAGCCTAAAAATTTTATCCTCAACGACCTATATAAATAGAACCTTGGTCAATTCAAAATGGAATGTGCCAAAAAAAACTAGCTCTGAAATTTTTGGATTAGGTCTGAGGCTCATTTTTGCAGACCATCTCTTGCAATTTTCAGTGGTCTACTAAAAAATTCAGAGGTCTGGTTGGTGGATTGTCTCTTCATTTTTTTGGGGCTGCCTCCAACATATTTTGGACTGCTCCTTTGAAATTTTCGGGCTGCCTCATCTCTGCAGAATTTCAGACTGCAGAAATTCTGACTAAGACAGAAATTCGACTGGTGTTGACTGAGCTCAGAATTTGGTTTTGATTGAAGAGTTTTTTTGGGGGCTGTCCTATAAATTTTGGTGGTGGACTAAGGCAGGTCTAAAGCAATTTTTTTGAGGTCTGTATTTTAAAATTCAGTGTTACATCTTTCAATTTTTCGGTGGCTGCTTCAGCATTCAAGTGGTATAAGGTATGCACAGTAATATATGCTTTTATAATCAGTAAAGACAGTGATACATATACAGTAAAGAGTACACAATGCTAGATATTCAATGATGACATGATTCACAATGATACTTATATGCCTATAAACACAGTGGATACACTGATGGGCCTACACATTCATTACACAATGATTATTTTCAGTATGACAAAATGATAATGATACCTACAGACATTAGACAGTGATGTTTAGAACTTTACATACTTTATGTTTGATTTGACTAGTATCCACCACTCCTTGACTGGTTTTGTACAAAGATTGACTATCATATCATTTGGGGTAGTGTACTTTGATTGACTTTAAGTTGACTGAATAGAATTGACAGTGCACTCTTAACCAAGTTTGATTTGACAATACTTCTCTTGATTGATTTGTCATGTGATTGGTTTTGGGAAATTTTTTTATTGCTTTTGATAGTGTGTGGTATTGACCATTGACTTAGTAAGTCAATATTGACCTTAAGTCATTGGCTCTCCAGTATTGAGAAACCATTGACCGTATTTGACTAGTTGATTATGAGTATTTGACTATGTCTATGTTTGACAAGTTGTCATTGTATGAGACTATATTGACAGTGCTCTTTAACTTAGTATATTGATTAGATGAAAGCATCCATAGGTGGTATATCATTGACCAAGTTGGTTGAAGACATGACCCAATTGACTTAACTAGTTATGGATTAACTGAGATTGATATTTATCTAGTTGATTGAGGATTCTCTTTGAGGGTGGTTATGTTGAGTAAGATTGGATAAGTTAGCACTAACCTTGTTTATCTCAGGTACACAAGCAACTTGGTATTAGTTGGTTCAGTTGAGCAGAATTGGCACAGGCTGTCCTATGTGCAGTTGGTCTAACTCAGATTGGTTGAGTTGTATGAGCAGTTGGTTTGACGCAAGTGGTCTAGTATACAGTTGGTTGAACTCAGATTTGTTGATTCGAATAATGTGAACAGCAGATTGATTTATGCAGACAGATTGATTGGTACAGCTTGATCAGACAAATTGATTGGTACAGCTAGATTGGACAGATTGATTGTACAGGTTGATGAACAGTGTGGCACAGTTGTAATGAGAAATGGTCAGTTGATGAGTAGTGATAGTGGTTGTGCAGTGTGGTATAGATTGTGTAGTGTGGTACAGGTGTTGGATAGCAGGTCTGCAGGATCAGTGCAGTTTGTGGTTCAGTAGTTCTGTTTCTATCTTCATATCAGGGTGGCAGGATGGGGCAAGGAAATTTAGGGAGCTAAGGCTTCCTTCAGGTTGTATCCTATAAACCAGGGGGTTGTATCCTCCTTCCAGTTGTAGCTGGAGAATTGAAGTATTTGTAACAAAGGGTGTTGTTGCCTCCTTCCAGTTGTTGCTGGTAAATTATTATTATAAAGGCTTCCGTGGTTTTTCCCCCAGGACTTAGGTTTCCACGTAAAAATCTTGTGTACTATGTTTTTGCTATGCTTCCTATGTGATGATGATATGATGAGTTGTAATTGTTAATAATGTTGATGATATAATGATAATGTGATGATGAATGATGTATTGAATAAGTCGTTGATGATTGTTAAAGCTGAAAAAGTAATAAAAATCTATACACATTATTCACCCCCCCCCTCTCAGTGTGCTTGGTGTGTCCAACAGCAGGGCCCCGTCAGACTACATCCTAGTTGGTGTAGTGTTGGACATCCCCCTGTAACTCCATCTATCCCACATTTTCTTGTGTAGGACCACACTTTGTGAGTCTGAATATATTCCCAATATCAATTTTGGTATATCGGGAATCCCCTCCCCTCTAATCAACTCGTCATTTTTAATAATCAAAATTGATCAAGAGAATTAGCAAAACATTTTTCAAGTATTACAACATCACCCTATTGGACTCCATTTTCAGAACTGGTCATTTACTATTTTACAAGCTTTATTTTTGTAATGAGAAAATCTCATTTACTCAAACTTCCACTTCATAAATGACAAATAATCCATAAATATGAATTTTTATAAAAGATGATAAATAAGATATGATATGAATTACAATTGAGGGACCATTATTTATATTTTGGCGGAATACCCTTTCATTAATAGTCATGTCTTTTCAGAAAAACATTATTAATTATTATTATTATTATTATTATTATATGTTGATGTTTATTATTATTATTATTATATGTTGATGTTTATTATTATTATTATTTTGTTCATAACATCGCCTTCCCCTTAAACATGCTTTGTCCTCAAAGCATAGTTTATTTTATGACTTTGTTTTCTTTCTCGTAACGACTTTTCATGATTTTGTGAGCTTGGAATTACGATGCTTGATGAAACCAGGCAATATAATCTTCGAATTGCTGAACTAATGTGTTGCATTTTTGGGGAAGTGATACATCCCAAATCTACCTTCATTGGAACTGTTTGATGATCGACTGCTTGTACAGAACTTCTTAATTTAGGCTTCCATAAAAGTTGTCGATGTTGTTTTCGTTCATTTTCAATGTTGTAGTTGGTTTTTCTATAAGAAGAACAATGTTTATTTCTTGCTACAGTTTGATGTTGGTTGTATCGACTTCTTTGATTTGGGTGACGATAAGCATTCGAGCCATTTTTGGAACCCTTGTAGAAACTTCAATTGTTTGTGATTCACGTGATTTACTGGTTGATAATAAATCTGATGATTTTTCTAACTTCTCATTTTTTAATTTTTTTATTTGTTCAGTCAACCTTTGATTCAAATTTTTTAAGCGAGAATTTTCTTCATTTTTTTCTAATAGATTCTTATTGAATTCTTTTTGGAGATTCACTTCCTTTTGGTGGAATTTCTCTTGGATTTATTCTTGCGATCTTTTTTCCCTTTTTAATTTCTTAATCTATGCGATCAAGTCTTGACTATGATTCTTCAAACGAGTAATTTTTTCATCCTTATTGGCGAAAATCTTTTCAACTTCTTTTTGCGTCTTTTGTTCTGACTTCTGATTACCCTGTGAAATCATCTTTGATATATCCTTGAAGTCTTCAGATGTTGGATCTTCTAAATCTAACTTCATTGTAATATCTTGAAATGTGATTCTCTCCTTCTTGTAGGAAAATGTCAAAAACTTTTTTTCAGCATTTAAGATGAAGGTCCCCAATGTTTTGATCTAAGGTAAACCTAAAACTATGTCACCATCAAATCTCCATAAGGAACTAATAATGAATTGAGATATGACCATATAATCTCCAACATTCAATTCTAATCCACTTATTTGAAATTGCTTCATGTTCCGAAGATCTAGCCTTTCACCTATATGTGATTCGGGAATCACTAAATGGTTAGCAAATTCGGCACTAATATAATTATTTCTTTCACTAGGGGCAATAGAAATGGTAACATCCTTCCCTGCAAGTTTCCCTTTAACTCTAAATAGTATTGAGACATTCATTAGTGAGGTGCTAGGAAAACTTCCCTTCTTTTCAACATTAAAACCCATCTTCTTGAGTTTTCTTTGAAATTTATTCAATATCTCCCTTTTTTTATAATAAACAATATTCAATATGATTCTTCTTGTAAAAATTCTTCTTTTGATGCTCTTCTAATCTTATTTTCCCCTTAATATTTGTAAAATGGTGTAGATTGGGTGGTTGGGAGGAATGATTGTCACCTTCCCCACCTAGGTTCAAATCTCGTTTTTTGTTTGTTGTTGGAGAATAAACCCAAACCTACTTATTAAGAAACCAATGAGAAAATCTCATTTACTCGTACTTCAACTTCATAAATGACAAATAATCCATAAATATGAATTTATATAAAAGATGATAAATAAGATATGATATGAATTTCAATTGAGGGCCCGTTAATTATATTTTGGCGGAATACCCTTTCACTGATAGTCATGTCTTTTCGGAAAGACATTATTATTTTTTTGTTGGCAAAGTGGTGGAACCTCCTTGACTAGCAAGTTTGCCTTTGTCTAAGTTACCACGAACCAGGGGCATCTAAGCCGTCAAAATCACCCGGGGATCGCACCCGGCCTGGACCGCACCAACCCTTAACATGGTTGGATTTTTTGGTATCCACGAGATTAGAACCAGCGACCTTTCCGCTTAGGGGGTGTCTTAACCATACCCCGCCACCAAGTATTCTACATCTCATGGATAAGACATTATTAATTATTATTATTATTATTATATATATGTTGATGTTTATTATTATTATTATTTTATTGGTCAATACTGAGAGGGGGGGTGAATCAGTATTGTTAACTTTTTACTTTTTAACCACTTATTAAACTTTAATCAAAACATGGAATCAATAAGATACACAAAAACACAGAATTTATCGTGGAAACCCAATTGGGTAAACCAACAACACTTTCTATACTGCAGAATTATGTTTACAATAAGTTTTGCAAGCCACAACTTGCTGGAGACACCAATCCCCAAGTTTCTCAGCCACTACTGAAGGATGCACCCACACCCTAGCTTCTGCCTGCACCTACAGGCAAGGAAACACCAATACCCTGATTTTCCAGCCACTACTGGAAGGAGGCCAAGACCCCCCTTGCAGGCATGTAGCCTGCCCTAGCACCACCCTACCTCCCTTGCTTGATATTATTAGTACTTCTCTGGTCTTCTTTAACTTCTGTCTCTTTCTATCTTGACTTGGTCTCTGCCTTGCTATTACAGGGATATTCATTGTTTTTTTACTTTGCTGGTCTCTGTCTTTTATTCTGCTCTCTTCTTCTGCTTGACTGTGCACTCCCTGGTATCTGCCGCTTCTTACTGTAGCTTCTACAAAAGTCTTCACTTGTTTCTTGCTGGTCTTTGTCTTCTGTTTTACTCTTGCTCTGCTTCAGATCTTCATCATTCCCCAGACACAGTTTTTCTGATCTTTATACTGCTTCAGATCAACATCATTATTTAACCATAGAGACCCTCTTTAATACTGGATCTTCATTATTTCTATCTTCTTCAACAAACTCGACTACAGAACCATCTTCCTGCTTCTTAAAATATTCATTATCCATCCACAAAAGAGACACACTTTTTGAATGACTTTGTTTTCTCAATATATATACCTCTCCAATAGTCATGTATATTCTTTGGAAATAACACAACTCTTCAAAACAATGTGACCCTTTTAAAAACACGACTCTTCATTTAAAATCACTTTTTAATTATATCTTTTTATTTAACCTTTTACTCCAACAAAAATGTTAAATATTTCTTTATTTCTTTTCAGTAACAAGTTTTCCCCATTTTTTTTAATTTTCAATTTTTATCTCTTATATCTTTTTATTTAACTTTTTACTTCCAACAAAAAGGTTAAATACTTATTTCTTTTCAGCAACAAGTTTTCTCCTTTTTTAATTTTCAATTTACATCTCTTATATATTTTTATTTAACTTTTCACTCCAACAAAAGGTTAAATATTTCTTTATTTCTTTCCAGCAACAGGTTTTCCCCCTTTTTTTAATTTTCAATTTACATATCTTATATCCTTTTTATTTAACCTTTTACTCCAAAAAAATGTTAAATATTTCTTTACTCTCACGTGCTTTAACATATATTTTAATTATATATTTAACATATAGAAAACCTTTCCAAAATTTGAAGGACATGTCTCTTCATTAAGAATTTAACTAACATCACGTCCTTATCTTTTATAAAACATCATGACTTTTCACAAAATGTGCCTCTTTATGTTTTATAACATATCACTTAATTCTTATATTTATTCTTAACAACATGCAAACTCAACATTTTTCTTAGTTTTGGCAAGTTAATGACTTGCACGTGTGAACACTAGGAGAGGATCTAATCTCATGGCTGAATAGCCAGTTCATCAAAGAACATGATCATGCCATCTTTGGATTTTACTGACACACACACACTCTTTGGCAGGCATTTGAAAATAGCCTTCCAACTTGTTTAATTTCAACACTTAGACAAAATTATCAAACCCTAGTCATTACTGTGCCAGGAGGCATTTTGGCAGACTCATATCTTTGTCATATGACGATCACTAAGCAAACTGAAGGTATGGCTGGATAGCCAGTGCACTAGGAAACAAAATCATGTCACCTTTAGAATTTACTGAGACACCCTGAGCTTCTGGCGGGAATTTCAAATCAGCTTCTCAACCTCTTTTGAACATCAAAACACATTTCTTCCTATTTTGGCAAACTCATATTTCACACGTGTGAACACCCATAGGAAAACTGTCTCCTTGGTTGGATAGCCAGTTCATCAATGAACATGTTCTATACTTTCTAATGAATTTATCATCACTCAAACAGGCTTGGTGGGAATTTCAAAATGCCTTTTCAACCTTGTGAATTTTACACTTAGTCAATTTTAGGACTTCCTCCAAAACTTATTCTGAGACACCTTTTTGGTAGATCCATAACTTTGTCTCCATACATGTTCAAGGATAACTAAGGACATGGTTAGATAGAAAATCAAGCATACTACAAGACCCCCATGTGCTGCGGGAATTTACTCTAACCCATAAATTAGGGCGGGCATCTTTCTGAGGTGATTTAGTCATTTTTGCTTGCTAAGCCCCTGTTTTGGCAGGTCCATAACTTCTCCCTCATGCACGTTCTAGACAAAATGAAGACATGGTCTGGTAGGAAAAACAACAATCTACAATACCCCCCTATGGTGCAGGCATTTATATTCTCCTATAAATTATGGCATGCATTTCCTTAAGACAGTTTTTACTAAATTTCCAATACTTAGTCATTTTCTTGTTTTTCACCAAATTGCCATATTTTTCCAAAATGATGTCAAATTGCTATAATGACTTCCTGGTAACTCCAGAACACCATCATGTTTTTTGACGGCCTCATCACACATGCCACATTACCATACATGCCATGTCATCACTACCAACCATGCCACATCATCATACATGCCATCCTTTGATTTTCACTGAGTTCACTCTTGCCATCATGTCCTTGGTTATTCCTTTGTCATCACTGAACTCCTTTTGACATTAATGACAACCATATTCCATATTTCCAACAGACATCCTTCCCTGCAAGTTTCTCTTTAAATCTAAATAGTATTGAGACATTCATTAGTGAGGTGCTAGGAAACCTTCCCTTCTTTTCAATATTAAAACCCATCTTCTTGAGTTTTCTTTGAAATTTATTCAATATCTCATTTTTTTTATAATAAACAATATTCAATATGATTCTTCTTGTAAAAATTCTTCTTTTGATGCTCTTCTAATCTTATTTTCCCCTTAATATTTGTAAAATGGTGTAGATTGGATGGTTGGGAGGAATGATTGTCACCTTCCCCACCTAGGTTCAAATCTCGTTTTTTGTTTGTTGTTGGAGAATAAACCCAAACCTACTTATTAAGAAACCAATGAGAAAATCTCATTTACTCGTACTTCAACTTCATAAATGACAAATAATCCATAAATATGAATTTATATAAAAGATGATAAATAAGATATGATATGAATTACAATTGAGGGCCCGTTAATTATATTTTGGCGGAATACCCTTTCACTAATAGTCATGTCTTTTCGGAAAGACATTATTATTTTTTTGTTGGCAAAGTGGTGGAACCTCCTTGACTAGCAAATTTTCCTTTAGCTAAGTTACCACGAACCAGGGGCATCTAAGGCCTCAAAATCACCCGAGGATCGCACCCGGCCTGGACCACACCAACCCTTAACATGGTTGGATTTTTTGGTATCCACGAGATTAGAACCGGCGACCTTTCCGCTTAGGGGGTGTCTTAACCATACCCCGCCACCAAGTATTCTACATCTCACGGATAAGACATTATTAATTATTATTATTATTATTATTATTATTATTATTATTATTATATATGTTGATGTTTATTATTATTATTATTTTATTGATAACATTGCCTTCCCCTTAAACATACTTTGTCCTCAAAGCATAGTTTATTTTATGACTTTGTTCTTTTGCTTGTAACGACTTTTCATGATGTTGTGAGCTTGGAACTACGATGCTTGATGAAACCAGGCGGTATAATCTTCGAATTGTTGAACTAATGTGTTGCATTTTTTGGGAAGTGATCCATCCCAAATCTACCTTCATTGGAACTGTTTGATGATCGACTGCTTGTACAGAACTTCTTAATTTAGGCTTCCATGAAAGTTGTCGATGTTGTTTTCGTTCATTTTCAATGTTGTAGTTGGTTTGTCTATAAGAACAATGTTTATTTCTTGCTTTAGTTTGATGTTGTTTGTATCGACTTTTGTGATTTGGGCGACGATAAAGCATTCGAGCCGTTTTTGGAACCCTTGTAGAAACTTCAATTGTTTGTGATTCACGCGATTTACTGGTTGATAATAAATCTAATGATTTTTCTAACTTCTCATTTTTTAATTTTTTATTTGTTCATTCAACCCTTGATTCAAAGTTTTTAAGCGAGAATTTTCTTCATTTTTTTCTAATAGATTCTTATTGAATTCTTTTTGGAGATCCACTTCCTTTTGGTGGAATTTCTCTTGGATTTATTCTTGCGGTCTTTTTTCCCTTTTTAATTTCTTAATCTGTGCGATCAAGTCTTGACTATGATTCTTCAAACGAGTAATTTTTTCATCCTTACTGGCAAAAATATTTTCAACTTCTTTTGGCTTCTTTTGTTTTGACTTCTGATTACCCTGTGAAATCATCTTTGATATATTCTTGACGTCTTCAGATGTTGGAGCTTCTAAATCTGACTTCATTGTAATATCTTGAAATGTGATTCTCTCTTGCTTATAGGAAAATGTCAAAAACTTATTTTCGGCATTCAAGATGAAGTTCCCTAATGTTTTGATCTAAGGTAAACCTAAAACTATGTCACCATCAAAGCTCCATAAGGAACTAACAATGAATTGAGATATGACCATATAATCTCCAACATTCAATTCTAATCCACTTATTTGAAATTGCTTCATGTTCCAAAGGTCTAGCCTTTCACCTATATGTGATTCGGGAATCACTAAATGGTTAGAAAATTCAACACTAATATAATTATTTCTTTCACTAATAGAAATGGTGACATCCTTCCCTACAAGTTTCCCTTTAACTCTAAATAGTATTGAGACATTCATTAGTGAGGTGCTAGGAAACCTTCCCTTCTTCTCAACATTAAAACCCATCTTCTTGAGTTTTCTTTGAAATTTATTCAATATCTCATTTTTTTTATAATAAACAATATTCAATATGATTTTTCTTGTAAAAATTCTTCTTTTGATGCTCTTCTAATCTTGTTTTCCCCTTAATATTTGTAAAATGGTGTAGATTAGGTGGTTGGGAGGAATGATTGTCACCTCCCCACCTAGGTTCAAATCTCGTTTTTGTTTGTTGTTAGAGAATAAACCCAAACCGACTTATTAAAAAATCACGTGTGGTTTTACTTTTACTTCTTCTTTTGGGAAACCACGTGTGGTTTTACTTTTACTTCTTCTTTTGGGAAACCACGTGTGGTTTTACTTCTTTACTTTTTCTTTTTTCTTTTCTTTTTACTTCTTCCTTCTTTTGTTTTTACGTTTGCTTTTACCTCTTTTTCCTCTTTTTTTCTTTTTACTTCTTCAATTTTTTTTGTTTCTTTTTACTTGTTCCTTTTGTTTTCGTTTTAGGACAAGGTCCTATTTTTTTGGGAAACCCTAATATAATGGTTAAAAACCGAAAAGAAGCCAAAGGCTGGAATCAAGCCCAAGAAGGGGCTTTGATACCACTGTAATGAGAAAATCTCATTTACTCGAACTTCCACTTCATAAATGACAAATAATCCATAAATATGAATTTATATAAAAGATGATAAATAAGATATGATATGAATTACAATTGAGGGCCCGTTATTTATATTTTGGCGGAATACCCTTTCACTAATAGTCATGTATTTTCGGAAAGACGTTATGAATTATTATTATTATTATTATATATGTTGATGTTTATTATTATTATTATTTTATTCATAACATTGCCTTCCCCTTAAACATGCTTTGTCCTCAAAGCATAGTTTGTTTTATGACTTTGTTCTCTTGCTCGTAACGACTTTTCATGATGTTGTGAGCTTGGAACTACGATGCTTGATGAAACCAGGTGGTATAATCTTTGAATTGCTGAACTAATGTGTTGCATTTTTGGGAAGTGATCCATCCCAAATCTACCTTCATTGGAATTGTTTGATGATCGACTGCTTGTACAGAACTTCTTAATTTAGGCTTCCATAAAAGTTGTCGATGTTGTTTTCGTTCATTTTCAATTTTGTAGTTGGTTTGTCTATAAGAAGAACAATGTTTATTTCTTGCTTTAGTTTGATGTTGGTTGTATCGACTTCTATGATTTGGGTGACGATAAGGCATTCGAGCCGTTTTTGGAACCCTTGTAGAAACATTAATTGTTTGTGATTCACCCGATTTACTGGATGATAATAAATCTGATGATTTTTCTAACTTTTCATTTTTTTATTTTTTTATTTGTTCAATCAACCCTTGATTCAAAGTTTTTATGCGAGAATTTTCTTCATTTTTTTCTAATAGATTCTTATTGAATTCTTTTTGGAGATCCACTTCCTTTTGGTGGAATTTCTCTTGGATTTATTCTTGCGATCTTTTTTTCCTTTTTAATTTCTTAATCTGTGCGATCAAATCTTAACTATGATTCTTCAAACTAGTAATTTTTTCATCCTTACTAGCAAAAATCTTTTCAACTTCTTTTTGCATCTTTTGTTCTGACTTATGATTACCCTGTGAAATCATCTTTGATATATCCTTGAAGTCTTCAGATATTGGAGCTTCTAAATCTGACTTCATTGTAATATCTTGAAATGTGATTCTCTCTTGCTTATAGGAAAATGTCAGAAACTTCTTTTCGGCATTTAAGATGAAGTTCCCCAATGTTTTGATCCAAGGTAAACCTAAAACAATGTCACCATCAAAGTTCCATAAGGAACTAACAATGAATTGAGATATGACCATATAATCTCCAACATTCAATTCTAATCCACTTATTTGAAATTGTTTCATGTTCCAAAGGTTTATCCTTTCACCTATATGTGATTCGGGAATCACTAAATGGTTAGCAAATTCAGTAGCAATAATATAATTATTTCTTTCACTAGGGGCAATAGAAAAGGTGCCATCCTTCTCTGCAAGTTTCCCTTTAACTCTAAATAGTATTGAGACATTCATTAGTGAGGTGCTAGGAAAACTTCCCTTCTTTTCAACATTAAAACCCATCTTCTTGAGTTTTCTTTGAAATTTATTCAATATCTCTTTTTTTCTTATAATAAACAATATTCAATATGATTCTTCTTGTAAAAATTCTTCTTTTGATGCTCTTCTAATCTTATTTTCCCCTTAATATTTGTAAAATGGTGTAGATTGGGTGGTTGGGAGGAATGATTGTCACCTTCCCCACCTAGGTTCAAATCGTGTTTTTTGTTTGTTGTTGGAAAATAAACCCAAACATACTTATTAAGAAACCACGTGTGGTTTTACTTTCACTTCTTCTTTTGGGAAACGACATGTGGTTTTACTTCTTTACTTTTTCTTCTTTTTGTCTTTTTACTTCTTCCATCTTTTGTTTTTACTTTTACTTTTACTTCTTTTTCCTCTCTTTTTTTCTTTTTATTTCTTCCTTTTTTTGTTTCTTTTTACTTGTTCCTTTATTTGTTTCTTTTTAGGACAAAGTCCTATTTTTTGGGGAAACCCTAATATAATGGTTAAAAAACAAAAGGAAGCCAAAGGATGGAATCAAGCCCAAGAAGGGGCTCTAATACCACTGTAATGAGAAAATCTCATTTACTCGAACTTCCACTTCATAAATGACAAATAATCCATAAATATGAATTTATATAAAAGATGATAAATAAGATATAATATGAATTACAATTGAAGGCCCGTTATTTATATTTTGGCAGAATACCCGTTCACTAATAGTCATGTCTTTTCGGAAAGACATTATTATTTATTATTATTATTATTTATTATTATTATTATAATATACATATGTTGATGTTTATTATTATTATTATTGTATTCATAACAATTTTTCTATCATGTATTAAGTGGCTTTGTGATCTTTACAAGGCTTTATGTTGTTGTGACTACAGTTTTATTAGCAATATCTTGTTTCAATTCGTTTTCATAAAAATCCTAAACAACTTACTCATCCACTAAAACTAATTAGCTCAATTAGCCTTAGCATCTTCAGGGTCCACCCCTCTTGGATTCGTTAGGGTTTTTCCTAAACGGAGGAGCCAAGAATCAAGTGACAGTACTTGACTCGAAGCTTTCCCCCAAGGACACACTTAGTAGCTTGAATATTTCTGCCACTTTAACCCCCAGGTGTGTGAAAGGCGGCAGCAGGACCTACTTCAGTAATCAAAGATGCAGATTAAAAATCCCACTAGCTTTAACTAGCATGACATAAAGTTAACCTACCCTTTTCCAAGTTGAAGGATGAATATTTTGCTATTTTTTATTCTATATGTGTGAAAAACAACTAGTTATTAGTAGAGTCTACACGCAATACAACAAATGGTGGGTGTAAGTCAGATAGGCTAATATATATGAGAAATCTCGCTAAGTGTCTTAAATTCAGAATCCTTCACTCATGAAATTGGCTGTAAAATTATAAATTATAGTAGTATATTAAGGCATTCAAGGTTGCTCAGGAGCGAGCCGTAGTGCATAAAGGGATTGCTAAATGCCCCCTGTAGGAATTTAAGACTCAATCCTATATAAAGAGAAAGGCTTCATTAGCATGGGTGTCATTAGCGATAAAGGTCTAGGATTGTCTTGGAGGCCACCCGCTAGGAAAAGCACAATCCGGGAGGGGCATAAGCAAGCTAGGCCATTTTAAAAGCATAGTATAAATAAATATGGCTCAAGCAAGCTCTAGCTAGGGCGTTTAGATGACTTAGCTTATATGGTTCAATGATCTTCTGATAAGTAAGAAAACTCTGCAAGTAGTTTAGTTCCAGCTTCTAGGGTTGGTTTCCAACCTAGATTCGGAGAGATCTTGTTTTAGATAGAATAGTTATAGGAAGCTGAGATTGTTTAGATGGATATATAGCTATGGAAATGGTGAGTTATCCAATGAGAGGAAAGTAGCTTAGAAATTGGCTAGCAATGGTTGGTGTGTGTAATATTGCATGTCATTCAAGTTAAAGTTATGGCATTACTTGGATCTTTCATTTGTGATAAAAGTATGGGTGCTCTCAATGCACTAGCCGTCAAGCATAAATTTTATGAATCAACACAGATTTCATAATATACTGCTCATTTAATTGTAAGTAAAGGGAATTTCGTGATTTTCATACAAGACAACACAGGTCAAGATGTCTAGATACACTGGTTTTTCCTACATCTAGCGTATTTTTATCCTTACTTTCTGAATAAAGCAAAGCCGATTTAGTTGAGCCACGTGTTAGGGTGGGATTTTTTGTGCTGAGCTCGCTTGGTGACAAGATTTGGTGATTTCCATGTTGTGTGTATAGATAAATATGATAGATGCATTGTTACGTTCTTTTAAAGATATATTCTATCCACTAGTTTAATGAAGCATATTTAAGCTTAGAGTTTTTTATGTTAAGTTAATTGAAGTTTGAGCTTGCATCGTTATGATTTGCATGAATTTAAGCATGAGCATTTGTAACTGCATTTATATAATAATATGGTTAAATGCATGTGAAATTGTGTCAATATTGATCCGGTCCTTTCTTTCAAATACATACATATCGATTATTTCTATAGTAATTGACTCTAGACAGTATACCCAAACAACAAACATGATGGTTAAAGAATAAATATTGAGAACTGCGATAGCCATCTCAATTTATTGATAACAATTTTATTAAGACATTATTGCACTGAGTGGAACGAGGTGCTTTACAGTATGGGAGATGTTGTAAGTGTGTGATGTAACGTTACGTTTGTTACTAGCAAAATAATTTAAAAAAATTCATGTTGACTCATAAAATAAAAAATTATGGAATTTAAATTTAAAAAAAGAAATACACTTCAAGAAATTGAATCCCTATCAATGCTTGATAGATACGGGTTTAAGATGAATCTATGCTGGTCAATAATTCAGTAGCGCTGTGTGGATCGCCAGATAAATTACTATTTAATATAGAGAAAGAGTGTGTGTTATGAAGCACGCTGCGATGATAATATAATTTTCAAACTCAAAATCTTCTCTTCTAAATGGGATAATATAATATAATACGATGGAAGCTTTCACTCTAACAGTGATAAAACGTCGGTCGTGACCAGAAAGTATTGAGAAACCCGTATGCATCGAAGAGGTAAAATAAAATGAATGATGAAAATGGGTACTCTAAGAGTACGATTAAGAAGGAATGGAATACCTAGATCTATGTGAGGCATACATTACAAGTGAAGTCTTTGTCTCATAATGTTGAGCAATATATTGTTAGCAATCCTTTCAATTGGTGTTATTTTCAGAGTTCTATTTAGTAAGAGACTTATGTTATTCGGCAGTGTCAACTAAACATGCCACAATTGTATCATCTACAGGCATGTAAGCAACATTAATCATAAAAGCATGAGGATCTTAAAATTTTACAAAAATTTAAGGAAATCAGGTATGTAAGCAACATTAATCATAAAAGCATGAGGATCTTAACATCTTACAAAAATTTAAGGAAATCAATACTTGTGGTTGTCAAAGATTTACCTGTACATAGGAAATCAATACTTGTGGTTGTCAAAGATTTACCTGTACATTATGTGGAAGCCTGGCCATTTGAAATAACAATTTCCCTGGATACACTTATTATGAATGCCACTCAGTGGAGAAGACAATTTTGACCTAAAATATGTATCATGTGGTGTTAAAATAGCAAAAGAATATTTAGTTGAGAATCAATAGTAATGACAATTTAAGGAGAAAACCTGAGAATAATGCAAAGGAGACCCTAAAGATAAACTTCAACCATGGAATCACACAACCCATTGGCCAATCATATTCTCGAAATCGATGTGTTATTTAGAGATGGGTAGTGTGTTTGATTGGTAGTGTAGCTTCAAGGGAGTGTAGGAATATTAATTCACACTCCAAGCTTGGATGATGAGGGCATGTAGATTAGTGATAGAGCAATCTACAAGGCTGGAGTAGTGTTTGTGTTCAATTCCTAGCTTTTCAAATCTTTTCAAAAGTGTAACAGGAATGAATTGTCTTAGACAATGGTCACATGAATAACTTGGAGACTAATGCGCTTCTTATTCCTCTTTGCCATTAATCTAAGATTCTAAACTAGATTAACCCAACACTAAACACTTATACGTTACAAATCTACAATGTAAGCATAATCTCCACCACCACCCCAATGATATTGTACAATTACCCATGGATAACTTGTCAACTCCATATAGATATATAGATATGTTTGCAAGTTGTATCCATCAGGCTAAATACCTTCCTGTAAATTTAAACTCTCTTCCGAGTCTCCATTGAGAATTTTCATATTTAAGCTTTGGAATTGATCACATACCACTTTATACATTACAATAACCTCATAAGCATGCATAAAATGAACATCAAGTGGTTATCTTTAGACCAACCGATATATATGCAACGGGAGTGGGCAAAACTATTTTTTCGCCTTCATTTGTTCCTTGTTTTATGATATGCAAGTTCGATTACTAAGCATATTTTCCAGTTGGAGTAGTTTACACTGACAGGCCATGCAAACACTTTATATTTTAAAGAATCTACCTCTTTGAATTTTAGGCATGCTATTTGAATATTGTTGATTCTAGCAGCAATTAGTGCAATTTCCTTTAAAAGTTATTGCGTGTTAAGTCAAATTGCATACATTGTTATCCTGGTATAGCATGGTGTTAGTTAGCATATCCCAATAGATAAATTTTATCAACATCTTTATTTTCCATTCATAATGGATATGAATGGATAATGTGGCAATGAATTTATAAAAGGGTAAAGCCACTGTTTATGAATTCAATAGTGAAATGAACATGATAGAATTTTAATGCATCTACTCTTTAATATAAGTTATCAAAATAAATTTACGTTAACGTGTAAAGTTATAAAGAGAGATAATTGTAAGGTTGTGTCAACTTATCAATTAATGAGATAAAGTGAGATAATTACAAAAATTACATGTGTTTTAAAGTTAGGTTAAATTATTTATAAACTTTGTACTTTAATATGAATTTCCATGATGTCTTATTTCCATGATATCTTATGCGCTGAGACTATTCAGAAGTATATGAACACACATGTATTTAATATATGTGATGGTATTACATGTGATTATTTGTGGAAAGATAGCTTGTGATTGGATGTTATATTGATTTGAAGACGTGATGTTTAATCCTCTTAGTTCTTGTATGAAATCTTGTTTATAATGGTCTAAAAAACAAAAAACAGCTATACACGTAAATTAGCCCTTTGTCTAGCCCAAATAACCAGGATTGGCTGGTGTTCCGGATAGAAACCCTGACTAGCTAGCTTACTATCCAAAATTGCTTGCTGCACTTTAACCCGTATTACCCGAACTAAAGCAATACTAGCCTGAGCCCTACTACGAGCCAGCAGAGCGGTGGAAGATAAACGTATGAAACTGCACCATTTAAACCAGTCAGTGGTGTTTTTTCCAGCAATGTATCAAAGGGCTGGTATTGGTACTGGAATACCTATTTTATACTCAACAAAATGATGATTTTATTGGAAGAACTTATTTTCTAGTGTGTTGTATCTTCATGTATTAAGGATTGCTTCATCATGATGATGTTTTTATATATTATTTCCACATAATATGGATTAAATGATCATGATCATGATCGTGTTATTATGATGAATTATCACATGCTATACATTAATCAATCCATAATGGAAATTAAAATATTCTTGATTTAGTAGCCATGACCCATGAGTGAATGAGTATTATAAAGCTTTATTTCATACTATGGATTGGAATTATTGAAGCGACATTATGAAAATTATTTATGATTCACTATGATAAATGTTTTATGAGGTTAATATTATATGATAACACTATGTAGTGATGATGTTATGCTTTCATGAAATTGCATGTGGTTCCTCATATTCAAAATATTGATGTATGTTTACATGATGGAATATGATAGCATGCGGATCATTGTTACTCTTGAGAATGTTATATTACATAATAGCATGTCATAACTGACGGTTCCCGGGTACTTGTGATGATGGTAGATTCTCATAAGACATGTGGTAGCATGCAGATTTTATTATGATGTCGATAGTATATTCAAGACAACTACTATGATGGCATGATGAGAAGAAGTGTCACGAGAATGCCACTATGGGGCCTTCAAGACCGGATCATTCTAGAAGCCACAATATCATGGGAACCATGTTGGCACCCCAACAACTCCCTTTGATTTTTTGTAAATAAAGGGGCCCCCCATGTAAATTTTGTAAATACTTAGCTTTCTATTTTCTTTTATTTTGCTTGTATTGAATTGGTAGTTGATTTCATAGATTTCCTTCTTTGACTCTTCACGGCTTGTTTATTGGCTTGCTTTTCACCGCAGGAGGTTAGGTGATTTGATTGATTTTAGTTGCTTGAATTTTCTGGTTTCTCAAATGGAGGCTTAATGATCATTTGCATGCTGCTTTTTGAGCTTATATAAGATAATCACATCTTTTGATTTGGCTAGGCTGGATTGATATTATATGCTTTGACAAACTTTATATCAAAGGTGGAACCAAATGCTTGGTTTTGAATCTGGATGTTTTATCGAATTTTATGAGCCTTCAACGTTCATTTAAAAGAAAAATATATTTTTCCCCTTTCACATTTTTTGAGAAAAATCAAAATAATTCAATTATGGTCATTATATGTAATTAAAAGACCATAATACACTTGAAAATTTCTTTGGTTGGGAAAAATACTTTACCACCTTTTTTTCATTAATTAGTTGATTAATCATTAACTCCTCCTTGAGAAGTTTTTCATAAATATTGTTTTGGCATGCATTCAATTTGGAAAAAAGATTATTTTATTGTTAAAAGATGCTTTCTTATTGATGTGATAAAGTTAATAAACAAATAATTATTAATCTTAATATGATACATATATCTTTTTATCATTATAGTATCAATTTTAGATGTTATAATTTTATAAAATTAGTTTCTTGAAAAGTATTCTTAAAACAAGATACCATAGTTTTTCTTGGGAGGTGAATTAAAGTCCCATGAACGTGGCCTATATTAATTTAATTTAAATCAACTTAATAAATATTGGTTCATTATAACTATGCTCACAAAATCTTGGATTCACCTTTACGTTGGGATTAATAATTCACCTTTTGAATCATTTTTTTATAAGTAATGCCACGTGGGCAAGGACAAATTTTAACATAAAAAAATAAGGTATTTTGATGTGATTAAAATGAATCGAATTGCTCTTGATATTATATCATATAGTCATGTTAAGATCTCTAAGCTTTTGAATAAAAGGTTTATTATTGGATTCTAATTCTTTGTATTCAAGCTGCCACAAAGCTCATGAAGATGGACGTCGATGTGTAAAAGATCCTTTAGAACTCAATATAAGTGCAAAATTCAGCCGAACCTTTTCACGTGAAAGAGGAATTAAGTAATCATATTATCATGCCATCGCGGTTGTAAGGATTAAGGGATATCAGCTCGCACAGGGTCACAGAGTTTGTTGTATCAACATGTCGACCTTAATAAAAAGAGAATGCTTAGAGTATGATTAAAGGAAACCAAACTAGCTGCATAGCTCACTGGATATTTAATGCTACAGCAAGTGGAATTAATTCATAAGTGAAAACATCCATTATTCGTTTCCAGTTCACCCGGTTTTGAAGACCAACATAATTATAAAGATTGTCATGCTTTTTACCAGTCTCCCCAAATCTGCAGAAAAGATAAAGATTCTCAACTTTATCGCATTTTCCTTTCGCCATGTGGACTATAGTTATTAAGAATCCAACTAAAACAGTTTTAGATGCCACTTGTTTCTGTTGTCTTCTATGATATTATGTCACTAGATCTCGTTCCAATCACCGTGAGATCTCAATCAAATTTCGTTGCAACAGAGCGCGATCTTGTAATGACACTTCACGGAATTGCATTAAATATTTGCCTCGGATACTTAAATAACCCACAGAAAATGGAAGTCTTTAATCACTGTTGTTTGAAGTAACAAAAACGAAGAATCTGAGAAGTTGTTAAGCACTTGTAAGATCATAAGATCGCTGCCAAGAAAAGCCTAACAGATAATTACCAGCTCATGGAGGAGAAACTCACCATTTGATCACAGTTTGACAGTGAATTTTTGGTGCGACAGAGTCTTGTTCTTTTCTTTGTGATCTTTGTATTCAGAGGAAGAATCAGCAATCCTCTCAGCTAGTGTGTTTTTGGATACTGAATGAAGTCTTGTACTGTTTCAAGTTGGGCGTAATTGGAACCAGAGATCACTGCTATTGCAATCATCCTCGTAGTCAATCTGATTTGTAAGATTTTATATTTTTAATATATTTGAATACAAGTCTGATAAGAGATGTTACTCTCTTGGAAGGTCAAGTAAACAATATGTATGAGGTTATTGTTAATCTTATGATATTGATGTGCTCTAAATGTTTATTTGTTTGTTTAAACTTTGTTTTAAATAAACCAGTAAACTGAAATTATCCTTTTACACATTAAAATTTTTGAATCATGTTCCTGCGTGGATAGGATAGAACAGTTAATTAGTTTAGTTTAAATTTGTAGATTAAATTTTAGCAAGTGTTAGATAAGTTTTATTTAAGTCAGCTTGTTTAATTTGTTTTGAAGCAAGAAGTCAAAAACAAAACTAAAAAACATGAGACTTTCTTTAGGAAAGCACATTAGGCTAGATTAAAGTTAGAAACTAACTTTAGGAATAATTTTAAAACAATAGATTAATTTAGGTTACATTTTTGTTGAATTTTATAATTCTCCTTAAGAGAATAAACTCAACTGGTAGTAGGACCATAACCTACGAGGTATTGCCATCCCAAACACACTGGGAGCTGCTCTAAGCTACTTGTGTGGGCTTTATCTCCTTAAGTTGGCTAGGTCATAAAATCCGGCCAACAAACCCATAACCATAAGGGAATTATGGGCTGGGAAACCAAATCACTTGGTAATATCTTGCCAACGGTCCATTTCATTTATACAGTTGTTGAAAGTCCACAATTTGAGGTATCTCAACAAGGGAAGGTATATGGAGAAGGACTTTCGATGCCTAGGGTTGATTTCCTTCACGGAGTTGTGGAGGAAGTTTGGGCCAACCTTTCGAGATGCTTGGCATATGTAGATTAACGTACAGGACCAGATGCCTAGTGGCTCCAGATGAGGTCTTAGGGTATATAGCCCAGCAAAGACCGGAAGGCCTTAAGCCTTCTCATGATGCCAGAAGCAAAAAAAGAGCAAAAGATCATGCTTGCATCTTCTCATATCTATGATGAGACTTTTGATGCATGTTGCCGTCACACCATATTGAGTGACCTTTATACTAGTTGTAGAAGAGGGCCCATGCCATGGCGAGCGAGACCATCTGAAGTATTGGGGGTGTTCATAGGTTGATCGGATGGTATGATTACGGGAGAGGGTGTGTAAGGTAGGAAGTGGAAATGTTATAGTTGAGAATATTATAACAATAACTTCGAGACGAAGTCCCTTTAAGGGGGGGAGTGTGTAATTCCCTCTGTCACGTATTGCATTAATTCTAAGGGGCATGATGGGGTTGTAGTGAGGGCATGGGACATACTTGTGATGGCCACACGAGTAGGTCATGTCCCTTCACAATAGTATTGGACTATGTAGGTTATATTAATAATATTACAAAAGTAAGGGATTCATAAAAATAAAGATATATAACTTAACAAGATTAAACTTAATAAATCATGTTTTGGGTTAAATAAGGGGTTAAAAAGGAAAATAATAAAATATATAATTATGAGTAATTTATCTATTTTTATGGTATTTGCAGGGGAAAATATTGTAAATGGACATGTGTCCACCCTTGGGGGAGCTTGGAAAGCTTAAATATGAGGAAGGAGAGGGGGAAAGGGTCTTCTTACTTCAGGGGGGATTTGGAGGAGATGGATGAGGGAGTTTGTGAGTATCTTCTAATGTGGATGTGGTTGGTTGGCTTGGTATTTCCAAGTGAGGGATCGGGGGCTCTTAGTCTACGAATGAGGGGTTGGTTGGGAGGAGAGCAGTTTCTCCACACATAGTTTCCGAAGAAGTTGTTGTTGATGGGAATTCCGGTGGCTTCAAAAGTGCGACTGTAATTTCATATTGTGGTTCAAGTAATTACTATGTTGTCCCTTCCTTTATCTATTGTTGGGAGTACCTGCATTTTGGTGTGAGATAAATTTGGGTCTATGATCATTTTAACTCTTTCCATTTTTTATTTACATTCTCTGTATTTTGGGCTTTACACCTTATTCAAAGTTTCTTTTTAGTTCCCACAACTGTCGAGGAACATGCTTTGATACCATTGCAATATCCCCACTTAAATATTAGGAATATTAACTCCAATTTTTCAATGGAAATGATGTTGATTTTTAACTTGGTCCAAACAATGGCTTTATTATGTCTACTAGAATATGAATAATATCGTGCAACCCAAAATGTATGCTTTCAAACCATTTTAATGTGTTCAATCAGATCCTCAATCCAATACTCAAAGCTATCAACCCCAATGCAACCCCAAAGAATCACTGGATTCGAAACTAGGAGCATTAGTTCAAATTTGACCACACAGAACACGGGACTTCCAACTCTTCCCAAACACCTCCTAACATACTTGAATCTGACCCAAGAAGCTTTAAATGGACCCAAACACTCCTAATCTGACCACTAACATACTTCAGAGGACTTTAATGGAAGCTTTGAACACTTTACAAGGACATTTATAACTGAGGGTGTGTTAGCATAATTGTACAGGTTGACCACTTGGTAAAATGATCATAACTTGGGCATACAAAAACCTTTTTGGATGAAATAAAGTGTTTCCTACTGGAAACAACGCTCATTACACAGTGGAATAGATTTCAAAACCCAAAATCACTCAAAAATGGTCGAACCAAAAACTAACGTTTGGCCCCCAAAACCCCAGTGCGATATTATAAACATACACATCCGTAAACTCTAAAATTGACACTGAAAATTTCCAAATACACTTAATTCGATCCAAATAGGTTACTAATAGATATCATAGGCTCGAATGAATGTTTCAGACCCATAAACCAAGTTTACACAACCATACAAAAACATATTTACTCACAGATTAACCATTTGCTCATAGATCAACCTGTGCTTGAAACATTGTACAACATAAGAGGAAAACATTGTGATTTTTATTATGAGTGGGACATTTTCTAAGAGTACATCAATGGTTGCTATAGTAGCTCGAAATACAGTGAATATATGCTACAATGAGAGTAGAAATGGTTGCTACAAAACCACAGAGAAATGAGGAAGAATTACTACTTCAAATGAGTGATTTCCTTCCATTGTTGCGCCCTCCATAAGCAAGATTTCGACCCCAACTCAGAGATATGACTCATCCAATGCGCCCTCCATCAAATATCAGTGATACTTCCATTCAACATCCTTCATGAAGTTTGAATAACCACAACTACGTCCTCCTCAAGCAAAAACCACCATAAACACTACACTCCTGAAAACACCACAGTCCGCACTTTTACTAACTGGAACTTGAACACACCATCAAGAATTTGACCCCACTACTATAGATGAACATAAACATCTGAAATATGCTCTATAGGGAAATATGAATGTGACTAATCTTCTCAATAATCAACTACAACAAAACTCGGTGAAGAGATCAGGGGGATCTCCTCCTCTCTACTAGCTAGGGGTGAAATCTTTCATCATCGAAACTAGTTCACAATTGCAAAGGGCACATCTCCCAAGATAGCAAGGGGCTCATCTCCCAAGCCATGAAAGCCACAAGGGCTCTCCTATTCAAAATCAAAATGTCCAAAATCTCTTTCCCAAGAGGCATGCATCATTTTTATAGACTCCATTGAGCCCTTTCCCCCTCATTCTAGAATTCCCTCATAAAATATTTAATAAATTATTAATAAATGTGATTTTCATGAGGGAATGGGTCCTTAGAACACATTTACATCATTTTCTAATGTTATTTGAACCAATAGTAATTTACCTCACTTGGAAATTCGAATTAGCTATGCATAGTCAATTTTTGGGGAAGTTACACCTTCATGTGGGCCTAGCTTCACCTCTAGTGCCCTCCTTGGCTAAAAATAGGACCTCAGCATGTCATATGGTGTCATAAGGTGTCATAAGCTATCATAGGACCTAATTCTTGTCATAAGTTGTCATAAGATTCCTTTTGGGAGTTGCACTTCCACAAGTGCACCCTCAATGGCTATTTTTAGCTAGATGCCTCTTCATGAAACTTCTTGGGAGTTACTCTTCCTTAGAATTAGAATTTGCTTCTATCATGAACCTTATTGCACCTTGGAATTCGAATTTGGATGCTTAGCTCTATTTGGGGGAGTTACAACTCATGTGGGGCCCAATTTCCACCTCTTGTGCACCCTCCTTGTCCATTGTTTACTAATATTGCATTAATAATAAATATTGGACCTCATACATTACAATTTCATGACCCATGCCACCACCTTAATAATTTATCATGAACTTACCAAGTAACTTAGGCCATTGCATCCCCTATTCCAATGGAGTGGTCCATAGCAAAAAATTAGGGACATGACAGTTGCAGCATCCCTTTAATTGGAGCTGAAGAAACAAGGAGATTGGAGTCTCCCATCAGTTGTAGCTAATGTACTTGGAGATAGTAGTCTCCTCATCTATTGTAAAATTCTCTATGATTTTATCAACATTATCTATTGAGTTTTCATATATATATATCCTACACACTTTTCAATTTGTCCTCCTCAATCATGTGTAATTATCTCATCAATCATTAACTAGGTACAATATAATCACTACCGAAAAAGTACGCAAGATATATATATATATATATATATATAGGATATTGATTCACCCCCCCTCTCAGTATCCCTATGAATTCCAACAAGTGATATATCTTGTGCACTTTTTCAGTAGTGATTATATTGTACCCGGTTAATGATTGATAAGATAATTACACATGATTGAGGAATAAATGTTGAAAATTGTGTAGGATATTGATTCACCCCCCCCCTCTCAGTATCCCTATGAATTCCAACAAGTGACTACTACAGGAATCTCCTTGATTTATGTGCAATGTAAATACAAAGACAACAACAGACATCTCTTGAAATATGTGCCAACCTTGCCTTGTTTTCAATGTTGAAACTGTTGTACGAAATGGCTACAGTAATCAACCTTGGACTACGTGCAAATTTGTTCTCTCATGTTGTGCGACCTCTTTAATGTTGCTTCTTTGTCTTGGGAACTATGCCTCCCACTCCTTGGGAATCGTGCCACTCCTCTAGCCTAGAGAGATGTGCCTCTTCTCGGTTGTACTAATAGCATTCATTGTTGTGCTAGCCTTGGAGTGGTTTCCCACTCATCCTTCCTTGGGATGTGTGTTGCCCCTTGCTGGAATGTGTTCCCTTCTCCTTGAACTCATGCCCTCCCTCTTGGCTGCTCTTTCACTCTCTCTTAACTCAACTCTTCACATTCTCTCGGGAAATGTGCTTCTCACACTTCTCTCCAAGCTCCTCTCTTGGAATTCAAGCCACTCCAAAATGCTTTCTTTGGAATACATTCAAATGAGTCTCATGAAACTCTTTTTATTTAGATTTTAGGGTAACTCCCACGACTTTTCATATTCTATGACCTAGATTTGATCTTGGCCCACAAGATCAAGGGACATGATTTAATCTCAAGTTCACTTAAGTGAGACTATATAAAATCACATTACCTTCGAAAAGTCACATTAACCCTAGAATAATAAAAAGTACACTTCAATAATATAAAGTACAACTCACTTTAGTATTAAAAAGTCACTTTCATAAAGTACTTTACGAACACATTTAATAAAGTCATTTTATGTCATTAATGAGACACTATGTGCTCGGACCCCTGCACCTAGGCACATGGTGCAGAAGTACCTCTGAGTTACCAAAAACTAACAAAAAGAACCAATAGGAGTTGAGACGGTGATATCAACTATCACAATGGTGAATAATATTGGAGGGAAAAAAGGAAACCACTCATTAGAGGAAATTTGGGGTCTAAAATGGGCCTTATAAGAAAACGTGTCATGGATGAGCGTGTGATGAGTAAGATATTTTAAGCCAATAGAATTTTAGTATTTTGGTCAACCATCACGGTTGAGTTGGACAAGAACTAACTCCATATAACACTCACCTTGGTTAAGATTTTGAAAAGTTCATCTCGAAATATGATAAATATACTTGAAATAATAAATATAGAGTATTTTATATTATCACTACTTCTAATTTATTTAAAATATAAATCTCACATTAGTCAAAATGATAGTGGAATAATTTTGAAATAATAAATATACTTGAACTAATAAATATAGAGTATTTTATATTATCACTACTTCTAAATTCTTTAAAATATAAATCTCACATTAATTAATATGATAGTGGAGTAATCTTGAATAATAAAAGCATTTATATAGCTAATCTCTTAAAAATAAAAATAAATAAATTTAAAAAAGTGTCATAAATAAAAGAAAAATAGGAGAGAGATAAAATAATATTTCGCTATTTTTGCGATAACTTTCTCCTCCGAACTCGGAATTTGACTTTTTTTATACCATTGGAAAGGTCTCGTCGAGACCTTTCCATTGTACCAAAAACGTCAAATTCCGAGTTTGAAGAAGAAAGTTATCGCAAAAATAGCGAAATATTATTTTATCTCTCTCCTATTTTTCTTTTATTTATGACACTTTTTTAAATTTATTTATTTTTATTTTTAAGAGATTAGTTATATAAATGCTTTTATTATTTCAAAATTACTCCACTAGCATTTAAAAGACTTCAAAGTAGTGATCATATAAAATAAAAATGAAAAATAGGAGAGAGATAAAATAATATTTCACTATCTTTGCGATAACTTTCTCCTTCGAACTTGGAATTTGACGTTTTTGGTACCATTGGAAAGGTCTCAACAACGAGACCTTTCCAATGATACCAAAAACGTCAAATTCTGAGTTCGGAGGAGAAAGTTATCGCAAAAATAATGAAATATTATTTTATCTCTCTTCTATTTTTCTTGTTTATTTTTAGTATTATTGTAATTATATTTTTTCATTATAATTTTAGTTTTTTTTTTTAGTTTTAAATTTTATTAAATATATTTTTCAGCGAAAAATGTTTTCCAACTAAATTTGTTTAAGGGTCATCCAAGCCAGAAGATGTCCTAATTGAATTGAACCCAGGTGGATGGAATGAAATCCATCAATCCCCACCAACGAACCACCGTATGCTTAACTAATTTTATTAAATATATAAAAAGAAATAGTGGTACATTTATTAAAAAAATAAATAAATTATAATTTAAATTTAAATTTTTTACCACCATATCATTTATTGTGTATGCACAAGAATCTAAACCTTTCATTATTATTGTCAACCATCATCTCTTAACTCTACACAAACCCAACATACTTGTCAACTACCATTAATGAGATATTATAGGTTGACCTTCACTAGATAACACCTTTAACTTAGTGTGACATGGCATATTTGCAGTGTGATGTGGCTTTTTATATTATTTTCCTTAAAAGGCCTATTTTAGACCCCAAATTTCCTCTAATGTTTTTAAAACATATTTTCAACATATCCTCTTATAGGTTTCATCAAATTTCAAGTGTAGGCATTCATTGTAAGTGAAATTTAATTTTACATCTATCAAGTACCCATACAACAAAATAAACCCATCACAAGATAAACTAGAAATACATGAAAAATAAACAAATTTTGACAATAATTCAACCATATGATGTCATTTTGAGCAAACTTTCAAATTATGGCAAGCTAGTAGATATCCCCATTTGCCACTGAAAAATATCCAAGGTTTATTAGTTTGGTATTCCAAAACATCAAAGAATAGAACATGGTTTCTAAATGAAATTGGATACTAATAATGATGATAATGACATTAACAACCAATGAGACCAAATTCATCTCTCATATCTTAATAAATAAAAGTAATTACAATGTTTTATAATGTTGTTTCTAACTTCAAAATATTTGCAAATAAGATTAAAGAGTTCACTTTGGTTTTCATGGGTTAACACATTATAAATCAATTGTATTACAAATGTTTTGGAAATCATTTTTGATTCGATACGGGTTTAAACACAAAACAATGGTTGTAAGCCTCAATACCTAAGGTAATTCACTGAGGTTAGATCAAAGAGGAAAATGAAAAATTAAATGAAGAGAAGAAAATGGGAACCGAAAGGTTGGCCTTCCAATTACCCCCCAATTCTCCTATAACTTTTTGTACTCCCCCTCGAAAGATTTTTTATCTATTTGTTGGCCAAAAGAGGAGAATCCTAGAGAGCCCAGAGTTGCATTTTAACCAAACATTGCCGAAATAGAAAAATGAGCATCCATTGAAATTTCATATTCCTGTTTGGACTCTATCACTCCCTCCATTGGATGAACTTTAACACTGAAAGATTAATGACTCCTCAAAGTTGTTGCAATCTTGCAAAGAGTTTCTAAATTGATAGTTTTTAAGATTCTTCATTGTAGGGCGAATTCATTGGCATCCTAGGTGAGTTAATTGTTTGATGGGTGTTTTCAGCTTGCCCATTGTTGTAAGCATGCATTCCATCTTTGTTGGGAAAGTTCGCTTGTTAGTTTGGTGAGTTAACCCAATTGATAGGTGTTTAACTTCTTCTCTAGACCATATATCTTGCTTATTGGGCATATAGTCTCTCCCTAGGCCATACATTTCTCAACCTAATAGTTTCATCTCCATTGTTGAATTGTGTGTATTTCATGGGTCGTATTGAGCTTGTGAGTGGTTGGAAAGCCAACTCAACATTTGTAGCTTATGGATTCCTCAATTAGACATCTTCATAAAATTGGATTGACATGGTTTAGTTATCTCACATCAAGTATGCAGCCATCTCATGGATGACTTGTTAAACTATTACCTTGTACATGTTTGAATGCATGAGTGTACAATTGATGCTTCCTTGGATGGGCATTCAACAACTCTCATATGGGTTATTGAATGAATCCTACGTATGTATTATATTGTACTAGCCTAGATCCATCTATACTTTGGATCTACCATGCACCGAGAGGGATGATATCTCTTGAGGTGCAAACCTTTTTTAATTGTCCATCTCTTGTGTAGGTTTCCACATCAAGGGATTTGATCCCTCTCGACACATGGTAGATTTGGAGTTTAGATGGATCTCAACCAGTTGTAGTCTGGAGCAATCACATTAAATTTGTAGATGATCACAATTATGTATTTGAAGTATGTAAAAGGCAACTTCTAAAGTTAAATGAGAAATAAGATGAACAACAATTTTAAATAATGAAACATGTGAATAGTAAGAAAGTAAGAGGATGTGCATAATCCTGGATCCATATGGATTTGTGATGAAAATCTATGATTACTTCCCTCTTTTTTAATCTCATGCACATTGGACTAACATTTGTATTCAATACATAAATTTCAACATATGGCTCTTGACATACATGACACTTTTAATCTTCAACCAATCGATCAATCCTATCACAAAAAAAATTTATGTGCAATATTCATATCCAAATATCTATGTTGTTCTAAATCTTGTTCTCTTTTTTCTTATTGTTGTGACCTTATCTATCGATGTGCCCTTTGTCGATAAAAAAAAAAATGTTCTTGTTGTTCAAGTGTTATTTCTTGGGACCTCCTTTGTCGATGTGATCTTTATTGTTTAGAATTTGGTCTTCTTCGTTCTTGTTGGTGTTCAGTAGTAATTTCTTCTAAGTTCTTTGTGAAATATTCATATTTGTGATTGCCACGGGTACATCATCCTCACTTTGAATCCCTTTTGTTGGGACTGTCTCAATATTTATTGCAATGGTAATTTCAATAGTAGGATCAATATTTTCTTGATGTCTTGAATCTAGTGCTACTGTTGTATTGGCTAAATGTTGTTTTCTATGTTGTTTTCTTTCTATTCAAATGTCCTTTCTTCTTACGTTCTTTGTCGATATGCTCTGTCGTTTACAAATTTTTTCCTTCGTCCATCTTGATCTTTAGTTGTCATTTGTTTCAACTTTATTTTTCGATATTCTCTTTGTTGTCGAAATTTTTTCTTCTTTTATCTCATCACTCAATTCATGTAGCTTCTCTCTTTGTTGCCTAACATGCTTTTGTATTTGACTTCTTTCATTGATTCATTATGAGATGACACGATCATTGTTGTCAATGGAACCCTGATACAAATAGAGGAGTCATTGATAGCAATACAACAAAGAGTGAATTTCACGATAACTTAAATCTAATATTAGAGAGTAGTCACTGAAATCAATGCAACATACATCAAAACAAATGCTAAAGTGCACTATATTTCGAGGGTACTTGGATTATTTTTAAAACTAATTTTGACTGGTCACTGAAATCAACAACATACATCAAAATTCTTTATGGAATCACAGAAATTAATGCAACAATGGCTAAATTACACTGTATATTTTGAGAGTATTTGGATTATTTCTAAAACTAATTTTGAGTTGTCACTATATTCAATACAACATGCAACAAAATAAATCCTTTTTGGAATCACAGAAATCATTTCAATAAATGCTAAAATGCACTATAACTAAACCTAGATTAATGAAAAGAATCATTGAAATCAATGCAACCACGATATATTTGAAAAAAGATATCAATTTGCTTTGGATTTTTAAGGTAATATGGATTAATTTGGATAATTATTAATTTAAAACACTTAATGTTTTTAAAACTAAGTTTGATCCTTTTTCTCAATAGAAAAAAAACTGCTTCGTGATATTTATAGAGCAAAATAAAAATAAAAAATAGCTTAACAGTCCCTCGGACAACTTTGCACATAGTCTATGTCAACTCTACATAATCTACTAAATTCATACAACCAGTCTACTCCAGAAATTAAATCAATGATGAAATTCAAACTCCGACTGAAGTCTACCCTCTGCCTAATCTTAGTTAATTAGAAAAATGGGCTAAATCCCAAATCCAATAAGCATATCTATAATCCATCTGGCTTTGATTATGAGCACAAAAAACCTTGAAGGTTGGACCTTGGCACCAGAAACAAAATAAATTTATCATTGGTTCCAAGGATTATGAATATATGTTTAAAAAAACAGTGCATTGTTATTTTAAATTTATCAAATTTATCATTGGTTCCAAGGATTATAAATGTATGTTTAAAAAAACAGTACATCGTTATTTTAAATTTATCATTGGTTACAAGGATTATAAATGTATGTTCAAAAAAACAGTGCATTTTAAATTTATCATTGATATCAAGAATTCTAAATTTATCATTGGTTCCAAGGATTATGAATGTATGTTCAAAAAAATGTAAATTGTTATTTTAACATACTAGATCTAAGAATCAAACTACACGTAAACCAAGTCGTAACCAATTGAAAACTACTCTAAAATACTTTATTAAATATTAAATATAATTCAAACTTCTCAACCAAAACTTCATATCAAGCTTAACATATAATATGCCTTCCATCCTCGAATAAATAACGAGCTACTTTATTAAATATTAAATATAATTCAAACTTCTCAACCAAAACTTCATATCAAGCTTAACATATAATATGCCTTCCATCCTCGAATAAATAACGAGTTCTACCTCGACACATATTCATAAACCATATAATATCTCTTTCATCCTGAAATAAAAGAGATACGATATCTCTATTTTTAAAAGATAATAAAATAAAATAAAAAAATTATTAATATTTTTATGTTTATATTTTTTAAGTTCATGGGTAAAGTAATTGAAATGAAAGATGTAAAACAGGTCAAAAATTCAAATCCCCATAAACATTTTCTTACAAAAAGATGTTTATATTTCTTAAACATAGACATATTTATGATTTACTCTACATTTCTAAAGATTATGCATTAAAATCCCCATAAATACTAGCTTACAAAAAAATGTTTAAATTTCTTAAACATGGACATATTTATGGTTTTACTTTTTATATTTCTAAATATTACACATTCAAATTCCCATAAATACTACTTATATTTCTAAAGATTACACATTCAAAACCCCATAAATACTAGCTTACATATCTCTTTCATCCTGAAATAAAAGAGATACGGTATCTCTATTTTTAAAAGATAATAAAATAAAATAAAAAAATTATTAATATTTTTATGTTCATATTTTTTAAGTTCATGGGTAAAGTCATTGAAATGAAAGATGTAAAACAGGTCAAAAATTCAAATCCCCATAAACATTAGCTTACAAAAAGATGTTTATATTTCTTAAATATAGACATATTTATGATTTACTCTACATTTCTAAAGATTATGCGTTAAAATCCCCATAAATATTAGCTTACAAAAAAATGTTTATATTTCTTAAACATGGACATATTTATGGTTTTACTTTTTATATTTCTAAATATTACACATTCAAATTCCCATAAATACTACTTATATTTCTAAAGATTACACATTCAAAACCCCATAAATACTAACTTACAAAAAGATGTTTATACTTCTTAAACATGGGCATATTTATGATTACTTTTTATATTTATAAAGATTACACGTTCAAATTCTCATAAATACTACTTTTTATATTTCTAAAGATTACACATACATGTTCAAATCCCCATAAATACTATAGATTACACATTCAAATTCCCATAAATACTAGCTTAAAAAAATGTTCATATTTCTTAAACATATGGTTACTGTATTTCTAAAGATTAACATTTTAAATGGGATATGAATAGGTCAAGGGTATGGTTTATCTTCTAGTTCTACAACGAGATATAAATATATTCATCGTTTTTATATATTTTATATGTAAGAATTCGCTTATAGAATAAAACAACCACATCGTTTTGATCTCTTATATGTAAAAATTCGGCTATAGAATAAAACAACCACATCGTTTTTATCTCTTATGCAAGAACCCGCTTATAGAATAAAACAACCACATGACAAAACTTGGGACAAGGGAGAGAAGGTAACGGGATTTTGAATATGCCTCCGAAAAGTATTAGCTTAATTTGACGAAGTCATTCATTCTCAATGCTGCGTTGAGAATACAAGCCATCTATGGAATAGAGGGATGTAGGATATAGATAATCGGGACAAACAGAATACAATAAATAGATGCCCTTTCCATAGAGGGATGTAGGATATAGATAATCGGGACATACAGAGGGACATAGAGAAAGAATACAACAAATAGATATCTTTTCTCATCTCATATATACATCCAGAAAGCCGTATGCCCTGAGAGAGGCTTATGCAGAGGAACATAGAGAATACAATAAATACTCTGAGAGCTTATGCAGAGGAACATAGAGAATACAATAAATAGATACCCTTTCTCATCTCATATATACATCCAGAAAGCTGTATGCCCTGAGAGAGGCTTCTACAGTTTGGAAAGGGATTTTCAAGGGATTTTTATTCATAAATAGGGCAGAGAATAGTCTCCTCTTTCTTTGGAAAAACACTTTCAAACAAAGTGATAAATATCGATGCCCAAAAATTTTACCAAGGAAAAATGTCAAAAGAAAACCGCCACTAAATTTTCTGCTTGGCTTACAAAGGTAAATCAGACCGAAACCGAAAGTATTTTTAAATGCATATTGAAAACAATAAAAACACCGTGCCTTTGTTACCTCCTGCATGTTTTGGTTGCATACAAAACTTGCCAGAAACATTTCTGAAGATATTCTATTTTATGCTAAACTGCAAGAGTGTTGTAAGTTTTCTTTAAATAACTGACAAGCTAAAAATCCAACAATAGCAAATGCAAGTAGTTTAATCACAAAATTATGTTAAACCATATGTTAACGTGAACTGCTGATAACTGTTGTGCAAAACCCTATATGATACATATTTGCCACAGGAAAATGGACTTATTTGTCAGAGGGAAATGGTGCAACAGAGCATTGATTGATAGAAGTCCCCTAAACATCAAAGCAAATCTTGATTAAGAGGGACAATATTTGCTTTGAACGAAATCAAAGAACATATAAAGAACCAATTCAAGCAATAGATCATCCCATATAATCAAGTGTCGAGCACTCTAAACAAGATAATAAGAAAGCTTAAGGGAGTGACTCCCCGGATGCACAGTGACTTTGGCCATTTAATTTAAATATCAACTAAAAGCTAAATGCTAAATCCGCAAGAGTATGGAAAAACCCCACCACAACTCTTTAATAACACTTCTACATTCATAGTTAGGAATAAAAAGTCTGAATAGACTACATCCAATTCAAACAGCACTAGAGACCAAATAAAGTTCTGTATCATAATTTACTCATAAATCCAAGAATGCAAGCTGCTCTGCCAATCGACCACACCATCGGGAAACCATAGTGCTATTTCCTTCTTTGCACTCTCAACTGCATCACTGCCATGGATGACGTTCCTGCAAACAACTCATATAATGAGATAATTATGCATCCGTGTTAAGAACCGAAAAGATATTAGGCTAACAGTTACCATGTCGGTCTCTAAGTCAGAAATGCATAAGAAATTAAAGATATGTGACATTAATGTTCAATAATGAAAAACCTATAAATATTATTATTCTTAATTATGTATCAAATAAAGTTCTAGTCAACCAAATAAACATGTCTATGGCATGCACTATCTGCAAACCCATGTATGACAAGCGGTTGATTCCTGGTAATGAATGAAGACCTGTTTATTAGTAAAGTTTATATTTTGCGGGGGGCTTTTCAAGGTCTAGAGAGTGGTTGAACATGTGACTATGCATAACACCTACCTGCACACACATAAGAAGATCATAGCCCACCCCTCCATGACCATTAAGGCCAACCATCATAAAGTTCACTGAGATGTGATGTTCTCACACCTCACACTTGTAGATCATAGCCCACCTCCGTATCCATTAAGACCAACCATCATAAAGTGCATTGAGCTGTGGGGTTGAAACTTTAATCCCTGTTCAGATGCATTGCTTTTGTTTGATAACGTCTTAATGATCACGTGGACTACGTTAGAGGTTCATAGCTCCTCTTGACTACAAGTGTTTCTCCACGTCTAAAAAAGGGAAGGCAATCTCGTGCACATCACTTTCAACCGTGCAAAGGCAAATTGGCATGTACAAGAAAAAAAGACGGATCACCAGCTTGAAACAGATAGCATGGTAGTGGTTGCCAGGTTGGTTTACGGTAATTGGGCTATATAAAAGAAATTTGATGTACATATCTCTTAACTAATCTAACGACTAACGACAGCAGTTTTTAGAAAGGCCGTTAACAATTTACACCAGCGTTTTTTAGTAAGCTGCTTAGCGTACTTTCTTCAAGGATCTTTTATGTGCACAAACAAATTCCTTAACTAATCTCGCGTCCGATTTTTTAGGAAGGATATTAGCATTAACGACTAACAGCAGCCTTTTTAGAAAGATGCAGCTCTTTTTAGAAAGGTTATTATTTACATTAATGACTAACGGAATCTTGACAGCATTTTTAGGAAAGCTATTAGCATTAATAATCGTTAATGACTAACACCAGCCTTGCATTAAATCGGTTCCAGAGTTTGGGGGCTGACAATAATTGAAACAATGATTTGATGTTGATCGCCTCAAGATTAAAAGAATGATTAAAATGTTGACTAATCTCGCATAAAACACTAACTTTCTGAATGCCATTTTTACCTAGATATATATTTTATGTTAGTTTCTCATGTAATGGCAATGTTCATTGTTATTTCAATTGTGGGTATGACTTCTGTAAAAATCAGTATCTTCGTTAGGACTATTCACTAAAATCGCAATGACCATTAACCATTGAAATGGCATCTGGCAAGGGTGGTTTCCCCGGCTTGTTCTATAAAACACCTAGGATCGACAATTCAGGAAATGGAATAAACGGAAAGTAGAAACAATGGAAATGTGGCGGACCATTTCCCTAAAAAATTGGGAAGTTGGAAAAAATTAAATGTCTAAAACAAAAGCAGAAATGAATCTACCACACTAAATAGTATTTACCTTCCAATCTCTACAGCGAAGTCGCCTCTAATAGTTCCGGGTTCAGAAGCTGCAGGATTTGTGGCTCCAATTATTTTCCTCCCAGTAGCAACAACACCTTTCCCCTCCCAAACCATAGCTACAACAGGGCCAGAAATTATGTACTCAACCAATCCCGTAAAAAATGGCTTTGAAGACAAATCCTCGTAGTGTTTCTCGGCAAATGATCTCTCTACACCCACCATCTTCAATCCTGCATATATATGGGGAACGTAAAAGTTAGATGGTTCAGAAGTACAAGCATGCTATTCTAAATTCTAATTAAAACATGCAAAACAGCGCGACATTAGACAAATCATTCGAATTCAATTAGAGGGAAAAACACAGATTTTAAAATTTTACTTTGATTCTCTTGATAGAATCCACTGGAAATCAAGTAAAAACACAAGACAACTTTATCATATGAATGCAATTACCACTTACCTTTCAAAATGAAGCCCTTCTTCTCAAACCTAGATATAATTTCGCCAACCTGCATTATTAAAATAGTATCATAAACCATCAAAATATATTTCACAAGCCCGTCACTTTTAACTTCACTTTGTGACAGGCACAAATTTATGCTACAATTCAAGTCAAGCCATAACGTTAAAGCCTCAACAACCTATTCTCGAAAACAAGATCTATCATCAACATTAAGCATTGCAATATACTAATTTTGGGAAAATGATCACAAACAGGTTATTGTTTTTAATATTTTATCTATCTCTACCTAATATACATTAACAAAAAAACATTAAATACCTTAAAAACATGCACATAATGATACAGGTACAGACAGTTTTTAACACACTTGCAAGACAGGCTATTTAACTACTTTTATAACAAGAGATCAAACCTACATGCCAAATCCTATATAACAGTACTGAATCATGGTCATATGGGTCAGAATTTACATCCAGAAAACAAAGCCAACGACGGGTATGCCATAGCACCTTATGATGGAAAAGGCTGCAAATTTATAAAATAAAATGAATAACAAATAAAAACCACTATCCAGTATTTAAAAAGTAGGAAAACGGACCAGCCCTGTTAATATTATAAAAACCAGGTTACCTAAAAATAAAGAGATGTCTGCACCTATAAATGTAGAGAAAATATGCTTAAGATTGAATAAAGTTCAGAATTGGATGTTCATGTCAGTAAGCATTTCATTTGTTATCTCTTGAAGGTGGCACAACTATAGACGCTTCCAATCTAGATTTAAGTTCCCAGAATATGTGAAAGAAAAAAAAATAAAGAAATAAAAAAACTATTGCCATAGTTCTTATTTGATCACTCACTATTTTAGGGCCATTTTGTACAGAAATAAGAACCATAGGTGTTCAATAACATTGTCTGAGTTGTCTTCTTAGGCTGAATTTGGCAAATTTACATGATATATTACATAATACTAAAACACCTCGTTTCCTACTTCAGGAAAAACTTTTCTTATCAGTGCTATTTTACAAAACAGCACAACGCTTCTCAAATAATCCAACAAAATAGCCAATGCTATTTTTTGTTGCTTTAGTTGTTAAATCCATATCCAATAGTCTATTCCAGGGTGACAACTTTTATTATATCAAGCTTTAAGGATGAAATCCCTGTCAACGCCTACTTTGTTTACAGACACTGTAATAGCACTACTTAACGGACACTGCAATAGCTTGTAACCATTATCCGATGATTTGATCTTGTTTAATCAATTAATTCCAGCACATAAATATACAATTCTTAAAACCTACCATAAGTCTCCCAATGTGACTCAACAACTCCTACAACATCCTAATGTAACTCTTATTAGATGCCAAACACCTTGAAACTCTCTAACATTTGTTTTAATGCACATCCTGTGTTGGCAGCAACAGGTATTTAATGCTAATCCCAACCTATTGCAGCTTTTTTTAAATTGGAAGTACAGTCCAGATAGAGCTATATAAACTTTAAAGAATATCTAAGATGTCAACAATCACAAAAGGACATAAAATTGCCCTTGTATCACCTTCGGATTTGATTCTCTGCTTGAAACCACGTATATCGGGTTGTCATATTCAAATAACATCTTATTTTCAGAGTAATCTCTCAACAAAAGTCCATACACCAAAACGAATCAAATCATATACTATACTATATACATATCTGAATGGCTCCTATTGGAAAAGTACGTCATGCTTATTGTTGAGTGTACAAGTGACTGCTTGCTGATATCTCTTTGTTCCATAAACCAAAAACATCCTAGAATATTTTGCAGCAATAGGCATTTTATCTCCATTCCCAGTACAATCCAGATTTCCAGATGAAGCTATCTAAAGACGATTTCTATGCTACCAATACGCCCAAAAGAGAGAATCCCTTACCTTGATTTGCACTCGTCATACCTCCAGTTTGAGAAAAAGTATATTAGTTAATAAAATATTAGTTATTATGAATAAACCCCTCAGAAAACGTGTATATAGAAGAAAAATATCAAACCACATATATAACTTCATTGTGAATTAATAACAACGATGAAGTGAAGGAATTAATGGGCTCCACCATGTTCTTTGGCATCAATCCAATACCCAAGGAAAAACAAATCCCACCTAATTTCCTGCAAGAGAAATGACTGAGAGCCCCTGCATCCATCTCTTAGCAGATATTTGAGTAGATAGTTTCTTTTTACCATATTTACTGGTCAAACCTGTTACTAATATCCCAATGGAGCATTGTTTCCCTGATCTGTTTGATGGCAAATTAAGCCATCAACCAGGGTTTCGTTATTGTATACTGCTAAAGAAATTAATGACAGTCCAAACACTCGGCTCTTAGCAGAAATTGGGTGGAAAGCAGTTTTCCTCTTTTTCATATTTTCTTGACAAACTGCAACTACTAATCCAACAGGGATTGGTTCACTGGTGCGTTTGATTGAAAATCAATCCATCCACCGGGGTTTCATTATTGCTGTGTTCTGCAAGCATCTACCAGGGTTTCGTTATTGTATACTGCTAAAGAAATTAATGACAGTCCAAACACTCGGCTCTTAGCAGAAAGAGCATGGAAAGCATTTTTCCTCTTTTTCATATTTTCTTGCCAAACTGCAACTACTAATCCAACAGGGATTGGTTGACTGGTGCGTTTGATTGAAAATCAATCCATCCACCAGGGTTTCATTATTGCTGTGTTCTGCCCCCACCCAAATGATATCAGTTCCAAAGGGGTAAATGCCAAGTTCTATCTATAATAATTTTATCAGAACTGACCCCTTGTATCCAGCACCAGATCCAAAGGAAATCCACTCTATGCAACACAGCCCCTCTGGGTCTATTTACCAATATTTTAACCAAAAAGAGATGTAACTGCTAAAAATATGTGCATAAATTAATCTGTGCACCCCATGCTTGACATTGCAAGGGCATTCCATCCCAATACCGAAAACATTAGTCCACGGATTAAACTTAATGTCATAAATCAAAGAGCACGTTCATGATTATAAACATATTTGGATCGGAAAAAAACAATAAAAAAGCCTTCTGAGATAATAGTTCAAATTAGCGAAAAGACCTTTCACTGAAAAGTCTACTTGTCAAGGGATCTAGGCCAACTTGCTTTAAACTAATAAAGTGAATTGCACCCAAACTAAGAAATGCATCAAGCAAGTGTGTATACACACAAACAAACTCACATTTGGGTTCAGAGCCATTTATCTGCTAAATTACTATTGCGTACATCAACCTCTAAACCACATTCCTGATATTGTACAAGCATTCCATCGCAATACCAAAAACATTAAGCCATGGATAGATTCCATGGCACAAAGCAAGGAGCACGTGTCATGATTAAGAACATATTTGGATTGGAAACAATCAAGAAAATGCCTTCCGTGAACATATTTGGAATGGAAACAATCAAGAGAATGCCTTCTGCGATCATACATCAAATCACAGAAAGGCTTTTCACTGAGAAATAGATACCTTTAAAAATTGCACACTAGGAGATCTAGGCCTTTTTGCTTTGAACTCATCAAGATGCATTGCACCCAACCTAACAAATGCATAATACAAGTGTGTGAGTGTGTAAGAGAGCCCCATGGATTCACACAATTGGTAGATACTCTTGTGCCAAGTCAACAAAGGTCTCAAGAAGGTCTCAAGATCTAACTTGGTTGGTAAATCTAGCTACCCCGTTATTTATTGCTGGGTCTCCCACTTATTTCACTTAGCCTTATTGTGTATGTTAAATTACAAAGTTGTTAATACAGAAAGTGCTCTGCTGTTCAGTTCAAACTCTGCCTCTTTTTTCAGCCGTGTATCTGTGCAGACTGTAAAACATACAGGTCCTGTCAATAATTACTCTGTTTTAAACACGGTATCAGAGCAGGTTGGCATTAGCTTCATCCATCTTTCTTGACAGCCTTGGTGTTAAGGTCTGATTTTTTTTTCTGGGCGTTTCTACCAGCTCTGCTCTGCTCTCTGCTGTGGACATCTCTGCTTAGAGTCTGCAGCTCGTGGCCATCTTCAGTTACAGATCTGGTGAGTATTTGTCCTTCTTTCTTTGGTACCCTCACTCTATTATGGCTGATAAAGTTGCCAATGTCTGTCTTAACTCCTCACAATTATTTTACATGGAAATCTGCCATGGTTGTTTTATGACAGAATAAGGGTCTATATAGGTTTACCACTGATACAGAAACAGAACCCAATCAAAATGTTGAAAAACCTAAAAATGGCATAATCACTATAATGAAGCATTAAGGTTTAATCTGTCTTTCTGTTTCACCTGAACAACTGTTTCATCTTGAAGGTATAGACCCTCCTCATGAAGCATGGGAGCAACTTGAACAACTGTTTGGTAAAACAAATGCAATTCGTGGTCATCAACTAGAAAATGAACTCAAAATCTCCATCCTAATAATTTTGATACTATTAAAGATTTCATTTCCAAGTTCAAATTCCTTAAGCTTCAATTAAAAGACTATAAAATTGAGAAAGATGATGAACATCTCATTTATGCAGTGCTGTGCAAATTAGGAGAGGCCTATTCTGTATTTGTTTCCACATTGTATTCAACTAGAGATGCCTTGGATCAAGACTTTGTGATGCCTACTTTTAATGCTTTTGCCGATAGACTTACTCATGAGCAGGATATGTTGCACAAAATTGCAAGCGTTCAGCGCTCCCCGGTGTATCGTGACAAGGGACTAATCACCTCATGTGGATCCTTGAAATCTGGCGATGGTGAGTTTACTAATCACCTGCGGGTTTTGGTGTAACGGCAGCCATACTACCAACCATTGGTATTAGAGCGAGAGGTCACAAGTTTGATACACACTCGGCTCGCGCTGAGGGAGAGATTGTTGCACGAAATTGCAAGTAGTCCGCACTCCCCGGTGTATCGTGACAAGGGACTAATCGCCTCTCGTGGATCCTTGAAATCTGGCGGTGGTGAGTTTACCAATCCCCTGCGGGTTTTGGTGTAACGGCACCCGTACTACCAACAGGATATTATTCATTCCACAGAAAAAGACATCTAAAGGAAAACAAAACCAAAGCACAAACCAATGTAACTCTTCAAATCCCTCACCTAAGTTGGATTCTAAAGGGAAAAAAGGTCCTCCTAAATGTACAAACTGTGGAAAACGACATTTAGAATCTTGTTGCTTCAAGAAATTGGCTGTCTTGTCTTCAGAAATGATGAACCACAACATAAATGTCAATTCATCTTCTCCTAGCAATGATACAGAGAATGCTAAAGCGCTTTCTACTACACCAGGTTCCTCTTCTTCTGAACCTGAATGGATACCTGATTCTGGAGCAACCCATCACAAGGCTGCACAAAATTTGTTTGCCTCCATTAACCCATGCAATCCTGAGCATATTCTTATGGGCAATTCTTCACCTCTAGCTATTAAAGGGCAAGGTTCTATTAAAAATGATAGATGGCATGATCAACAATGTTCTGTGTTCCTAACCTTTCAGCTAATTTTCTCTCAACTTATCAGATTGCAAATTCTAGTTCAGCGAAGACATTCTTGTTTACTCCAGATTTCTGTGGTCGTTCATGAAATTAAGGATTCCTCACAAACTGTTGTCATTGATAAAGTGGATCATCATGCACGCTTGTACTCGTTCTCTCATCTTGTGCTGGAATCCCCCACCTCCGTATTACTTGCTCACTCATGAATTAAGTAGATTATGGCATGAGCGATTTGGTCACTTAAATTATCACTATCTTCAACAACTCAGTAAGGAAAACATGGTCACTGATCTTCCACCTATCTCCTTTTGTAATGGTGTTTGCATAGGGTGCATTCTTGGCAAGCATCCTCAAGACAGTTCTGATAAAGGGTAATGTTGAAGAGCCTCCAAAGTTCTTCAACTCGTTCACAGTGATATTTCAGGCCCTTTCGTAGCTCGTCTTTTCAAAGGGCCCATTATTTGCTTACATTCATTGATGACTACTCTAGACACACTTGGGTCTACTTTCTGAAAAATGAAAGTGAGACTTTTGACACTTTTCTTGTGTTCAAAGCCTTAGTTGAACAGCAATCTGGAAAACCCATAAAATGTTTGCACTTTGCAGACATACAATAGCAGTGAATATGTCAACAACAGAATTAAAGAGTCAAAGACTATGTGCCACTGAAGGTATTCAGTGGCAACATGCAGTGCCTTATTGTCCAAAGCAAAATGGTGTCGCTTAAAGGAAGAACTGTACCTTGAAAGAGATGCCAAATTGTATGATCCATTCTAGGGGTCTTGGTCTAAAGCCATAAACTGTGCCAACTATGTTCAAAATCGGACACATTATAAGCTGTTCAAGGAGTGACACCAGAAGAAAGTTGGAGTGGACATAAACCCTCTGTTGGCCATCTCAGAGTCTTTGGGCGCAATGCTTGGGCACACATTCCCAAAGCAAAACATCGGGCAATGGACATACAAGTAAGCCTTGCATCTTTGTTGGCTACCCAAAAGATGTTAAAGGGTATAGAGTTGATTACCCTTTCATCCTAACAAGAGTTGATCATCAACAGGAGTGTTCGATTTGATGAGCATCCCCCTCAGCATCTTGCATCTTCAAATGGTGTTCATTCCTTTGGTTTGGATTCTCATGATAATGATAGCATTTTTGAAGAACAATGTGATGCAATTCTTCCTCCACTTCCTGATTGGGGTCAAAAGAAGAACTATGTCCTCTCTTCAAAGGATTCCTAGAGCATTTATGGCCAACTTTTCCAATCCAGAGGATTTTCACAAGGTCCATGGTAATGGAGAGTAGGACACTGCCATGGTATTGGAGAGTGGGACACTACAATGAAAGATGAGTATAATTCCTTATTGAAAAATAACACATGGGACTTGGTCCCTCTTCCAAGAGGCGGAAAATTTGGTTTGGTGCAAATGGGTACATTGTACCAAGTATGCAGTTTATGGTACTGTAGACAAGCATAAGGCCCGATTGATTGCTAAAGGTTTTTCTCAGGTTGAGGACATTATCTATTTTGAAACCTTTGCACACATGACTAAAAAGAATTATATTTGCCTTGTTCTCTCTATCATTGCATCATACAAGTAGACAATACAACAAATGGATGCCATAGGTGCCTTTCTTCATGGGGATTTGCATGAAGAGATATACATGGAGAGACCTCTTGGATTTATCCAAGACTCTTCACTTGTGTGCAAGCTTAAAATATCCTTGTACAGTATCAAACAAGCCCCTAGGGCTTAGTATGAAATGATGGATTCATTTCTTCTCTCTTTAGGATTTTCTCGCTGCCTTTTAGACTCAAATGTCTATATTTTGTATCAAGATGGTGAACTTTTACTTCTTGTTCTCTATGTGGTTAATCTCATTCTCACTAGAAGTTCACCTCCCTTTATTGATCATGTTACCAACATAGATCCATCTTAAACCTGGATTAAACCTGGATCATTCAAGCATCCAAAGGGATGATGGGATCCAACCGACATGGATTTTTTTAATTACTTTTTATTTGGTTTTAATTTGTTATTATATGAGCTGACATGATTTTTTAATTACTTTTTTCCTTTTGACATAAGGCTAGTTACATGACAACATCTCCCCATATTGGGCTGTAGAACACCTTGCTCCTCTCATAAAGATTCCACTTCACCAACAGTTTGAAATGACAGATTTAGGGCTGCTTCACTATTTTCTTAGTCTGCAGATCACTCAATCTACATCCAAGATAGGTCTCTCTCAACCCAAGTATGCATTGGATCTCTTGGGCAAACATTGGATTTCAAATCTGCCCCCGCATCATTTTTGTCAAGAGTCAAGTTGTCAACCAAGTGCTCCACTCCATTGGTTGACACCACTTCGTATCAGCAGCTTGTTGGCAGCCTGTTGTACTCATCCTGACATCTCTTGTGCAGTTGCCTTGGTTACTCAGTTCATGCAAGAACCACATGAGCTCCATTGGAAAGCCGCTTAGCAGATTCTTCATTACATTAGAGACACACACATATGGCATTCAATACCTCATCCAATGGTACTGCAGATTTAGTGGGGTATACCAAAAACAAGCAGCAAGCAGCAATAGCCCTTTCTTCTACATAAGCAATGTACCGCAGTGCTGTTAATGCTGCTACCAAGTCTTTTTGGATTCTACAAGTTTTATGTGAGTTTAGTTTACGGCAGTTGCAGCCCACTCTAATTTGGTGCGATAATCAGAGTGCTATCCATATTTCTAGGGAGTCTGTAGAGCATCAACACACCAAACAGATAGAAGTCCATATGCATTACATCAAGCAGTTGATTCATGATCAGACAATTGATTTGCAATTCGGTTGTACAAATTTGCAAGTTGCTGATATCTTCACTAAACTCTTGGCAGTGACCCGCTATGTTCAGCTTCACTCCTTGCTTGGAGTACAGGACAACAACCTTGAAGGGGGGTAGTCTCAGTCCTCCTTTTTTGTTGTCTATTTTTTATCTTTAGTACATGCTACATATCATGGCCCTCCAGAAGGGACATTTTCTTGACTCTCTAAGTTTCACTTATGGGGGGATGTTAACATACGATTGACAGGTGTCTGCTCACTAGGTGCGTATTTAACTAGGTTGGTAAATCTAGCTACCCTTTAATTTATTCTTGGGTCTCCTGCTTGCTTTGTAGGGTCTCCCACTTATTTTATTTAGCCTTATTTTGGATGTTAAATTACACAGCTGTTAATATAGAAAGTGCTCTGCTGTTCAGTTTGAACTCTGATTCACTATTATCTGCTATGAATCGAGCGTAAGAAGCACAGCTCCTGCCAATAATTACTCTGTTTTAACTTTTAAGCACTCCATTGGGTCTTTTAAGCACTCCATTGGGTCATTTTGGGTTACTCACACCTATGCAGCTGGTGATCAATCCCCTTTCAATCCATAATTTATGGGGGAGAAAAGAAAACGCTCCACAAGTGTTGGCACAATACAAGCAGCCCTACTCTTGTATCAAGTGCGTGCGCTTGGAGTGAAATTACTTCCTGAAATATATCGGAGTTCAAATCCCATCAAGATATTGACATGTTCACTCAGCCAATCAATTTGATTCTAAGAAACTAGGCCTTAGAGACCGGGTAGGCCTGAAAGAAGGCTATATTATTATTATTATTATTATTATTCCTTCTGTGTAAAATTCCTGTAACTATATATAGGGAGAGACACACAGAACGCAGTTCAAAGACCATTAACACATTGGCATGTTCATTCAACCAATTAATTTGATTGTGAGAAACGAGATCTTAGAGACCAGGTAGGCCTGAAAGTAGGCTGTCTTTTTATTATTCCTTCTGTGTAAAAGCCCTGTAGCTAACAGGGTTGGCCGTGATCACATCAAGCTGCTTAAAGATGCAAAACAGGTAAGACAACTATCGACATTGCAGAATAATAGTTCGTGCCTCTATTCTAGCTTTTGACCTAAAAGAAAGAACCACCGGCAGCTAGAAACCACCCAGTCAAAAGTAAAAATAATTAAAAATGCTTTCTAAGTTTCTCGGATGGTCACTTGGTCTGACCTAAAAGAAAGAACCACCGGCAGCTAGAAACCACCCAGTCAAAAGTAAAAATAATTAAAAATGCTTTCTAAGTTTCTCGGATGGTCACTTGGTCTTCTTAAGACTAAAGGGCCCACAAACTCTCTAATAAATATAGCATGACCGCTCGCCAGATTCAGGCACATCTTGTACAGGATGTAAAAACAAAATGGGATTTGATTTTGCTAATAATGAAAAATAATTCTGCGGCTAGTCAGCTGAGGTCTAATCCTAAGTTCAGGCGTTGGCGAGAATTATTAATGACCTAGGCTCAAAACTCAGCAGACCTGGTCTAACCGAGTTTGTGGAGCTAAGTTATTGCAAAACACACAGTTCCCTTGATAGTGAAAAAATTATACCGTTAAAGCTCATATTAAAAGGAGTCCGACCCTCTACAGTCAAAGGGCTTGCCACCCCACACCACCCAACCCCACAGACAACCCTATTTTGATCTGAAACCGTTTTTCACTTATCAGAGTAGGGAGAAAAGAGACAAAGGAAATATCAATAACCTTCTACACGAACAGTAGATATATATGAGCATAGCCTTAGGAACTGAAGCAAATGAAGTTCAAACATGCATCTGATAAGACAGAATGATATCAAAAAAAGTATAATATTACCCATGGATGACGTCCCCTTTTCATTGGTATAAGACATGAAAAAACACAGAATACTTATGCAGATGGCACGGCCAAGCCCATGATTGAAAATCAAACTAAAATCAGAAGAAGTTTATGTGATGTATTGCATACCAATCCACGCTGCACGCCATCGGGCTTGATCATGATGAAAGTCTGCTCCATGATGAATCTGCCGTAAGTTCAAACAGCAAGCGAATTACACGACACCGAGAAAATTACAGTGAACGCTGGCGCGCAGTTGGAATGCTTGTAAACCCTACGACTCTACCCCGTTATATAACTCTCGGATCTACAAATGAGCTCTATTTCATAAGCCTTTCATGTCCGAATAAAGAAATTTGAAAAAAAAAACCTAAAGCAGAATGTCTATTGGAATATTTGGCAAATGCTTTTTCTTCGGTCAAATATTTTAGGTTTGAATCTGGGTGGTCCAGAGTTTTTGTGTTACTTTTTGGAGTTACTTATTTATTTATTTTTAAAGGGATTTAATATATGTTAAATAATTTAAATTAGTTTAAGTCAAATTTCATCGTAATAAAGTGGTGCACATCTTTCTTAATGTATAAGCAAAGTCAAATTTCAACCAAACCACTGATGTGCATTTTTCCTGATTTATAATATATAAAATCAAATTTCAATACTATTGAAAAAGTGTTTTAAAAAATTATTACACAATTTAATAATATTTAACATGTTTTTAAAAATCTACATATATCTTGTACTTACTTAAATCAATTGCATTAATTACGTATAAGCAAAGTCAAATTTCAACCACATCAGTGATGTGCATTTTTCATGATTTATAATATATAAAATCAAATTTCAACACTATTGAAAAAGTATTTTAAAAAATTATTACAACAATTTAATAATATTTAACATATTTTTAAAAATCTACATATATCTTGTATCTACTTAAATCAATTGCATTAATTATGTTGGTAAACATTAAGGTTTTTTTTTTATTAATATATGTTGGCATTATGTCATTCAATAGTTATATATTTATATATTTATGAGCAATGCTATGAATGCTATGAAGGTGAAGTGTAATGTTAATTGGTATAAAAAAAAACAGTTTGAATTGCAATCCTTTATATTAGTGTCTCTAACTCATATTTACAGAGAATTCAATTCACAGGTAGATCAGCTCTCAAAGCTAGCTTGGAAGGTGAAGATGGCATTTTACTTTGGAAAGAATATTGGGAGAACATGCTGCTTGACTATGGCTCGATGAAGTTTCTAGAATAGAGCTTTTTGCTTTTCTGGTTATTGTACTAAGTTTGTTTATCTGTTTTGTGGGAATTATCGGAAAACCATATTTTTGGTTTCTTAGGATGACAGTTAGACATCATGTACTATTTGATTCAGTAATTGAATAGCAATAGTATGTTTTTTTAGCGAGAAAAAAAAAAGTGTAATATTTTATAGATTCTATGTTATAGGTGTAAATTAAATGATAGATGATTTTTATTTGTAATATTTTATAGATTCTATGTTATAGGTGTAAATTAAATGATAGATGATTTTTATTTTTTTTGGGATTTTTTTAGATAAAATCTAACTGAAATTGTTAAAATTGCAGTTTTAAGTTATTGAAATTATATGTGCCTGATACATAATTCATAAAAAAAAAAAAAATGATCTATCCTTTAATTTATTCCTATATCATATATTATATTTAATGTTCACAATCAAATATAAATATCTAAATTTTTTAATATAGAAAAATATATTAAAAGATCTTATTTATAAAAAAAATTAAGATATTTATCTTTAAAATAATTAAATAAATTTAATTTAATTTATTCCTATATTATATATTATATTTAATGTTCACAATCAAATATAAATATCTAAATTTTTTAATATAGAAAAAAAATTAAAATATCTTATTTATAAAAAATTTAAGATATTTATTTTAAAATAATTAAAAAAATTAAATTTAACTTGAAATTATAATTTTAATATAAAAATCTATACAAAATTTGATGTGACTTAAGGTTTATCGAATTAGAATATCAAATTGGATTATAAAAACATAGTTTTCAACTATAAAGTTTATTTAAAGATGAGATATATGAAAGAAGTTTGTGGAAATATAAAAGCCTAGATGACAAAAGATGGTTGTCAAAATATTAAAGGTTTTTTAGGATAAACACAACAAAACCAATGGTTAAAATCACTTGGGAAAAATACTCAAAGCATAATTCAAAAAATAGACGTAAATTGATGGTTCAATTCACTGCTTTGATATAGGTGGCAGACGTGGATTCAATGATGCCAAAGGAACCACCTCTTCTTAAACATGGTATTAAGATAATAAAAAAATGGTTATCATAACTAAAAAGAATTCAATGGTTGAAATCATTTGAAAAAAAGTATCCAAGGCATAAAAATGTTCAATTTATTACTATGATATGGGTGATATCTATAGATTTAATGATGCTAAAGGAACCACCTCGTCCTAAACATGGTATCACAACTTAAAAAATTAAGAGATGAAAAGACCATACAAATGAGACAACTTGAACCTAAAACTAGAAATAAAAATTGAGAGATGAAAAGACCACATAAATGAGACAACTTGGACCTAAAACTAGAAATCCATACAAACAAAACAACTTGGACCTAAAACTATAAATATTTATTGAATGAAATTATAGAAAACAAAATAGTCGGTTTCACTAGAATCATTATTAATGTTAATATTAAATTGATCACGTAAATTGAAAAAAACAAAAATAATTAAATAAATTATACCCATCAACATACATGAAAGGAACCAACTCCTTAAAGATGAGAAGACCATATAAATGAGACAACTTGGACCTAAAACTAAAAATATTCCTTCAACCAAATCATAGAAAACAAAATAATTGGTTTCATTAGAATCTTCTTCATTAGTGGATCAAACTAATCAATCGAATAGAAAACAAAAAATTTGAAAAAAACAAAAAGTTTAAGATTTAACTTTTAAAAGTTTAAAAAAGCTTATTGCACCGAGTGAAACGAGGTGCTCTACAACTCAGTATGGGGGAGATGTTGTAACGTTATGGGGGAGATGTTGTAACGTGATGTAAAGTTTGTAACAAAATAATTTAAAAAAATCATGTCGGCTCATAAAATACAAAATTATGGAAAGTATTTAAAAAAAATCCATGTTGGTTCATAAAATAAAATATTATGAAAAGTAATTAAAAAATAGATGTCCGTTTATAAAATAAAAACTTAAAACTTAAACCTGGATCTATCAATCAAGAGAGATCAAATTTCTTGAGTTTAAATTCAAAAAAAGAAATATACCTCGAGAAATTGGATCCCTCTCGTTGCTTGATAGATACGAGTTTAACATGGATCTATGCTGGTAATTAGGAGAATGGGAGTAGTGTAGATGTGTACGCATCAGGAGAAATAATAAATGTAACTAAAATCATGTTAATTAAACCAAGGAAACAAAATTAAAGATAAGGAGTAAATTCTAAAATATAGAAATTGAGAAAATAAATAAATTAAGTTGAATGTATAAATTAAAAAAATAAATGAGAATATATATATATATATATATATATATATTCTTATTTATTTTGATAGACCAAAGTTGGTCTTAGAGGAGTTGATAACTATCATGAGCATCATCATTGTATACCCTTTATACAGGCACACAAAGCTCTACCATGTTATGTCGTATGGGGAATGTGGATGTGTTATAATAAGATGAGCTTTAAAGGGGATAACATGGTTATTTGTTTGGTATCTCGTAAAATAAGGTTCTCCTACAAAGGAGGGTGGAAAGCTCCCAAAATAAGGACAATGATGGTCCTTAAATCTCTAGTCATTGACTTCACCAAAGCTTGGGGATTTTTTGCAATGCTTACCAAGGAGTCCCAAGTATGTGTGGAGCAAGGCCAATGCTCTTTATTGATAAACATCATGTTTTCTTCATACAATATAGTGTTGGGAAAGGCACAAATAACAAAGCAGATTTTTTTCTCTTTGGATTCTGATGAAGTTTGCCACAAACAAAGGTTTAAGGAACTTGTAAATTATGGGTGAATCAAAACTATTGATGGACTGGTGCAATAGAAAATACCATATTGCCAATCTAGCCCTTGATCATATAATGAATAGAGTCCTTGAGGCTAAAGTTATGTTTGATCACATCTCTTACACATATATATTCAAGGAATTAATCAAAAAGTAGATTCAATTTCAAAGGATGCACTTAATTTGCAAGAAGGTACGTTGATATATCAAGAATTTAAGGGTGTTTAGGCCACTTCAGAAGTTTCTTTATCCGTTATGTAATTTGAGAGCTTGGTAGGAAATAGTATGTCTTTTGGAGTAAGTGATGTCTCAATAAAGTAATTTTAAATATAATGAGTGAGCTTTTCCGAGAAGGTATGGTTACTTGGAAGATTGTATTATATAAATATAGTATAAGAGGAAGGACATACACAATTTTTTGCAAAAGTTCTATGAGGCTTGTTGATGTAGATTTTGATATTTCTCTCTCTCTCTCTCTCTCTCTCTCTCTCTCTCTCTCTCACACACACACACATAAGGTTAGATTGAGTGATCAAGTGTCATGAATTGTAAGCTCGCTAGGTTAGCTTGAGTGATTTGGTGTCGTGAATTGTAAGCCCGCTAGGTTAGCTAGAGTGGTTGGGTGTTGTGAATTGCAAGTGTGTGTGTGTGTTGGGAACATAATCCTTAGTGTTAGGATTATTATGCATTATTCACGTGCAAGGAAGACCAATAATCCTAGGTAAATAGGAAAATTTAAGAGGAGTCAAAGAAACCATTTGGGAAGTTGAACCCAAGGGTCATTCTCATGTATATATTGTACATTTCTGAATGAGAATGATGTGCTTAACGCCTTACCTCTCTCGTCTTTGTGTGTTTATGCTTATTTGCCCGTGTTGGGCACCTAATGTTACGAACATAAATATAAATAATTTAAACAATTAAATAGTTAATAGTCAAGGGACACACCTATTGGCCTCGTGACCAGTCAATGCTTATAAAAGACACCATCACGAGGATCATTGTATCATCTTATTCATTCAGTATCTATTTC